>SCLH01000314.1:90360-123693 GCA_004367855.1 Oikopleura vanhoeffeni | reverse complement strand
GGTCGAGGATGATCCCTTTTACAACCCTGATCCCGTTTAAGATCCTAAACAATTTTTTGAAAAAAATATTTCAAGATAAAATTTTCATGACTTCAGTTATCGAGCTCTAACACAAAAAAATTAAATGTGACCCAAACAAAAACGCGTTAAATATTTGCAGAAAAACAACGCAAGCTCTTAATTTCCATCTGTTAAGGGGATTGTGGGTGCTTCCAGTAATTTGCTGGGGAAAAATAAGGCGTTTTTAAAACTCAAATATCTTTTGTGAGAATTGAGTGAACGTTTATTTTTCCAATTGTATTTTGTAGTCCGTAACCTTGAAAAGTCAAAAACTGATTCATTTTTAGAAAATATTATCACATCAACCTTTAAATGCATAAAACCTAATTGCTGGTATTTCTTTTCATTGAAGTATACCGTCATATCCACGTATCCAAAAATCACATAATGCCGATATTATTGATCAGAAAAAAATTCCCTACAATTTAAACCAAGCATATTTTATAAATTCATCTTAATTCGCCGAAAATTATTTTTGAAAATTCCTTGCTATAGTTAAATATAGGCAAAATGAAGATTATTTTACAAAAAAAAGTATACCTCACGAACGGCACATGCGATTTCTTTTCTCTTTTTCATAAATTCTTCTCGATTATCTTATTAAACTTTTAAACCAAGCAAATTTTAATAATTTTTTTTATATTTCTCGCAATCACTATTTCATGCTGATTTAATGCGCGCCATTATTACATTGATTTGGATGAAAATTGAAATATTGAAAAAGGGGCAAAAATCCTAACAATTATAATATTGAAATACTTCCATTTAATGTTATTTTTCGCTGTGATTATTATTCTTCGTGATTTGAGACTATCCTATGTCTATAATTTTAAATAAATAAATTATTTTTGCAAGCAAATCCGATATTCTAGAACTAGTTATTCGATAGTAATGAACTTTTTTTTAATTGCAATCAATTTCTCGTGTGCTGGATGGTCGGATACAAGAAAAATAATACCGAATTTGAGACCGTGGTCGAAAATAACTACTGCACCCACAATCCCCTTAAGGGAGTAGGCGTCGATAATTGGGCTATTTTTTACACATTTACGAGTGAAGTTTCTGAGAAACCAGGCTTCAGAAATAATTAATTGTTTTTTTCCAAATACGTAGTACAACTCTTAAGGAAGTTGCCAGAACTATACAGAGCATCTGATACTTCAACCTACGCATAGAAAATGGTTTTAGTAGGCGTCCTCCTCATTCATTTCTTATCATTTTTTCTTGTTATTTGCAATATAACTTCCAAATATAAATGCGCATTTCCGAGCGGTAAACATTTTTGAAAATTTTGCCCTTAGTGGTCAAAACAGTGTATTTGGGAGCCTCACGCAAAAGCCTACTCCTCCTTGAAAATATATAGAAAATTTTTAATTTGTACAACAATTTCACCGCAAAGGATGGATTAAGGTCCGAACGGTAGCTTTTTCCAATTGTCCTCTCTAAAGCCTGAAGAACGACTTGTGAATTTCTAGTTTTTGGTAAAATTCTGAACTATAAATTTTCTAAAACCAACTTTTTTTGAAAAAATCTAAAATTCAGAAAAAATCCTGCGAGTAAGAAAACTGAGAGACAAATTCTCTACAAAATTGGGTAATCAAAAAAATTATCTGAGAAATCCCAATTATCGTCACCCTTAATTTAACCTTCAATTTCAACCTTCAATTTCAACCTCCGAAAAACCGACTTTTCTTTGAAAAAATCTCAAAATCAAAAAAAAATCTTTGAAGTAAAAAAACTTGGCAGAAAATTATTAAAAAAATATGTTTATCCAAAAAAATTTACGTGAAGCTGAAGGGGGGTGATCAAGGCGACCTTTTAAAGGCCTTTCGGATGGATAAATTTGTAAAATGAAAACATTTCAGAAGTCAGTCGAACACGAGAAATTTAATGGCGTTCACCAAAATTCTCTATCGGCTCTAGAATTTTTTATTTTGACCTCATTTGGACTGTCTCCAAACTATCAAATTACGAGGAAAAATATTTTTTCTTGGTTAATAAACCTAAACGATTACAAAAATCATAACTAGAAGTTTCTATCTATGGTAAAAAAATTAAAAAAATTTGAGATTTGAAAAATTTGAAAAAAACATTTTGAGAAAATTTGATATCGATAATTGTTTTTTTTACGAAGTCTGGAAACAATTCTACATATGTTTTCCTTAACATTATATCCAGCTGTTGACGCTAATCAAAGTACTTTTGCTGAAAATACAAATTAAAATATCATTCTAAAACCGGAAACCTTTGATCATAATAATTCAAACTTGTTTATTTTACTAATTAATACTTCTTATGAAGCATTGTGATATGACCAAGACAAATTATAGTTAATTTGAAGTTGTTAGCTTGAATCTCAGAGTAACAGACTTATTTACAAACAAATATCAATGTATGCACTAGCCTGTCACCGGTCGACTCTAAAACAAGAACGGAGATATATACAAAAAATTCAAGTTAACCAATCGAATTATTCTCTCATGTTTAATAATCGTAAAAGAAATTCGAAAATATTTTGAAATCGGGTTCTAGAATTTTCCAAATTTTCAAATTTGACCAAAATTTTATCTCAATCATTCCAATATTAGGCTCAAAATGAGCATCGCAAAATTCTAAGAATAATGGCTGGAAACATTTTTTGTAAAAATTGGCTGGTGGCAGGCTAGTACGCAGAAATAGTTCACGCCACTTTCGGCGCGGTTTGTAGACAAAATCGAAAATTAGGGGCCCGAGCGGCGATTTTCATACCACTTCTTATAGTTGAGTCAAAATGTCGAAAAAATGCAAACAACGATGAATGCTGTGAAAAATTAAAAAAAAAAGGATTATTTTTGCGATCTAGCGCCACCTAGGATGAAAATAAAAATTCAGGGCCCGAGCGTGGATTCCTACGTAAATAAAATGGTCATTTGTGAAAAATCATAAAAATTTGGTCATGGACGAAGGCTGTGAAAAAAATTAAAGATTAATTTTCGGCACTTTTCTAGAGGTTGGACAGCCTATTTCAAACATCGAAAAATTTATCTGTCAAAAATCTATTTTCTTATGCAAACAGAGTACGATGAAGTTTCTACTGTTCTCCGTTTATCCTTAGGCGCAATTTCAAAAGGTCCATATTGCCTCGACCACCCCTTAACGCGGGGAAACACTTATTCGTCACAATATTTTTCCGTCAAAATTTTTAATTTCTACGTTTAAATTTCGTTATTCGTCAAAAATTATGAATAAGAATTAAAACGAACTGTTGACAAAACAATAAAAAATTCTGACGAAAAATATTTTGACGAAGAAAATTTTTCCCTTTTGAACGCGATAACTAAAGTCATGCAAATTTGACCTTCAATCATTTTTAAGTGAGGAATATATCCCTCTACGAGGCAGATAGATATTTTTGATAAAATATGTTTTAAAAGAAGTGTTTGTTTGCATATAATATTAACTTTACTTGAAATGACATCAAAATATTTAATCAAATAAATATTGCATCAATCTAATTTCTATCTACCGAATATCCCTTTATTAACAAAAGTGTGATATCGCTAAAATTTGTGAAATCAGAAATGAAGGAAGGGTTCTCGGCTTTGTTCCCACAGTATGTCTGTTTTTTAGACTTTTTCTAAATTCAAATTTTGACTCAAATAGCGGTACGCGAAGAAATTAAAAGAGCCAATAAACGACGTGGAGAAGAATAAATTAATTTTCAATTACCCCTAAAAAAGTAAATGAATGAGCGGCGCTCGTCATTGATCGTTCACTATTAAGGGGGTGGTCGTCGCATTTTAACGCAAAAATGGGGTTTTCAATGACCAATTGTAGCAAAAGTACAAATCGTCGGACCAAACATTACCTCTCTCTGATATATTTGAACAAAAATCTTGCATCCTAAAAATAAATCAAAAGTGACGGATGGCTCGTCCAATCAGAAACGTGCTTACAAAAATAACGGAATTATTCTTTCAAAATGTATCTCCTCCTGAGTTTTTAGGGTACAACAATGATTTATGACTCAAACAAACCAAACAGAACGTTAGCAAAAAACCAAGTTGAGTTTTTTTGAAAATTCTTGAATTTGCTCTCAGTATCACCAAAAAACTGTATTTGACCCTTGTTTAGGGGTCTCAATCAAAATGTATCTTTTTGCCACTTCATAATTTTTGAATAAAAAGTATTTTAAACGTAAGTTTTTACTTTTGAGCTTACTTTGTCTAATCTGTTTTTTTTCAGATTGATTATTTTTACTTTATAAATCGTCTTTTTAAAAAACACTAAAAAAACGCGCGTTTGCTACTTAAGGTGTCTAAATTACATAAAAATTTCTTTTTAATCAATAAGAAACTTCTAAAAATGGTCTCGACCACCATCGAAATTTTAGATAATTTAATTTCATATGATTTCTACATCAAAATCGAAAATTAAAATTTCCTCTTAAAAAGACAAAAAAAAAACGAAATTTTAGCACATCGAAAGAAAATATTTATTTCATCGAGTAAATTTATCAAATTTTTCAGTGATGGTGGTCGGTGTTACCAATTGGCAAGTCTCGGTGAATAATTTTTTTTATTTTTTGAATAAGAGGGCTTTAAGTATATTTCCGCGCAAACCGTATTTTCATTCAAAAAAGTATGATTCAGAGTATAAACAAGAGCGAAAAACAAAACGAGGACATATTTGATAAAGTAAAGTAAGCATTCTCAATATTTTTAGCTGATGATTCCAGAAAATGAGTTTGAAAATTTTTGAACATGAAATGAGAAAAATTTCGACAACAACATATCAAAAAATATATATAATTTTCCAAGAGGAACGCTTAAATATAGAGATAATTGAAAAAGTTAAAGTGGGCATTAAAAAGTGTTTTTTGCACGAAATTTCGACGAAAAATATTTTTGGAAAATTTCGAGCTTAAATGTGGAAATTTTCATTATACCCAAAAAAAATCGAAAAAAGTACAAATTTAGCTTAGGTTTATTCTAAAATGCGCGTCATTTTTCGAAAGCAACTTACTTAATATTTTTGACTGATGATTCGTAAAATTAATTTTTTTATTTTAATAAATATTTAATCTGAAAAATTAGCGCTAGTTTGCCAACATTTATTATTTTTTGCGCAAAAAATTAAGAACTCTAGATTTCGCACTGTGGGACTTTTCTTTTCGTTTCTAATTTACCAAATCTTATCTAAGTTCAATAATAGCGGCCCTTACACCACGATCGAACGTTGCTTAAAGGGGATTGTGGTGCAGTAGGTTTATTTATCGCTCACGGTCTCAAATTCGGTATTATTTTTTCTTGTTCGATCATCCAGGACACGAAGAAATTGATTGGCAATTACAAAAAAGTTCCCATTATATCGAATACTAGTTCTAGATAATCGGATTTTGGCTTGCAAAAAATATTTTTTATTTAAATTATAGACTAGGATAGTCCTCAATCAGCGAAAGATAATAATCACAGCGAAAAAATAACATTAAATGGAAGTAATTCAATATTAATATATGTTAGAGATTTTGCCCCTTTTCAATATTTCAATTTTCATCCCAATCAATGTAATAATGCGCGCGCATTAAATCAGCATGAAAAAGGCTTGCGAGGAAATATAAAAAATACTTTATTCTAATTTGCTTGGTTTTAAAAGTTTAATAAGAATAACAAGAAGAAATTTATGAAAAGAGAAAGAAATCGCATGTGCGGTTCGTGAGGTATAGACTTTTGTTAGTAAAATTATCTTCATTTTGGCCTATATTTAACTATAGCAGGATTTCAAAAAATAATTCTCCGCGAATTAAGATGAATTAAAAATATGCTTGGTTTAAATTGTAGAGAAATTTTTTCTGATCAATATTCTGGCATATGGTGGGGGGATTTTTTGGATAGCGTGATATGACAGGGTAATCTTCAATGAAAAGAATACAGCATTAGTTTATGGCATTTAAAGGTTCGAGTGATATTTCACTCTTCTACGAAATGAAATCAGTTTTTTGGACTTCTAAGGTTAGGACTACAATAACCATGTGGAAAAATAAACGTTCACTCCATTCTCACCAATAAAGATATCGAGTTTTAAAAACGCCTTATTTTCCAGCACGATTACGGAAGCCCCACAATCACCTTAATAATATAGTAAATATTTTATCTATCAACAGTTTCTTATTTCTTCTTATTTTTATTGAATGTATTTGTATCGATAATTGACAATGATCATTTCAAATTAGTGGACGTAATTGCCTAGAGACAATCCAAAATTAAAAGTGAAAATGTCATCGGTCAAAATGCACCGAGGCCCTTAACCAATAAAGGTTTTGTTCGCTCAATAAGTTCTCGTGATCTTTTCCATTTTCTGCGAAAAAAACTGTACATTTCAGTCTAAAATATATGTAAATTACTGTATATTCCGTAACGGAATTTCCGTTGGCCAAAATTTATTTGTTTCTGTGTTTCAAAACATATAGGCGCAAGTGGGGATTCGATTATTTGAATTTGATTATAGAAAAAACCTCGAGAAAAACAAATTAGTAGTTTTATATTAAACATACGGTATTCATCTTAGGGAAATTCATTTCTGTTTTTACCTGATTGACTGACTGACTTTTGTCTTTACATTTCTGTGATTTTATACTGATGCCCTCATTATTTATTCATGTGAAGTTCAGTAATTCTTTTATGAAGCATATTGAACGAAATGTCGGATATCATTGAGGCAAACAGTGAATTTTAACGTTAAATATGTTTTCACAACAAAAATGTCTTCACTATCACTTGTATGTGGCTTATTTAGAGCCATTGATTTTATTATCGTGAATTTGTCAAGAAACTACTCGCGAAGAAGTGTTTTTTCTCCATTCATTTTTTCATCATATATGTACAATCACATATGTCAAATTCATGTACATTATTCTTGCAAATCATTTAATGGAGAAGTTTGGATTATGACTATCCATAACTCTCTTCTATTGGTTTTGTTGCTTTTAAGGCAGTAGTGTCTTCAAAAAAATGTTATCGCAAAACTTACTTTCCATTTATATAATGTACGTGTTAAAATGATTTGAATTTTGTTCTTTTTTTTAGCATTCGTTCTCATCGGATTTTTTTTTGATTTTTGTCAGAATAAAATCGCCTTGAAATTAAAAAAAAATGAAAAATAATTCTTGCGATAAGGTTTTTTCACAGTTGATGGATACTTATGTAATAATACATAAGTTCATTACATATTAACAGCCTTCCAGTGAACAATATATTACAAACTTACTTTATAAAATCTAATTGGTCCACCATCAACCTTAATTTTGATTTTTCACATTCTTGAGAGAAGCCATCATACATTTGCAGTACATGATCAGGTTACTTTGATCATGGTACTTTGTGGCAGAATGGTTAGCGCTCCGCACTTTGGCAAGGATATCCGGTTCATTCTCAGCTAAGGCAGTTCTTTTAATGCAAATAACCAGAATCTTGTTGTACTGTATTTCAGAAATAATTTTATTAATTATTATTAGATTACCAATAAGTTAGTATATTTTAATGATTAAGTATTTTTCATTGACTTTTCGTCTAATAAGACATTATTATTTGATTCAGAAAATAAAGTTTCTCCACCAGCTTGCTGTGCTTAACACACAGAAACCAAAAATTTATGAGGAAGTTTCTCTTTGGAAGTATTAAGGGGTGCATCGATCCGGAAGTGTACATTTTTCAGAGCGAATATGAAAAAAAAATGTGAAAGCCACTTTCTCTGTTTTCAGCTGTCTAAAAATTTCTTGACTGCAATTGAAATCATAAAATCTTATTTTTCATCTTTGTCAAATTTATGAAATATAATGAAAAATTTCCGCAAATCTGGTCCAAAAATTTAATTTCAGGTTTTTCCGAATTTTTATAAAGAATGTATAGAATCATATATATAATATATTATATATTTAACTTTTTTGTATCTATTAAATCTCCGTATGTCAACTCATGATTGGTCGCGCTATTATCATTTTAACTATGGATGAAATTTTTAACACTCAGTACACTCGTAAGTGCCATTCGGCACTAAATTTTTAACAATTTTATGGTAGTGAAAATTTCTAAAAAATTACGGGTTATAGACGTCAATTTTTGTAATAGTCAGGACATTTTTAATATCAAACAGCATTGAAGGTCAATTTTTTATCTCAAAAAAAGTTGTTTTTCTCTACTTTTTGCATTTTTGACATTTTTCATGGAAAAAAATTTCATATCAAGGAATTTTTTAGCGATAACACAATTACGAATATTACTTGGGATTGTTGCAATTTAGGCAATTCTTTACAATTTTTAAGTATTTTTGCAATGTTAATGATTTCAGAAAATTTGTTATTAGTATTAGTGTGAACGCTTTTGAGCCAACCCAAAAAAAATGAAAGTTCTCAGATCATGTTTTAATACCTGAAGTTTGGGTAGTTGATCCAAGGGAAGCAAAAATTTTATAAAGACTTTTTATTTCAAAACGGCGTTTCTAAAAATATGACTTTGAGTTCAATTATAAAATTAAATATTATGAATTATAATTTAATAATTAATTTATATACCTTATTATAATTTAATAATTAATTTATATACCTTATTATAATTTATTATATATTAATGTCACAGGAAAGACAAAAAAAAATTTGGGAAACATTGAATTCGAACTTTTTTATTGAAAAATCTGTATTGAGACCTAAATTCTAGAACTTTACGAACGTTTACGGTCGGTTTTTTATGTACTTAATACGTTGAACAACGTTCGGAAATTGAACTATTTAGTAGACAAAATTTTTAACTATCAGGTGTTCAAACCAACGTTTTTTGTAAAATTATGAATTTGAATTAAATTCTAGAGTTCTCTACTGTAAGGTGTTCCTTGGACACTCTTCGGTCTGATCAGCAATAAAAAATGTTATAACTATCACAGGAAAGAAAATCATTTTGTCGAAGAAATTTGAAATTCTAGAACTTAACGAATGTGTTCGGTAGGTTTTCTATATCGAAAATTATCCCTATTAAGTCTTTCTCAGCACGCGTCATAACTTTTAGAAAGTGACCAATGAAATCGCGGGATTCTTGAATTAAGTCGACAATCGAATATTGTGATTGGACACTGGCTCAAAGTTATGACGCGTGCTGAGAAAAACTCAATAAGGATAATTTTCTATTTATTGAATGCACTTAAAACTTTCAAGATTATGAACATTGAAAAATGGTACTTTTCAGCTTCGAAAACACAAAAAAATGAACTCTTTGCTGTTCAATACACCGTTTTTTTTTAAAATTATGACTTTTGATTTAATTCCAGTATTTTTTACGACAGCTTTGCAAAGAACATATTTGTGAGAAAATAATTTTCTAGTCTTGGAAACAATTTTTATTCACGAATTGAATTTTATAAATTTGATAATAAATGAAAAAAAAATTGATGATGTAAACTAAAATTAAATCTGAAAATTCAAAACATTAAAAATTTTTTCGAAACAAATGCAAAATTTCTGCAACAATTTGATATCAAAACAAAAAATAAAATTTATTTCCAAGACTTGAAAATTATCTTCAAAAATTAAAATTGTTTAAAAATCAAAATAATTTACTAAAATTTAAAACTTTTGAACAAAAATCGAAAGTGATTTTTAAATTTGAAATCAATTTCTAATTCACTTTCACAAACAAGATTTATTTCTTCGAGAATCTTCGAGAATTTAAAAACAATTTATTGAATTAAATTTAAGACATCAGGATTTATTTTTAACTTTTCGGAGTAAAAATCTTTTAAAATTAAAAAAAAAATATTGAAAAACCAAAATTGAAGAAAAAATTAAAAATGTTTTATCAAATTTACAAATTTATTCCGAAAAAAAAGTTGACGGTTATTCAAAAATATAAAAGTTCAGAAATTTTCTTAAAAAAATTTATAATTTTACTTCATTTTGAAACAAATTTTACAAAAACCGACAATTTTGGTTAAAATTTTTATTTTCTGATCAACATTTCGATTTTATAAAAATTTTCAGTTTTTCCTCACAAAATTTTCATCTTTTACTCAAAATGTACCAATTATTATTCTTGGTCTATTATCTTCCATATATCACCTGATGAATATTATCTTTGATTACAAACCCGCCTTTGATTTTTAAGAAACGTCAAATTGATACATTTCAAATTATGATTGATATTGAAATTTACTACATTTTGCACCTTAATTGATACCTATCAATTAAGCCGGTAAAAATGTTAAACGTCTTTCAACGTAAGCGCTCGTGCGCAAACTGTTTCCTTTAAAATAAACCGGTTTAATAAATTTATCAGTTCGGTTTTAGACTTTTTAGCTTAAAGGAAAGTTTTAGTTCACAACCTTACTCAGGATTTTTTGGGACTTTTGTCTGGGATAATAAAAAAAAATTTACTATTTCTCTCCACCTATTTTTCTGAAATAAAAACGTATCAATAATTTTTGTGTCTTTATTATGTTCAAATATTTATATTCTTAATTTTTATATACCAAAAAAATAATTATCAATTTTTTGATATTAATTTAAATTTTTACAAATGATTTCCAATTTGTTGAAATACTTATCAATTTCTTTTATTTTCAAAATAAAATCTTTAATTCAAAAGAAAATTTATGTATTTTTTCAAGAAATAATTTTTGAAGAAATCAGGTTTTATCAGAAATTAAAAAAAAATTCAAATTAACATTGAAAAAGTAACATGTTAAACATGAATTTATCCACCAGACTAAGAAATGATGACTCAAGACCTAGCTTGTGATTTTTAAGTATGATTGGCAGCATGGGAACTTAGACAAGACAATCTTAGATCACAAACTAGATCATAAACTACAGTATGTGATTTATTTTAGTCTTAGTATAAGAACCTATGGGGCGAAATGCTCCGAAATCAAAAAAGTGGTTTTCAGACTCACGGAGGATCCTCAAATGACAAATGCTATGAAATACGACACCACAAGAATCTAATTTTTAATCATCTTTTCTTAATCTAAGTCAAAAACCTTAAACATTAAATAACTCCATGCGCTTATCCTCACTTAAAACTCTTCGTTAACATATTTCATCTTTTGCACACTTGAAATATACTACTGAGTTCGCACGTCCCGCTCTTCTCTATATCTACCACACCAGGGGCGCTACAGGTGTGGTAGGGCTAGAGCTGCAAATGATTAAGAGGCCAGTACTTTGTAATAAACAATATGCGTAATATACAATATTGGTGAAAGTTTTTTATTTTGGAATTTATTACAAAGTAAATTTAACATAAAGGAAGTTCTACCAAAAAATAATCTTCAGGAATATGAAAGTCGGTAGATAATTCGTGTGAATATGTCTGAAAGACATTGACAATACCAAATTTCATAAAATTTGAAATACAGAATGACGATTTGCAGTCATTATTAAATAATGACCTCTGGTCCAAAATTTTCAGTATTTCTTGGTGGCGAGCAATTGTTTGAGAATTTTGTCGATTTCGAAGATTATTGCAATTTGTAATTTGAAATCATATTTTTGCATAAGTAGCTTGAATTTGTGAAGAGTTCGGCACACTTGTGTAACGAAATGTGGCCAGTTGACAGTTTCTTGAGATCCAACCGAGTTTCAATTTAGTGCCATAACTCCTACCGTTTTTTCAGAGAAAGTAAATTCGTGGAAATTATTTGCAAAAAAATATGAACATATCACGTTGGCTTTCACATCAGCTGTGAGATGTTTAATTAATATAACAAATACATATTTTTTATTGATGATAAAATTAATTTTAAAATTAATTTTGAATAGGCAGGAAGTTTCAGTATAACGATGTAATTTTATAGTACTATTATATTTTTACCACTTTATCAATTTGAAAAATTGATATTTTAATGCAGTTCATTATTATTTATTAACAAATTCTTATTGCAAAATTGAATTTCGATGACTTATGATTATATTCGGCATTTGCCGATGATTTCTGACGTTAAATTTAAGGTAAGCTTAATAGAAAATAATTTAAGGACTTTTTGGCCCACTCCCTTAAGGGGGTACTGGTCGCTGGAATTGACTTTTCCGGATGAGAAATNTGATACTTATGTAATAATACATAAGTTCATTACATATTAACAGCCTTTCCAGTGAACATCAATATATACAAACTACTTTATAATCTAATTGGTCCACCATCAACCTTAATTTTGATTTTTTCACATTCTTGAGAGAAGCCATCATACTTGCAGTACATGATCAGGTTACTTGATCATGTGTACTTTGTGGCAGAATGGTTAGCGCTCCGCACTTGCCAAGATATTCCGGGTTCGATTCTCAGCTAAGGCAGTTCTTTTAATGCAAATGCACAGAAATCTTGTTGTACTGAGTTTCAGAAATATAATTTTATTAAATTATTATTAGATTACCAATAAGTTAGTATATTTTGAGGATGAATTAAGTATTTTTCATTGACTTTTCGTCTAATAACTTATTTATTTTGGATCAGAAAATAAAGTTACTCCTACAGCTTTGCTGTGCTTTAAACACAGAAACCAAAAATATCTATGAGGAAGCTTTTCTCTTTGGGAAGTATTAAGGAGGTGGCATCGGATCCGGAAGATTGGTTACATTTTTCAGAGCGAATATGAATAGAAAAAAATTTGAAAAGCCACTTTCTCTGTTTCATGCATGTCTAAAATTTTCTGACTGTATTGGAAATCATAAATCTTTATTTTTCATCTTTTGTCAAATTTTATGGAAATATAATGAAAAATTTCCGCAAATCGTGTCCAAATATTTAAATTTCAGTTTTCCGAATTTTTAAAAAATGAGGTAGAATCATATATATAATATATTTATATATTAATTTTTTGTATCTATTAAATCTCCGTATGTCAACTAATGAGTTGTCGCGCTATTATCATTTCTAACTATGGATGAAATTTTAACACTCGCAGTACACTCGATAAGTGCCGTTCGGCACTAAATTTTTTAACAATTTTATGGTAGTGAAAAATTTCTAATAAAATTTACGGGTGTTATAGACGGTCAATTTTGTAATAGTCAGGACATTTTTAATATCAAAACGCAATTGAAGGTCAATTTTTATCTCAAAAAAAAGTTGTTTTTTTCTCTACTTTTTGGCATTTTTGACCATCTTTCATGGAAAAAAACTTTCATATCAAGGAATTTTTTAGCGCATAACACAATTACGAATATTACTTAGGATTGTTGCAATTTAGGCAATTCTTACAATTTTTAAGTATTTTTGCAATGTTAATGATTTCAGAAAATTGTTATTAGTATTAGTGTGAACGCTTTTGAGCCAACCCAAAAAATGAAAGTTCTCAGATCATGTTTTAATACCTGAAGTTGGGTAGTTGATCCAAGGAAGCAAAATTTTATAAAGACTTTTTATTTCAAACGGCGTTTCTAAAAATATGACTTGAGTTCAATTATAAAATTAAATATTATGAATTATAATTATAATAATTAATTTATATACCTTATTATAATTTATTATATATTAATTATATTATTATTTATAATATATCATAAAATTTATTCATAAATGTTCCTTGAACGGTTTCACGTCTGATAAAATTCAAAAAAATGTGATAAATGTCACAGGAAGACAAAAAAAATTTGGGAAACATTGAATTGAATTTTTATTGAAAAAATCTGTATTGAGACTTAAATTCTAGAACTTTACGAACGTTTACGTCGGTTTTTATGTACTTAATACGTTGAACAACGTTCGGAATTGAACTATTTAGTAACAAAATTTTTAACTATCAGGTGTTCAAACACACGTTTTTTGTAAAATTATGAATTTGAATTAAATTCTAGAGTTCTCTACGTAAGGTGTTCCTTGACACTCTTCGTCTGATCACAATAAAAATGTTATAACTATCACAGGAAGAAAATCATTTTGGTCGAAATTCTGAATTCTGAACTTAACGAATGTGTTCGGTAGGTTTTCTATATCGAAAATTATCCCTATTAAGTCTTTCTCAGCAACGCGTCATAATTTGAGAAGTGACCAATGAAATCGCGGGATTCTTGAATTAAGTCGACAATCGAATATTGTGATTGGACACTGGCTCAAAGTTATGACGCGTGCTGAGAAAACTCAATAAGGATTTTTTCTATTTATTGAATGCATTAAAACTTTCAAGATTATGAACATTGAAAATGATTTTCAGCTTCGAAAACACAAAAAAATGAACTCTTTGGTGTTCATACACCGTTTTTTAAAATATGAACTTTTGATTTAATTCCAGTATTTTTGTACGACAGCTTTGCAAAGAACATATTTGTGAGAAAATAATTTCTAGTACTTGGAAATAATTTTATTCACGAATTGGAATTTATGAATTTGATAATAAATGAAAAAAAATTGATGATGTAAACTAAAATAAATCTGAAAATTCAAAACATTAAAAAGCATTTTTCGAAACAAAGAAAAATTTCTGCAACAATTGATAATCAAAAACAAAAAAATAAAATATTTTCAAAGACTTGAAAATTATCTTCAAAATTAAAATGTTTAAAAATCAAAATAATTTACTAAAATTAAAACTGTTGAACAAAAATCGAAAGTGATTTAAATATGAAATCAATTTCTAATTCACTTCACAAACAAGATTTATTTCTTCGGGAATCTTCGAGAATTTAAAAACAATTTATTGAATAAATTTAAGACATCAGGATTATTTTTAAACTTTTCGGAGTAAAAATTTCTTTAAAATTAAAAAAAAAATATTGAAAACCAAAATTGAAGAAAAAATTAAAAATGTTTTATCAAATTTACAAATATTATTCCGAAAAAAATTGACGGTTATTCAAAAATATAAAAGTTCAGAAATTTCTTAAAAAATTTATAATTTTACTTTATTTTGAAACAAATTGTACAAAAAACCGACAATTTGGTTAAAATTTTTATTTTCTGATCAACACTTCGATTTTATAAAAATTTTCAGTTTTTCCTCACAAAATTTTCATCTTTTACTCAAAAGTACCAATTATATTCTTGGTCTATTATCTTCCATATATCACCTGATAAATATTATCTTTGATTACAAACCCGCCTTTGATTTTTAAGAAACGTCAATTGGATACATTTCAAATTAGTTGATATTGAAATTTACTACATTTTGCACCTTAATTGTACCTATCTAATTAAGCCGTAAAAATGTTAAACGTCTTTCAACTAAGCGCTCGGTGCCGCAAAACTGTTCCTTTAAAATAAACCGTTTAATAATTTATCAGTTCGGTTTTAGACTTTGAGCTTAAAGGAAAGTTAGTTCACAACCTTACTCAGGATTTTTTGGGACTTTTGTTGGGATAATAAAAAAAATTTTACTATTCTCTCCACTTATTTTTCTGAAAGAAAACGTATCAATAATTTTGTGTCTTATTATGTTCAAATATTTATATTTCTTATTTTATATACCAAAAAAATAATTTATCATTTTTGATATTAATTTAAATTTTACAAATGTTTCCAATTTGTTGAAATACTTATCAATTCTTTTATTTTCAAAATAAAATCTTTATTTCAAAAGAAAATTTATGTATTTTTTCAAGAAATATTTTTGAAGAAATCAGGTTTTATCAGAAATTAAAAAAAAAATTCAAATTAACATTGAAAAAGTAACATGTTAAACATGAATTTATCACCAGACTAAGAAATGATGACTCAAGACACTAGCTTGTGATCACAACTAGATCATAAACTACAGTATGTGATTATTTTAGTCTAAGTATAGAACCTATGGGGCGAAATGCTCCGAAATCAAAAAAGTGGTTTTCAGACTCACGGAGGATCCTCAAATGACAAATGCTATGAAATACGAACCACAAGAATCTAATTTTAATCATCTTTTCTTAATCTAAGTCAAAACCTTAAACATTAAATAACTCCATGCGCTTATCCTCACTTAAACTCTTCGTTAACATATTTCATCTTTTGCACGACTATGAAATATACTACTGATTCGCACGTCCCGCTCGTTCTCATATCTATCACAACCAGGGCGCTACAGGTGTGGTAGGGCTAGAGCTGCAAATGATTAAGAGGCCATACTTTGTAATAAACAATATTGCGTAATATACAATATGGTGAAAGTTTTTTATTTGGAATTTATTACAAAGTAAATTAACATAAAGAAGTTCTACCAAAAAATAATCTTCAGGAATATGAAAGTCGTAGAAATTCGTGTGAATAGTCTGAAAGACATTGACAATACCAAATTCATAAAATTTGAAATACAGAGATGACGATTTGCAGTCCATTATTAAATAATGACTCACTGGTCCAAATTTTCAGTATTTCTTTGTGGCGAGCAATGTTTGAGAATTTTGTTCGATTTCGAAGATTATTTGCAATTTGTAATTTGAAAAATCATATTTTTGCATAAGTAGCTTTGAATTTGTGAAGAGTTCGGCACACTGTGTAACGAAATGTGGCCAGTTGAGCAAGTTCTTGAGATCCAACCGAGTTTCAATTTAGTGCCATAACTCCTACCGTTTTTTCAGAGAAGTAAATTCGTGGAAATATTTGCAAAAAAATAATGAACATATCACTGTGCGTTCACATCACGCTGTGGAGAGTTAATTAATTAAATAACAAATACATATTTTTTATTTGATGATAAAATTAATTTTAAAATTAATTTTTGAATAGGCAGGAAAGTTCCAGTATAACGATTAAATTTTATAGTACTATTATATTTTTACCACTTTATTAATTTTGAAAAATTGATATTTTAATGCAGTTCATTATTATTTTTAACAATTCTTATTGCAAAATTGAATTTCGATGACTTATGATTATATTCGGCATTTGCCGATGATTTCTGACGTTAAATTTTAGGTAAGCTTAATAGAAAATAATTTAAGGACTTTTTGGCCACGTCCCTTGAGGGTACTGGTCGCTGGAATTGACTTTTCCGGATGAGAAATCAGCCTAACCGAGAAACTATGGACAATTAAGATTAGCCATGTTGTAGATCTACCCTTAAATCTTGTCAAAACCATTGTTCAATGACTTTTTGTCCGCATTACACTCTGAGATACGTTACCGTACAGGGTCCCTCGACCAAATTTCAAAAATCTATCTCCTCAGGTTATTTAGAAAGCAGCTCAAATTATAACATATCCCGTATGACTTATAAACTTAGGTCCTCCAGAACGTTTTTTCAAAAATCACTTCAGTTTTTTCTCGAAATCCAGAAAACTACCGATTTTTTGCGATTTTAGCATTTTTTTAACCAAAAAATCTATCTCCTCTAGTTATAATTTGGAATCCACTGGAATCGAGCAAACACTAGCACAAAACAAATAGAAACTCCTCTTGAAGCGTTTTTTTCAAATTTCGACACAAAACTCAAAAATAAAATTTTTGAAGGTCACGGAAAAAATTCCGAAAAAAATGTGCTTCGGATTTTTTCGAAAGTAGGATCAAAAGAGAAGCACCGAAAAACACTGATCAGAAAGTTGGCTTCACGTCAAGGTTAAATAAAGCAAACGTTATTTTGAACTCATTTGAAAAAAAAATCTTAGAAAAAAATCGAAAAAACACAAAATTTCGAAATTTTTTTTCGATAATTGGTCAGTATGTACACCTTGGTTATCATCCCAAATTCAATTTGCTCCATTTTCAAACCAAAATGCCTCATAAAACTCAGCGACCAGTCCCCCTTAATTCTGATTCTTTAAATATAAATTCTGATATAGTTATTATATTATGCAGGGATACATTTCGCGGTTACTTACTAAAAATATCTTATGCTCTAGGAATTATAAAAAATATAAAATAATTTCTCTGAATTCTGTTAAGAAATTTATTTATTATAAAATACAAAATCCAACAAAATGGCCGAAAAGAGTTATGCTTACCATTAAAGCATTCTACTAGACTCTCCGGCTGTTTTTGTGATTTTTTTAGCTCAGCAAGAATTGGGGGTCATTAATCACATAAAAAAGCGTACGACATTTTTTTGTGTGACTGCTGACACCCAACGACGCAATTTTGCAAGCTAAAACAGCATTCACAATCTGAACAAATGTGTCCGTTTCCATCGTTAAATGTACAATCTGTTTAAACAACAAATCTTTAATATAAGTTTAATTATATCGTAAAATCAGTTTCACTATGAAAATATTCAAAATAAAAAGTTGATCAAAATAGAATTATTGATCAAGTGAGAAAAAAATAAGTTTTCATCAGAATTAAAATTTAAGCTCATTTTTTTTATAAAACTAACAAAATGTAAACCAACTTTTGCAAAAATTATAAAACAAAGAAACTGAAATATCAAAAATCATTTTTTCCCCAGTTTTGACGCCGAGTCTTGTAGAAAAAATCGAAAAAAACCGCAAAATTTCGACAAGATTTTTATTTGTTTTCTTATTTGGCGTTTGTTTTGAATGCTTTTAAACATCAACGAGTGTTTGGGTGCATTTTATGACATATAAACTGCTTTAGAATAATGATTAAGGAAACCACCATACGGCTATAAGTTCTTCAGTTATTTTTATGAGAAATAACTCATTTTGTTATTAGAATTTTTGATCTAATAGAATAGTGTGCCTATAATTTTAATCCGAATTTCCATTTTCATTCAAAATTTTGACCATTTTTTAATTTTAATAAATTGTTCGAAACATTTTTCTTAAAGAAAAAAAATGATTTCTTGATATTTTCAGTTTTCCTTGTTTTTATAATTTTTGCAAAAAGGTTGGTTTAATTTTGGTTAGTTTTATAAAAAAAATTGAGCTTAAATTTTAATTCTTGATGAAAACTTATTTTTTTCTCACTTTGATCAATAATTCTATTTTTGATCAACTTTTTTATTTTTGAATATTTTCATAGTGAAACTGATTTTTACGATATAATTAAACTTATATTAAAAGATTTGTTGTTTAAACAGAATTGTACATTTAAACGATGGAAAGGACACATTTGTTCAGATTGTGAGCATGTGTTTTAGCTTGCAAAATTGGTCTGTTGGGTGTCACGCAGTCACACAAAAAATGTCGTACGCTTTTTATGTGATTTAATGACCCCCCAATTTTGCTGAGCTATGTTGGATTTTGTATTTTAATAATAAAATAATTTATTAACAGAATTTCAGAGAATTATTTTATATTTTTATAATTTCCCTAGGACATAAGATATTTTTAGTAGTAAACGCGAAAATGTATCCCCTCATAATTATAATAACTATCAGGAATTTATATTTAGAATCAGAATTAAGGGGGGACTGGTCGCTGGTTTTATGAGGCATTTGGGGCTTTGAAAATGGAGCAAATTGATTTGGGATGATAACCAAGTGTACTACTGACCAAATTATCGAAAAAAAATTTCGAAATTTTTGTGTTTTTTCGATTTTTTTCTAAGTATTTTTTTCAAAATGAAAGTTCAAAAAATAACGTTTGCTTTAATTTAACCTTGACGTGAGCCAACTTTCTGGATCAGTGTTTTGTGGCTTTCTTTTGATCCTACTTTCGAAAAAATCGAAGCACATTTTTTTTCGGAAATTTTTTCCCGTGACCTTCAAAACTATTTTTTTTGAGTTTTGTGTCGAAATTGAAAAAACGCTTGCAGAGGAGTTTCTATTTGTTCTGTGCTAGTGTTTGCTCGAAATTCCAGTGGATTCCAAATATAACCTAGGAGGAGATAGATTTGGTAAGAAAAAAGCTAAAAATCGCAAAAAATCGTAGTTTTCTGGATTTCGAGAAAAACTGAAGTTGATTTTTGAAAAAAACGCTTCTGGAGGACCTAAGTTTATAAGTCATACGGGATATGTTATAATTGAGCTGCTTTCTAAATAACCTGGGAGGAGATAGATTTTGAAATTTGGTCGAGGGACACCTTGTACTGGTAACGTATCGTCAGAGTGTATCGGAACAAAAAGTCATGACAATGGTTTTGACAAGATTAAGGGTAGATCTACACATGGGCTAATCTAATTGTCCATAGTTTCTCGGTTAGGCTGATTTCTCATCCGGAAAGATCAATTCCAGCGACCAGTACCCCTTAAGGGAAGTGGGCCAAAGAAGTCCTTAAATTATTCTATTAAGCGACTTAAATTTAACGTCAGAAATCATCGGCAAAATGCCGAATATAATCATAAGTCATCGAAATTCAATTTGCAATAAAGAATTTGTTACTAAATAATAATGAACCTGCATTAAAATATCAATTTTTCAAATTGATAAAGTGGTAAAAAATAATGTACTGATAAATATTACATCGTTATTACATATATCCTATCGATTATTTAAAATTAATTTTAAAATTAAGTTTATCATCAAAAAAAAAATAGTATGTTATATTAATTAAACATCTGCCACAGCGTGAATGTGAAACGCAACGTGATATGTTCATTATTTTTTTGCAAATAATTTCCACGAATTTACTTTCTCTAAAAACGGTAGGAGTTATGGCACTAAATTGAACTCGGTTGATCTCAGAACTGCTCAACTGGCCACTTTCGTTACACAAATGGTGTATTCAGGCCTGTTCAGGCTAAATTTACTCAGAATATGCAAATAGGAACCACCCAGTACCCTTAAGTGGTGGCAAACGCAAAATTAGCCAAAAACTAGCTTTGAATCGTTTCACGCTAAATAGAGAGATGCCAGATAAATGAATTTTACAAGAAAACAATATATTTAGTTATTGGCATTAAACTCAGTTTTTTGCGATTTGGAATGCAATGTCGCTTGAAATTGAGAAAAAACACTTATTAGCCTAAAAATCATGGGTTTTCGAATGATTGTCTCATTGAAAATATTTTTTTGCGAGCAGATAACAACGTCCAAACAATGTTGCTCAAAGAATTTGATAAACCGCTATGTTTTTAAAGGACTTCACCATTAGTCGATCAAAACGGAAACAGAGACAAACGATAGAAAATGAAGGTAGCCAATATTGATTATTTTTGATTTTTAATTAAAAAAAAAAGTCAAAAATGTTTCGAAGAATCTAAAATGTTCAGGTTTCCAAGACGTTTTACATTGAATATTTTAAAGCCATTGAGCGAATCGTCATCATTGGAAATTTAATTATTAAATAAATTCTCAAGTCGGTTCGCCCACCAAGGCTCGTATTGGGCCGCCCCACCCAGCAAATAGTTAAATACAATGGCCCCCTTTTAGTGTTAGAACTTTTAGTGTATTTAGTATAATTGCCCACAAGATTTAACTGCAATACAAGCCCTGCCTTCGGCAGGGCCTTGTATTGCATATTAACCGCTTTTGGCTCAGAAATTGAATGTTGTTTCCAAAAAGATAATTTTATTTTTTTTGCGGTTTGAAAACTAGAGCCTTCAAAACCTCAATTTACTTCCAACAAAGAAATTATTAATTTCTAGAATAGCACTTTCTAGATAGCTAGAATATAAAAATACCGCTTATCGACTCTAAATTAAGAAAAAAATAAGTTTCGAACTTTCAAAAAAAACGGGTCAGAACATATTTTTTGTCCTGGTTTGCGTTGACCACTCCCTTTAATCATATAAAATTCGGCAATTTGGGGCTCATTTTTCCAATATAAAATAATGAATAACATTTTAAAACGGTTCTGTCGGCCTTTGACCCGATTTTGAGTTTATTTTCGAATAAATTAAAATACATAAAAACATAAAAATCCCTTTTCTATTAAGGCATTCGTCCGATTCGGAACTTATTTCACAGAAAATATAAATTTTAACATCAAACGTAAAAATGCCCCTTTTTCGCTCGGCCGATTCAGGCCTCATTTCAAAAAAAAATGAAAATTAATAACATAAAAATTTATAACTTTTCATTTGTTAAAGAAACAAATATTTGTATTCGATGCATGATTCACGCCAAAAACACAATTTAAGTATACGATGAAATCTTTTTCTTTCCCAGAGAAGTGTTTTTAAATTAAAGTTGTATATCCATTATTATCCCGGGTTAACACTGAAAACTTATTTGCCGTTGAAAAAAATAGGAATAATTTTTTAGTGTTACCCTAGGGATTAATAATGGAATAAACCAATCGACCGTATATTTGACCCACTTGTTCGACCCAACCCGACTGGGTCGAAAGTTGTTTCCGACTTACGAAAGTAACCGGGTAGCGCTCGACCCGACCCAACTCGACCCGGAATTTAAAAAAAAAATCGACCCGAACCCGACNAATTGAAACTCGGTTGAATCTCAAGAAACTTGCTCAACTGGCCACATTTCGTTACACAAGTGTATCCTCAAGGCCCTGTTCGGCTAATATTTTATCGAGAATATGTCAAATTAGGAACCACCATACCCTTAAGGTGGTGGTCAACGCAAAATTAGCCAAAAACCTAGCTTTGTAGTCTGTTTCACGCTAAATAGAGATGCCAGATAGATATGATTTTAGCAGAAATACAATATTTCAGTTAATTGGCATTAAATCAGTTTTTTGCGATTTGAATGCATATTGCTTGAAATCTAGAAAAAACACTTATTTTAGCCTAAAAATCATGGGGGTTTATTTTTTTGCGTAGCATATTAACAACGTCCAAACAATGTTTGCTCAAAGAATTTTGATGAACTCGCTATGTTTTTCTCCAGCAAGGTCTGATTCAGACCGTCTGAACCACAAGTGAGAATTTCATTTTTGGTTCGGAATAAAATATTTTTTATAATTTTCACTCAGAAATAAATTTAAATAAATCTTGGGGCGATTCACTAAATAGTGTATTTTTGCGATACTTGGATCGTGTGTAAGTGCAGCTAAATAAAAATAAGAAAAAACTTTAGTGCGAAAAATTACAAGTCGTCACGTTTAATTACGTGCACTATTTGTTGTTGAGAATCTCAACTGGCCAATCACGATGCGCGGTGCCAATTATCCGTTTATTTGAAGAAATTAAATTTGGCAGCTAAGAGAATATCACGTATAGTGAGTGAAAAGTCTGAAGCTATTGATATCCCTTTTAAACTGTTTGATTATAGAAAGAAAATTCTGAGAACTTGGATTTATTGATATTCAAACGCTTGCTAGGTCACTCCCGATTGTTTAAATTTTCACTAGTGGTGCTGCTAAGCTTGATATGAAAAAAAAATACAACATTGAATTCGGCTTTTCCAAGGCCCTAAAAATTTAAATTGTTACGAAAATCTTTGCCGCTCACTTATCTATAAAAAACGTACATTTTATTTTTACAAATTTTTAGTAAACCACATTTCTGGTTTGACGTAATTGGATCAGCTTTCAAGTATTTGATACCTGCATCTTTGACAGATAATTTATTACACCTTCACCTGCACGAGCGTGTTCAAATCACAGAGACCAAAAATATATTGGGAAGTGTAATTTTGGCCAGCGAATATCCGAACAGACCCAAAGTTCCTCTTATTTGCCTAATTAATTTCTTGCACGGCAACACCTGTGGTGAAAAAATATATTTTAATCTCGTGATTTGGACCAAATATGACTCTTAAATATACTTATAGGATGAGTTTTCCATCAAAATGTTTAGCGAAAATGGTTAGCAAAAATATGTGGTACTGAACCACACTCGTGCGGTTAAGGGTTAAACATCTCGTTCAGGTGGGTTAAACAAATTACAATACATTTATTATTGGTTTATACCTCGAATATCCTATTCACACTTTTGTTAATATCCCGCCCTACAACTTAAAAACACACTATGTTTTAATCAGGGCCGGTATTAACAAAAGTGTGAATAGGGATATAGTTCGCGAAAACTAGATCGACGGACTCTTTCGATGCAGACCGCAAAAAACTTTCGTAATCATCATACTCTAGAATTTCCGGAATGCCGTTCTCAATATCATCTGATGCAGTCTTTTTATTGATCAAAATTAATTCTACCATACTAAGTCGATAATTATCTTGGCGCACTGTGAATTTGTTTCGTTTGCGTCATAAAGAGAATCGCCTTATTTGGGCGAGTCCCGTAATTTCCAAACGTTTAGTAGACAATTATGATGCACGTCTTTTACCCATTTGAAATCTCTATGATTTATTGTTTTATGTTTTATTAATGCTTTTAAGTTTCAAGTCTGAGGGTTTTTTTGAATGACGTGGGTTCATGAACATTAGGTTCATGACCACGTGTTCAATGCATAATGAGAAAAACATCAAAACAATACTTTATTCTCGCGCCAATTTTCAGCTTATTTTTATAATCGAGAAATATCAATTTATAAAAATCAGTTCTAGGTGTCACCTTAGTCGATCAAAACGGAACAGAGACAAACGATAGAAAATGAAGGTGCCAATTGATTATTTGATTTTTAATTTAAAAAAAAGTCGAAAAATGTTTTCGAAATCTAAAATGTTCAGGTTTCAGAACGTTTTACATTTTGAATATTTTAAAGCCATTGGCGAATCGTCATCATTGGAAATTAATTATAAATAAATTCTCAATTCGGTCGCCCCACCAAGGCTCGTGATTGGCCGCCCACCCAGCAAATAGTTAAATACAATGCCCTTTTAGTGTAAAACTTTTAGTGTATTTAGTTAATTTGCCCACAGATTTAACCTGCAATATAAAGCCTGCCTTCGGCAGGGCCTTGTATTGCATATTAACCTTTTTGGCTCAGAATTGAATGTTGTTTCCAAAAATATAATTTTCATTTTTTTGCGTTGAAAACTAAGCTTCAAAACTCTCAATTGAACTTCCAACAAAAATTATTAATTTCTAGAATAGCACTTTCTAGAGTAGCTAGGAATATAAAAATACCGCTTATCGACTCTAAATTAAGAAAAAATTAAGTTTCGAACTTTCAAAAAAAACGAGGGTCAGAACATATTTTTGTCCTGGTTTGCGTTGACCACTCCCTTTAATCATATAAAATTCGGCTAATTTGGGGCTCATTTTCCAATAAAATTAAATGAATAACATAAAACGGTTCTGTCGGCCTTTGACCGATTTTGAGTTTATTTTCGAATAAATTAAAATACATAACATAAAATCCCTTTCTATAGGCATTCGTCCGATTCGGAACTTATTTCACAGAAAATATAAGTTTTAATTCAAAACGTTAAATCCCCTTTTATCGGCCTGCGGCCGATTTCAGGCTCATTTTCAAAAAAAATGAAATTAATAACATTAAATTTATAACTTTTCATTTTGTTAAGAAGAAACAAATATTTGTATTCAATTGCATGATTCAACGCAAAACACAATTAAGTGATACGATGAAATCTTTTCTTTCCCAAAGAAGTTTTTTTTAAATTAAAGTTGTATATCCATTATTATCCCCGGGTAACACTGAAAACTTATTTGCCTGTTGAAAAAAATAGGGAATAAGTTTTTAGTGTTACCCAGGGATAATAATGGATATAAACCAATCGACCGTATCTTTGACCCGAACTTCGACCCAACCCGACCTGGGTCGAAATTTGTTTCCGACCTTACGAAAAAGTAACCGGGTAGACGCTCGACCCGACCCAACTCGACCCGGAAAATTTCAAAAAAAATCGACCCGACCCGACCTGGTGAAATTTTCAAAAACTCCGATCCCTGCTCTTGACCTCTTAATTTACAAGTCAAAACTAACAAGAAAATGAAGACTAATCACGAAAGCTATTTCTTAGAAAACAAAACGAACATCGCGCCAGATATGCGTTCTTACGATAGCAATAAAATTGAAGAAGTCGGTTTTTCTTTTAGGAGGTCGTCGCTGAAAGAGGCATAAGAAAAAGATCACGAATTTTATTGGAATAGTTTGTTTGTGAAAATACAGACTCTTACAAGCATTTTGGTACTCGTTTTATTTTGATAAATGGTCAGAAAAGCACCTTTTGATGGTTTCAAAAATATTTTGTATGATATATGTTGTAAATTATTGATTTTTGGAAAATCAAAACACGAACTCTTTCGGTGCAGACTCATGTAGGTTTCGAATGTGTGACTTTCAAATCCAGGGAGGAATTACATTTTGATTGAGACCCCTAAAATAGGGTCAAAATACAGTTTCTTGGTTATACTGAAACCAAATCTAAGATTTTTTAAACGCTCTGAAATGACCTGCCTCCGTTCTTTCCAGTTAATTTAAAATTATTCCGTCAGTTTGTAAGCACGTTCCTGATTTGACGAGCCATCCGTCACTTTCGATTTTTAATAGAATGCAAGATTTTTGTTCAAAAATATCTGAAAGAGGTAATACTTGATCTTAAATTTTGCGACAATTGGATATTGAAAACTTCGTTTTTCGCCTTCAAATGCGACGACCACCCACTGAAATCCACAAAATCACACAAAAAGTAAAAAAAAATTGCTTAATTTTTTTTAGGCTTGAAAGAGTCCGTGTCGCGATTCACAATGCAGGGTATTGAAAATTTTTAAGACGCGTTTTCTTAATTAACTTGATGAATAATACTTAAATCTGAGTCTGAAATATAGCAACCTGATTCCAAATATTGTCTAGTTAAAAAATCCTAAAAAGTACCTCCTCCTTCAATTTTTAATGTTTTCTGGAAATTTGCGTGTCATGCAACAGATCAACGATAAAAAAACTTCTCATATCATTTTCTCAGAATTTTCATTTTAAGATACGAAAACGCAAAGAAATCAATGTTTTTTGTAACTCATTTGTTAAATTTCTTTAATGTGATATTTGTTGGTATACAAGATACTCTAGTCTTTAGTCAATGAGATAAAAAATCCTCCACAATGTATGTGAAGCTTTAACGTGCTTTTGAAATAGTGCTGAGCCCTTGACTATACTATTTAGAGTTCAAACTATCTCTTTTAATTATCGATGAATCATTTCAAAGATACCATGAGTCCTTATGTTTGATTAAATTTATAGTAAGTCAAAAAACTTTTTTTATGCTTTTAGGAAAGTAAAATATGTGTTTACAAACTTTCGGTGTCAAGAGAAAATAAGAGTTAATTAAAAAACAAATTGCCCCTTTTAATCCAACCTATCACGGTTCTATCCCGAGAAATGTTTTTTTAAGAAAATTAAAAAATAAAAAATCAGACAAAAAGATAGTGGGAACCACAAAAATGTGCTATGCCTGAGTTCAGTAGCAATGCATACATAGTTTGGCAGAGTTGACCAATAAATTTGCTTACTTTTTCATGCCAAAAACTTAGATCTCAGATAAATTTTATTATTTCCGTGTCGAAATAATCAAAAACCAGTATAAAAATTCTGGTTTTTTCTTCAATTTTATGTCATGAAATTCATGATCTTGTGTAAACTTTTCACTGAAAAGTCAAAGTTTTTATAAGTATATATAATACGTGGCAATAAATAAATATAATAAATATTTTTATAAATAGTGAAAAAATTGTACATGAACAAAATGAGGTGTTTCATCCGGGATTATGAGCTTCAATTGCTGTCATTTTTATACTAGTTTATGTGAAAAGAAAAAGTGATGAGCCTAAGGCTCATCTCCTTTAAAAAAAATTAAACAGCCGAAACAACCGCATTGAAAATAAACTTATCTTCTACAAAAAATAAATTTTGTTTAATAGGTTTTGATACATGGATTTGGTCTCTCTTAGGCCTTCAAAATGTCAACGATTTTGTCAATATCGAAATTAAATCTGATAGTTTGGTGACATGGACAGCAGTTGGATTTCCTATCCTCCTTCTTATTTTCACACAGCCATGGGTCGACACAGTTATTTCGGATCGGTTGAATTTTTTGCGATGCTACCGATCCGTTTCCGATCTGATTCATTTTTTTAAATGTGTCAACCTCTGTCAACAGCCCTATATCAGAACAAGTGCTGGAAGTGTGGATGGAAGTAATATTTTCGGAAAATCGCAGTCAATGCAGTGCGCTCCTCCAACTTCAAAAGGATATGTTATAGTTTGGGATTATAATTTTCGATTTAATTTACGGAATTTTCGATAATCTTAAATGGTTTTTAAGATTTTGCCTTCCTCATATTTTTCAACTAAAATCCTGAGAGTAAGTTTCTCTGTATTTAGTTATTTAAACTCAATGTTAAAGCTGTGTTCCTTTTTTTATAATAATTTTATTTTCGCCACTAATATTGTAACAGATGGTCGCAAAGCATGTGTTTATACATTGTACTCACTTGAGGGTCTTTAATTTAGACTATAGATGGCTATAAATTTTCAGCAACTTTCACCTTTATGTAAGTTTATTTTTCCGAAGATGTCTGAACTTAAGGGAGTCGGTGCATTTTGACAGATACGGATATGGCCCATATCATATGGGCTCTTGATGAAGAAATTTTTACTTGGGTTTATATGGGTCTCGGGCCTTTATGCGCCGCATATGCGGGGAAAAAAAGTCAGATTTTTTTCCCGCATGAAAAAAATGTGCGGAAAAAAACTTGAGTTTTTTTTCCCCGTTATTCGATTTTGAATAAACTGAGGAATAGGGTTAGGGAATAGGGTTTAGGATACTAGAGGCGTTAGGAAATAGGGTTAGAATAGGGTTAGGAATAGAGGTCTAGGAATAGCGGTTAGGAATCAGGGTAGGAATAGGGTTAGAATTAGGGTGGATGGGTAGGAAGGGTAGGGGTTAGGAATAGGGTTAGGAATTAGGGTAGGATAGGGTTAGGAATAGGGTTAGGAATAGGGTTAGGATAGGGTTAGGAAATAGGGTATGGAATAGGGGTTGGAAGTTATTGGTAATAGGGACATAGGAGTTATGGATCAGGTTAGGAATAGGGTTAGGAAATAGGGTTAGGAATAGGGTTAGGAAATAGGGTTATAGGAATAGGGTTAGGAATAGGGTTAGGATAGGGTTAGGAATGGGTTAGGGAATAGGGTTAGAATAGGGAGAAGTTAGGAGGGTTAGGAATAGGTTAGCATGTGATGTGAGGTTAGAGGGGAATAGGGTTAGGAATTAGGGATATAGGGTAGATGGTAGGTAGGGTTAGGAATAGGGTTAGAAGGTTCGATAGGGTTAGGAATAGTTAGGTAGGGTAGGAGGAGATAGGGTTAGGCTAAGTGAATGCGGTTAGGAAAATAGGGTCTAGGAATTGGAGTCAAGGAATAGGTATAGGATAGGTTAGGATGTTAGATGGGTTAGGGAATAGGGTTAGGATTAGGGTAGGAATAGGGTTAGGAATTAGGGTTAGGAAGTATAGGGTTAGGCGGAAATAGGGTTAGGAATGGTTAGGGATAGGTTAGGAATAGGTTAGGAGGTTAGGGATAGGGTTAGGAAAGGCGTTAGGATAGGGTAGGATAGGGTTAGGAATAGGGTTAGGATAGGTTAGGAATAGGGTTAGGAATAGGGTTAGGATAGGGTTAGGAATAGGGTTAGGAATAGGGTTAGGAATAGGGTTAGGAATAGGGTTAGGAATAGGGTTGGAATAGGGTTAGGAATAGTAGGTTAGGAATAGGGGTTAGGAATAGGGTTAGGATAGGGTTAGGAATAGGGTTAGGATAGGGTTAGGATAGGGTTAAGGACTGGGTTAGGAAATAGGGTGTTAAGGATAGCGGTTAAGGAATAGGGCTTAGGTGCATGCATGAAAATGCGGAAGAAAGAAGACCCCACTTCATATATTCTTCTCAATATATATCATCTAAGTAATGTTTCATAATCTAGGCAACTTTTTTAACTACAGAATTTTCAAATTATTGCTTTTTAAGAAAATTTTGAGTTTGAATTAAACCTTTCGAATTCGACAATGTATGAGAAATTTTTGAAAAAAGTTCCGAACATTATGAAAAATGCCTTATTTTTTGTTCAATTCTTTTTTTCAGTATTGATTCAAATCAACAAAAAACACTCTTCAAAATGAACGCTTTAACTTTTTGCGCAGTTGACCACATTTTTTAAATATGCTATTTGAAAAATCATATGACATGGTTTTGTGATTTTTGGTCAAAAATAGTATTACGAAAATTTTTCTCATTTCTTGTTCAAAAATTTTCAAATTTATTTTTCTGGAATCACCAGCTGAAAATATTAAGAATGCCATTTTTTATTCTATTCAAATATGTCCTCGTTTAGTTTCTTTGCTCTTGTTTATTTGGGAGAAATCCATCAAAGCCCTTTTTAATCCAGAATAAAGAAATTATCTTACACCGGAACTTGCCAAATTGGTAAGCCGATCCATCCACCACGTAAAATTTATTTTATTTAAATCATGAAAATTTTTTAATGTGCTAAAATGTCGGATTTTTTCGTCTTTTTTCACAAATTTTTGATTTTGACGTAGAAATCGTATTAAATTCAATTAATAAAATTTTTACTGGTGGTCAAGACAATTTTTTACAGATTATAATTAATGAAATATAAAAAATAAATTTTACTTTTATTTAGACACCTTGGATAGCAAACGCGCGTTTTTTCAGTGTTCTTTCAAAAGACGATTTATAAAATAAAAATACTCGATCTGAAAAAAATAAGATTATACAAAGTGAGCTCAAAAGTGGCAACTTTCGTTCGAAAAAGTTTTTATCCGAAAATTTAGAAGTGGCAAAAAGTTTCCCGTCAAGAGATATAAAGTTGAAAAAGTGCAAATCTGTCAAAGTACACCGACCCCCTTTAGTCGGTTGAGTGTGCTTACTTTTCAAAAGGAAGAACTTTTGATCAAAATATAAAAAAATGTTTTTTATTGTTTGAGATTAAAGAACAAAAGCTAACAATTATTCTGCAACTAAAATGAAACCAACATATGACTTAACCAATCGGTGGAAGACATAACCAAAACGTTACTTTACAGAGCTCCGGTTTAATTCAGAGTTCAGTGTATTTCCAAAAAAAAAATATTTCTCTCAGATCATTTTTAAGGCTTTCTCAAACTTGTCAAGGGCCCATTTTTCTATTTTTGCCTTATTTCTCTTAAAAAATTTCTTATAAACATTTTCATATATGATTTCTCATATATGAAAAATCATGTAAATTTCCAAATTATGTGGTAAGCAAAAAATTCCGGGCTAGAACAATGTTTTATTTAAAAGCCATTTTCTTTGTTAATTTTTTCAGTTCCTCAAAGGGCATTTTTTTTGAGAAATTCGACCTAGATCTCTCGCATCATTCCGAAGTTTCGCATGCCATTTATACTTGAAAATTAATTTCTAATACTTTCTTTTTGGAATCTTACACAAATTCAATTTTGCTGGGATAACTTTTTATGACGAGTTCGATTTCACTTTCAAAAATATTTTTCCAAATTTAGAAGCTCCTTAAGGGGGTTCTATAGGCAAAATGGACTTTTTTTGGAACTTGCTTATTTCTCTCGGCATAGACATAGGGAAGATGAATAAAACATATGTAGTTAGTTCGTAATCTCTGGGAAGACGTTTTGAATCATATTTAACGATAGCATGTTGAACCAACCCGGTAAATGAGGTTTAACCAGGAGCAAAAAATTTCTTTGAAAAGCTTGTATTTTTTTTTCGTCCTATTTAGGAAATGTTTCAAAATTTGACTTTATCTGGCGAAATTTCAAACGGCGGAAAAACTGTCTGTTTTCCTATTTTTTAATTTTCTCACTAAGGTATCAAAGCTTTGGCGAAAAGGACTGTTTTTGCTATTTTGGCCAGCGGAAAGTCTGTATTTTTTTTTTCATTGCTACATGGCAAACTATTTTTTCCGTTGCATTATAGTTTTTAACGCTAATAATTGGTTAACAAACTGTTGTGCTGATTTAAAATTTCATTTTTAAACTCCAGGAGTACGATTTGGAAACATTTTATTTTTGACATCACATTCGTCCAATCGTTTTTTTTTTTAGACCAAACGATTCGTTTAAGTGGAATGGGTTTTTGTAAAGTATTATAAACTATGACCAAGATATTAACCGTTCGATCGCTAGAGCAGGAAACGATTTTTTATTTTCGACACTCCGAAAAAGTTTTCTTGGTTAATTTTTTCACGATTTTTTTGAGTTAGTTATGACTAAAAAGCCACGTTGAAAGTTCAAAATAAAAATCAGTCCTCTGCTCTTTTAGTCAAAGATCGACTTTTGCCGTATAGAACCTTTTATTAACTAAAATAAGCTTTGTGTCACATTTTTATGAAACAATTCCAGAATGTTTAAATTTTTTAAAATTTTTTATTTCTTTATATAATAAAACATTCTACGTGGAGTTCAAAAAATTCTAAAATCCAGGTCAATAATTTTCAGTACAAAAGATTTTGGCTGCCTATAGAACCCCCTTAAGGGGGTAGGTGTCGGGTTTTTTTTGAGCCCTTTAAAGAATTAATTTATGATACATTAATTATACAAAAACAAATGAACTACTTGTTGGTGAGTACAGTTTGTTAAACAGTACTTCCAGTTGTCCTAGCGCTTTAAAAATAATCGCAGAATTTATCTCGAGTACTTTCTCGAGTACCGCAATTCTTCATTTGTTCTATTTCGATGCTCAGAGAAATAAATTTTGAAGCACCCATTTTTCTTTATCGTTTTTAAACCCACTTAAAAAAGGGATAGAAAACCTACACAAAAGCCATCCCTTTTACAAGCCTGACCCTTAGTCCCCTTAAGGGGGTTGTCCATGCTGGAAAGGCTTTTTCGAAGGCTCATAACTTTTTATTCCTTCATAACAATCTTATAAAAATCTCAGGAATAGTAGTTCGTTATCTCTGGAACACATTTTACTTCTNAATTTTTTCATAGCATGTTCGACCAACCGGTAAATTGAGTTAACCGCGAGCAAAAATTTTTTCTTGAAAGTTTTATTTTTGTTTCGCCTTAATTCAAAACAACGTCATTTTCGGAATGTAACAAGCCCTAGGGGTGATGAGCAAGATGTTGCAAGCATTTTTTGAATTTCGCTGTAAATCGACAAAAAAGTGTGCGAAATCGAAAATTTTGAATATGAAAGTGAGAATGAGACAATGTTAATGCCACCAAAAGATCCCTTGGGTACGGTTTGCTGGACACGATATTGGCAACTATGGTCTGATTTTGAACACAGCGGATTCTAGAAAAAAAATTAACTTTTTCATCAAAATTATTTTTTGATCTCTAGCATCGTTTTTGTTCAAAATCAGACCATAGTTGCTAATATCGTTTCCAGGAAACCGTACCCAAGNAAGGAATCTTTTGATTGCATTTAAATTGTCTAATTCTCACTTTCATATTCAAAATTTTCGATTTCGCGCACTTTTTTGTCTAAACAGCAAAATTCAAAAAAAAGTTTGCAATATATTGCATACCACCCCTTGGGCTTGTTACATTCCGAAAATGACGTTGTTTTGAAATAAGGCGAAAAATAAATAAGACTTTCAAAAACAAATTTTGCTTGCGATTAACTCAATTTACCGGTTGGTCGAACATGCTATGCAAAAAGTCAGAAGTAAAATGTGTTTCAGAGATTACGAACTACTATTCCTGAGATTTTTATAAGATTGTTAT
>SCLH01000314.1:64094-75990 GCA_004367855.1 Oikopleura vanhoeffeni | reverse complement strand
GCTCAAGTTCATCGTAGAGACTTGAAAGTACCCTCAGACGAACCGTAAGGCTCGACTTTTCCATGAATGTATTAACAAATATGGGTCAATCACGTACTGAAAGGTCGCTAGAGCGCAAAAACTGTACCCATTTTTGAGATTTCAGAGAGGGTGCTGGAGCCAGTTTTTGCGCTCTGGTGATCTTTCAGAGCGTAATTGACCCATAGTTGCTAATACGTTCATGAGAAAGTCGCCCCTTCCGGTTCTTCTGAGGGTACTTTCAAGTCTTTACCATGAACTTTAAAATGACATTGGACTTTGACCGATTATTTAAGGTCGATCACGTGGTCGCTGACCCTAGCCCAAATAACAATTTGATGAACAACGATAAATTTTCATCTGGCGAACAATCAGCTATTTAGTTCGTCTTACGGATTCACTAGAACTGGCTTCANAAATTTTTAAAAATTTGCCTTTAGTGGTCAAAACACCTATTTGGTTAGACTTTTCAACGCTGTTTTGACTACTAGGGGCAATTTTTTTGAAATTTTCTACCGCTCGGAGATGCGCATTTATATTTGGAAGTTTAATTGCAAATAGCAAGTAAAAATGATGAGAAATGAATGAGAAGTAGGCTTTTCAGTACTTTTAGAGACGCCTACTAAAAACCATTTTCTGAGCGTAGGTTGAGGTATCAGATGCTCTGAATAGTACTGGCAACTTCCTAACAAAACCAACCTTCGCGGTAATTTTAAATTTAACAGTAATATGATACAATCCCACCTACGCCGACACATACGCTTTTAAAAAGCTTCTTAAAAAGACACGCAGTTCGTACCTACTCCTTCAATTTTCATCATTTTTATTTTTTTTTGTGTGAGGCTCCGGAGCCTAACAAATAATGCAAAATTTCTTTGGTTTTAAAATTTTGCTTTCGGCGGCCAAAAAACCCACACAAAAAAACCACACAAATATATCGCGCGAGCGCCATCATTTATAGTTATAGCCTATAACTATACATGGTGGCGCGCGCTATTACTAATAGGTAGATTTAGTAGAAACATTACACTTAGTAGTAATACTTAAAATAAATCTCAATTGTTTTTTGATAAAAAGTGGTAACTTACTTCATGAAGCCTATTATTTATCTTATTTCAAGTTATTATTATCAACTTCTCGGCTGAGTCTCTGAACCCGACCAGCACCCCCTAAACGACATTTAGCTTGTGCACAATACAATTTCTAACTGTTGTAGCCAATCTGCACACATATTAGATTGCAATAACCGATAATAATAAAAATAATGCAATATATTTTAGAAACCACCAAAAAATAGTTTCTGGCTATGTATACGAATAAAAACGTCACCAATTTGCTTTATATTTTCATGTGTTAAAATAGTTTTAGTAAATTTGAAAAATATGTTTTCTTCGACTCATTTGGCTACGACTACCTCTTTTTACCATCTCTGCTAAATTGGTTTTCTCTAGTTGATTTTTTTGTGAACAAAAACGGGCGGAAAAGAGTATTGAATAAAACTAACGACCATTCCCTTGAAAATATTAGTGTTTACACTTTTTTCTTTATGTTTGAAATTTTCCTCTCTTACAGCCATCTTAGTAAAAATCAATATTTATAAATTTTTAGCGATCAATTCAATTTGTAGACTGGTGTCCTACTGGTTTCAAGGTCGGTATTAATAACCAACCACCTACTAGGGTTCCTGGTCAGGCTGAATCAGGCTGAAGTTAAACGAGCCGTCTGTATGCTCTCCAATACAACAGAAATTGCATAGGCCTGGGCAAGATTAGATCATAAATTTGATTTGATGTACGCCAAACGAGCTTTTGTTCACTGGTTAGTTTTATTTGGAAATTTTAAGTCTTTCATTTTTTCAGTGTTTCTTTTAACCCGTGTTCTCAAAACTTAAGAACAACCTTGGGAACACTTATTTAAAAACATGATATTTAATTTTCTTTTCATGCCACAAATTTATGAGTAAATTCCATGTGAAGTCAAAACTATTAGATGCATTAACTGTCATCACCTTTTAGAATTTGTATTTGAAAACGTTTGGTGGAGTTCGTTATTCTTCACATTTTGGTATTTTACTTCATTTCAATCTATTGTATAACTTGTTCCATATTTCTGAACGAAAAATTTAATTTCTGTCTTCATATCACCGAAAGTTCCAATATCGCCGAAAATGCCCAATATCGCCGATTTTTTAAAAAAAACTTTCGGCTATATATTTGGCCTTCTCCTGCATTTGATTATTTTTTCTTAAGATTCGGTTCTATGTAGGCTAATAACGGAGGAAGTGAAAGACCAACTGTGTCAATCAGCACACTTTGAGCATAAGAGTTAAACGCCTTTTTATCGGACCTAACCATAATGAACTGAAAATCGAAACATAGAGTTAATTGATTGACACAGATAATAAAAAAACTTTATAAATTGTCACAAACATACAATTCAAAATAAAAATTTGCTGCAGTGATTTGAATGAATAACCTGTAACGAATGGTGCTAAATCTAATTTTGAGAGACAGAACTTTCGGATTCTCTGAGCTTCCTCTCTAATTCGGTTATTATTTTATGATAACGGGCAAATTGTTTAAAAAATAAGCAGACCCAAATAATCTATAATATAATTGTTTTCATATATTGTAGAATACAATTTGTATTATCTAACGTTTCGTATTGATTACATTATCAAAGATTTGATTTTAACAAATTTTAAATTTTAAAAATAAACTTCAGTTATTCTAGAAATTCCAGAAAAGTACAAACTAAAAGTTAAACAAGTTTGCATTTTTCATGCACATACAATATAATTGAAATGAAATATAGTATTCAGTAGATTCAACTGACTTCACCGAAAAACGACAATCGGATTTAATTTTAGATATGAAATTCAAAAAATAAAAAAATGTTATGAAGGTATGTCGGAGAAGGCAAGGAAGAAGGTGAATTTGCTGAGGCGCGTGAGGATATGGCTGCCTAAGAAATAGATTACGAAGAAGTTGGTCTTGATTGCGTTGAGGATGGTGACGAAGAAGAGGAAGAATACTGATTACAACACATGGTATGTTACATATGATATGTATGTCACATATCTCTTCTGTCATTCAAAAACAGAGTTTTACATGTTTCATCAGTAAATAAAAATCTCATTGTCAAATATTGAATTTATAATTCTGAAGTGAAAAGTTAGAAAAATATTTATTTCCGTGATGCAGCATCAATGATGCTAGACAATTTTTGAGGAATGAGCATATTTTTTAATCTGGACAGAATCTTACTATCGGTTTTTTCATCAAAAGCTGTTCAGGATTGACTATTGACAAATAAATATTTCTGCAAATTCTACACTAAAGTAAAACAACCAACAATTTTAAATAAACTTGGTTTCTTAGCCCTTTAGCGGCCCACGTGGAAATTATCAATCCATGGTTGCTTATACGAATTTAGTAAACCGTCATTCTAAAGATGACCTTGAGAAATATCTCGTGCATATTTTCGAAGCAATGTGGTGACTTTTAAATTCACATTCGATTATTTATGTGAGTTACTTGTTGTAGTTGTTTTCATAAAACATTTCATCCACCAAATCGTGTTCAGAACCAGTAACTTTCAACCTTTGGTCAAATAGTTCATTTATCAAGTCGATTCGATGTTTTACTCAGAATGAAATTGAATTTTGCGAATTGACCCTTGGCGCATACTATTGGGCCAACCTATCTCGTTCTTATTTTTTACGCCCACTTAGTGTCATCCCAAAATTCGAGCAAAATATGTTTGTGAACCGTACCTCCTTAAAATCGGATTTTTGGGGTAAATTTTAAGAAGAATGTTTTACAATTAGAAATCTACGCTCTCTTATCATAAGTTTTTTCAAGTTAAGTTTTGTTGGCTTGGCTTGACCATACAAAAAATTCCTTGGCTTGACAGCACAAAAAAATTTGTTGGCTTGGCTTGACTTTTTAGGGACCAAAATTTTAGAAAGGATGAAGAAAAATCTGAGGCCCTTGAATATTCAACAAAATTTGAAAAGTAAAAAATTTTAAAAACATGAAAATCTTTTCCTCTTTCATCATCTGATGTAGATTTGTTTTCAAAAATTTATTGAACAATTGAATTCTTATCCAGAAATATAAAATTTTGTCAAAAAATAAAAAATTAAATTTGCAATTGTATTAAAGAATCCGAGACAAAAGCTTACAAAGAAAATTGAAGATGGAAAAATTAACAACAATTCAAAAAATCTTCTTTTTTTTCAAAAAAAATTCAAAATTATTAACTTTTTGAAAATTGTTGAAAAAAAAACTGAAAATAAAGATTTTAAGGGGGGTATATCTGTCTGATTAAATAAAGGCCTTAGAGGCATTAAAAATGCTCCAAATTGATACGAGGTGATAATTAAGTGTACTAAGAACCCAATCATCAAAAAAAANTTTTCGAAATTTTTGCATATTTCGATTTTTTTTGATATACCCCCTTAAGAGTACGTCAAAACTTTTGCGAATAGATTAGTAACTAATTATTAGTTATCATTTTTATTCAAATTTACAGTTTACAATAAATTAGTAAAGTCTATGTTGAGGATTTTTGGTTACTTTTTCTGCAGTCGGTTTCATGCAGAATTAAAATAATTATAATTGAACAGTTATTCACTTAAATAAATAATTGAAAGTGCATTAGTTGGAAATGCGCAATTTATACATGCGGTTATTATTGATGGCATAAATAAATAGTTGGAATAATAAGTTCATAAAATAACAGTCTTATTGAGATTTAATTTTGGGGTTTTATGTTAAATTTGAAATTTTTGGATGTGATTGAAAATTATCCAATTACTGTTTTTTCGAATGAATGTTATTTAGCGGGAAAATACGATTTATAATCAAAATCAGAAAGTATGAATTTTTATGAACATGGATAAATATTTCTCATTAAGAATATCTACAGTCAAACTTCAGCTTATAATTTCAGTTTCAAAAAGCAGAAAACACCGACCAATAAAGTGTCAGATCGCACAAAATTTTCAAAATACTATTAAACGCGGACCAATCATCATGTGCATGATGAGGTGCATTCTCGAACTCAAATCGGAAGGTAAAATATAACATACTGTATTTAAATCCTCTGAGAAACTGGGAGATATAATTGGTGGAATTGAAAATATTTTGTTAAAAATGGCTAGTTGAAATCAATTTTAGTAGGTTAATTTTTTGTTGAAAAGGGATTGAATATATATTTCGCTTCAAACTCATATTTGATATCGTTCGGATTAACGGTGTAAACTTTATTTTTGGCCACTTAATATGAAAACTTGATCAAGAATGTTAAATTTGAAAAAAAATGATTTGAAAGTGATTTAGCATTGAATCTTATTACGAAAGAACATAAACTATTTAGACTATATTTTCTATTTTTAAAATTATTTCATATTAAGTCAATTTTGAAAAATGAAAATGATTGATTTATAGTTCAAGTATAATTCAACAAATTCATTTTAAGAAAATTTAAAGAAATTGACAATAATCTGCGATTTTCTTCAAAATAAACCAATTTTAATTATTATTCACGAGTCATAAATTCGAGTCTGTTAATTTTATTATATTTCGACCCCTGTATAAATTCAACTATCCGATTTTAAATCAGAATTCCTGTTCAAAGATTTCTAATTTTGCATTTTCAAAAGCAAAAAATAAATAAATAACGAGCGGTTGAGTGTGAGCCAAAATTTTTGCATAGTGGAAAGATCTTGAATTATAAGAGCATAACTAAAAGTAAAGTTAGTAAAAGTAAAATAAATAAAACAAAGGCTACAATCATAAGGAATTGTGTTCGAGATATGGGGGTGGGAACAGTGGAGGCCGCAGTTACTGATGGTTCCGTTCCAAATCGACGCTGAAAGGACTCCGAATATCTTGAAAATATATATTTTAATTTCAATTGTTATTTTCACAAACTTTACGAATGTTTTCAGGTTTAAAAATTTTTTTTGATGAAATTGCCTACACGGTTTATCTCAAAAATTCGACTCAAAATTTTTGTTCTTGGTCAGTTCTTCTCTTTTTAAAATGATTAACTCACAAATTTGGTTCTTTTCGCTGTAATCTGCCAGTTTGTCTACCCTGACGTCCTGGTTGCTTATCGGTATACACTGTACTGACTGTGAATGCATCACTATCTTCCGAAGCTTTGCGTGTCCTCCAAGATATAGTTCTCGTTTGGCTCTTTGTCACCTGAGTATCTCTCTAAAATGTAACGATTGTAAAATTTCTTAATTATTAGGAATAACTATAAAAATATTATCATTGAATCTTCAAGATGATATTTTCACATATTTTTTCCTAAATAATTAGTGATACATGGTGGCGGCCCGATATCGACGAATTCGCCAATATCTACGGTAAAAACAACGCAATTTCCCGATTTTTAACTTAAATACTTCCAGTGCCCATATCGTCGAGACTACCAATATTGCCGAAAAGCCAACGCAATTTAAAGTTTCTACTATATTCAACATTTTTGTTTTTTATCAACTAGTTTCGAATTTATTCAAAGTTAAGATAATAAAGTGATAATAAAGTTTTACAAAGTTCATTGAAATTCATAATTCTAATATATTTTTAGATTTTTTTCGATTGCGATTGGCGCAGTTATTATGGTGATTCACTTTATTTGTACCTATTGTAAAACTCCTTATGAAATTGAAAAAAAAGTGTTATGAATGCATACGTGTTTATCATTTTTGGTCCAAAAACTTTATATCTGTTCTCATATCGCCGAAAGTGTCCATATCAGCTAATTTTTATGTCAAAAACTTTGGGCGATATTAAGCGTACCCCTGGGGAACAACCCTCAATTAGTTTTGACCATGAATTTCACAAGTTTTTAAAATTTCATAGAAAATAAGTCACTTAATAAAAGTCGGTAATACTCAAAAATGATGAACACGCAGTTAATTTCGTAAAACTTAGTAGTTATCTTCATTATTTTAATCTCTGTTTTTGACTAAACATAAAGTATTATTAGTTAGAATTATCCCTTTTGAGTGGATACTCTTGTAATCTCGATTACTCGACATATTTCAGATGGACACTTTCACCACACTAAAATACCATGTACAATTCAAAACCATTTGAAATATTTTCAATTTTGGCATCAAGGAATTATTTTCACGAAAAAACCATATTCCACTGAGCATGTTATTTTGACCTGCTGCAACGGAAACCTGATTTTGTAAGTTATTTCATCGAATGAAATCAATGACAGGTTTAATCCTTGGAAGCTCCAAATTGTTTTATTCCGGCAGAGCTCATGCACCACTAAATGTGGGGCGACTTACTTGAGCCTCATTACGGATTAACTACAATTTATAAGAAGCCTGTGCAATGATCTTAATTTTGTGAGCATAGTCCACTAGCGAGGTAACTCAATTATATTTAAGAATTTTTTATCTAAATCCGGCCGAACTACAGCTGCAAAGATTGGACTGTTGATCACCTTACTTCTCACTTCGAAAGAGAATTTTCAAAACCATTTCTCTTCAATTTCCGCACTCATGAGACTTTGCTTTCACCAATTTTTCTTTTGATTTTTAATGTCTATCTCCCGTTTTCTCATAAATAGACGATTAGCAGCGCGACGTGAAATCCAAAATACGCGACAAAGTTTCCAAGTTTTGTAAAAAATATTTTTTTGAGAATGAACAAAATCGTTTTGCGCTTATCACCAACGAACCACACATTCAGAAAAACAAACTTAAACTGTCTCTTCATCGAGAACTAAGCCCGCTCAAACCTCTTAAATCACCTTACTTACTCACTCACTTTCGTAAATTTTATACCAAACACACTGTACCCGCACAAACCGAGCAGCCCAAAATGTTGGGTTTATGAATCACTTACTGCCATCGAAACATAAAAGATTCACATACATCATTTCTTTCTCTATTCTACCTAATTTGACATTGGCTTTCACAATTTTTTTAGATTTGTAAATCTAACTTTTTGTTTACTCACTCAAAAGAACAATTTCAGCGCGATTGATCAAAAACTACACAAACACAAGTTGCGGCTGTAAAAAATCATTTTTTGAGAATGCAAAAAAATGTATCCTAAGTTAAAAATAAAAATTCCGAGCTCTTTAAGCCACAAAGCTTAATCTAAGCAGAAGCTATCGCCTATGGGCCAGCTGGATCGCTTAGCGTGGCATGAAGAATAATTCGCAACGCATCCTGACTTCTTTTTTTTAATTCATGAACCAAAAACTCACAAAATTGCATAAGCTTCGAGGCCCCGTATTCCTGGGCCCCGTTATTCGTTGCTCCCCTCCCGCAAGATGAGCGAACTTTACTTCTTGGTTCCCCTTTCGGCCAGACGATCGTACGGTTAAGCAAAAAAAAATTGGAAAAGGATCAAGAATACGGTTCAAACATTTTTCGATGACCCAATAAGGGGATCAAAACATACGTTGAACTAATGATACCAAAAAGGGGACCAAGATTCTTATTTCTTGATCCATCACGAGGGGATCACACGAATACGAACTCAAATAGTGCGCCCACCACTTGCATCTCTCTCGGTTGGATTATGGTTTTCAACACGGCTTCGGCCTTAAGGTTCAAACCTTAACTCGGCCTAGAGTTCTTAGTCATCCTCATGACTCTCACTTCTAACAGACTAACTAATGCCCAAATCAAAAACAATGTATTCAAACATACATTTTTCATAACAAAATCAAGCTTCTTCCCACCGTTTCCCAAACTTTAACCAGCTGTATATTCCACCACCTTGATAAGCCTTACTGAGTATTTTGATGACTCGTAAACTACTTTAATGGGCATACTTTCATTTGAACACCGGTTGCGTCTGGTACTGTAACTGCCTGCGTTCAGACTTCATAATTACACTCGCAGATGCCCGATATGACTACTATACAGACTTCGGAAAATTAATTACGTCATAAAAAATATCAAAATGCCAAAATTTTATTTTGGAACAAAATATTGCTGATATTTCTGGTACTAACGCCTCTACCGTTCAATTAATAGACGTTTGCCTGGAAAAACAGTAACTGAATTTTCTATTCGGCACCTAAAGTTCGTATACTGTATTATCTTTTGAACCGGAAAAAAGACGAATAAGAAATCGGGACTTTAGCCCCTTCGCCTGCAAAAAGCCCAGTACAGAGCACGAATCAGTCTCATGTTGCTGGCTCTGGTGCAAAATCCTCAATACATATTTCCGAATTTGCACCCAGACTTCACCAAATATTTACAGAGAGCAAACTGGGTGTTAATACCAACATACGCTCTGGGCCAAGTTCATTACATTGTCAGGATCGCCATCTCCTTCACATTTACCCACATTACAGGCATGATGAATTCCTTGCTGAAATCACAAATAACGGAAGGTCTTGACTGATTGAAGTCCAATTCCACGCAGTTATCCGCTTCAATGTATTAGATCGATTTTCCAAATCAGAATAAAGAGTATGAGAAATTATTCTCGCAGACCTGTAACAAAAGTAATTTTCGCGCTCAAAACAATTTCTGGAAATAGTAGCCTCGAAAATGGACTTATTAAAGGGCCCACTCATTCTATGTTTTGTCTCAACAAAGGGTCATTGATACGAGAATCACACAGTAAGATCAGAATTACGTGATATTTCTATCATTTAAGCTGTTTGTTTAAGCGATACGGTGATAACTGAGTAATCATCAATTCCTCAATGCAGTTCTCCTCTACCAATTTGGCAAATCTGTTGAGAGTTGCTGTAAAAATTCCTATAAATGTTTTCTGCGTTCGGGTTAGTTCGGAGACCTCACCATATTCTATCATCCCCCTATCTGCAGCACTTTTTTACATATCCCGGCCCGGATTACGGAAACGTAGTGTCGTTTTTAGATAGTAGGCACGGGGATATAACAGGTGAATAACGGGATATGCTAACGAAATTAGAGATTCAACTTCGCCATTCATAAATATGTTCAAAAAGCATTGCTGACACTTTCACATCTACTCATGCTTCCTTGTATTCTGCCTTTGTTAACAGTCTACAGGCTGTGCCAATTCAATAAGCCCAATGTTTGAGGCCTAGTATTCCCAAAAATATTTTGAGCGCGGAAGAATACTTTTGTAACCTGCGAGAATCAATATTCTCATACCTCCTTTGTTTCTGCATTTCGAATTCTAATCAACATCGAAAAGACTTATTTCACAATTTTTTTAAGTTTTATAAATTAAACAAAGTCATAAAACATGTCTCAAAAACCAAAAGACACTCAACCAGCAATGTTTACCTTTTCTCGCCAAAATTTCTTTTAGATCTGTTTCAGCAGCTAGAGGGCGTTAAAATGTCGGTCTGTATAAAACTATAGTTTCTTGCCAGATTCTGATCATCGATGACAAGAAAATGCATTCTTTTATTACAGAAGAGAACTTAAAGATTTGTATCATATTTCAATTATTCAAAATAAATAGGAAAAGTATTATTTCAAAAATAAGTTATAAAACAACGTTTGTCATAAATTTACAACCGCTAAGACTTCAAATATTATCTCGCCGTAAGCCAACTTTCTGATCAGTCGTTCGCCGTAGCCTTTCATCTTGAACCCTATTTCGAAAAAATCGAAGCAATTATTTTTTTCTAATTTTCCTCAAAAAAATTGAAAAATCACTCACGAAAAAATAAAAAAAGTTCCGATGATGGAAATTTAATTTTTATTTACTTGAAAGATACTCAAAAGACTTTCCTAAAAACTCAGTTCCTCAGATTTTATCGATCGTTTGAACTGTTTGAGCAGCACACATTTTGGAGTTTTTGAGAGAAATTCTCTAAAAAAGTAAGATAAATAATTTTTGAACGAGAAGTCTTAGAAAATTTTAACTGCTATTTTTGAATTCCTCCTGGCAAACTCTATGTTAGGTTTGATCACAAAATTTCCAGGACTTTTTTTCATCCGATTTCAGCGGATTCAAAATTTTAGTGGTGCTGAGCTTCCAAGGGTTAAGAACAATTTTCAAAATTTCTTAATGCGCCAAATATAATCTTTTGTCTCAACAAATAACACGCTCAAAAACGTTAACGCAAAAAACTCCTCATCTGACATTCATTACCCAAGAAGCAAAGTTTTTTCGCATTTGAGGGACTTCATTCCTGATAATAAGTTTGAAAATAATTTGGAATTATTGTTTTGAAAAATCGTTTTTTATACTCGCTCAAATTGTTTCTCCGCTATCAAATTTTTTTTCTCAGATTTTCTGTAAATAACACATGAAAGATCAGAAATTTATCAGACAAGAAAATTATCATATTAATTTTTTAAAACGCATTTAAAGTTTGAAACATACTGGACCGTTAGTCAAATCCACGGTTTTAAAGAAACAAGCCACCATAAAGATAACCATATTATATATTGGTATTATATATTATATATAATGGTTATATATAGTCGATATCTTTTTCCCAACCTAAGTCCATCTTAAAAATGCTTACTATCTCTATAGCGCGTGTTCGAATCCCACGGATGTTGTCTCGGTGATTGTCTTGAGTATGATTAAAGGCAAGAGTGCTTGATATTGGGACCACCACAGTTGATCGGTGTGTAGTCACTCAAGCAATCACTTAGACATTCACTAAACAACATTAGTGGGATTCAAACACGCGCTATAGAGACAGTAAGCATTTTTAAGATGGACTTAGGTTGGGAAAAAGATATCGACTATATATAACCATTATATATAATATATAATACCAATATATAATATGGTTATCTTTATGGTGGCTTGTTTCTTTAAAACCGTGGATTTGACTAACGGTCCAGTATGTTTCAAACTTTAAATGCGTTTTAAAAAATTAATATGATAATTTTCTTGTCTGATAAATTTCTGATCTTTCA
>SCLH01000314.1:29215-59546 GCA_004367855.1 Oikopleura vanhoeffeni | reverse complement strand
TTTTGTTAAAAAATGTTTTGTTAAAAAATCCCCTGCCATCAGATGGATCTAACTAAGACTTTTTTATACTTAAGCCAAGATTCATCGTCTGTTAAAATTATCAAAATATATGATAAATTCTAATAAAACTTTTAAGAAATTGAGCACGGAAAAAGCGTTTTAAAAAAAACTTGATAATTAAATGATTCTGAAGGTTGAATAAAAATGAAAAAAATCTTTCAAAATCAACTGGGCAAGAAAAGTGGGGATCTTTTGCCGATATTGGACTCGAAAGTTTTTTTGACCAAATTTTTTGTTGAATTTCATAATAGATGTTTGCTATAATTTATTCCGTACACAGTCAAAGTTTAAAAAATTATAAGAACCTAAGTCTAACAATCAATATCAAAAATTTTAAAAATTTTCTAACCGTTTTATTACTATTCATAGTCGAATTTAAATGCTGCCAGTTTTGTGTTGGAATGTAGTCGACTTTTGGTTTTAGCCAGCTTGCTGCACGTGACACTGGACGAGACGTTGAAGTTGTTCGCGATAAATTGGTATCTGATTCTGATATCCTTGGTTCGGAGGGGTTAATTAAGGGATCTGTTGGATCAGATTCTTCATTTTTAAATTCACTTTTTGGCAGATAAGGGTTCGGACTGTCAAATTTTTTTTCGGATAATTCAGATTCTAGATTTGATGGTTCTTCGACAGCTATTTCAATTTGACTAGTATCGGGACTTTCGAGAGCATGCGAAAAATTTCGAGGATTTGCTTCGCCAATTTCACCATCAAATTTAGTTTCATGGATTTCGGACGCGAGGTTTTCTAGAACTCTATTTGAAGCTTCCTCATCTTTTGGATTTTCTTCTATTACTTCTAAAAGTGAAACGGACTGACTTTGCGTGGGTAGAGGACAGATTATTCTATACGCGGTCTAGGAAAAATAAAGTTACATTTGGTGCAATGATTTTCAAAAATACCTAGATTTATGTTTTATTGAAAACTTACACCTGATCTATCCTGAATTTTACATGAAAAATAGATTAAGTTGTAAGTTCTTACAAGGTGAACCAGGTCATTTGTCAGTATAAAACATGTTTAACTTAATATCGGGACCTTTATCACCCGCCATTTGACATTTAAGAGATTAGCAAGAAAACTATTGACTAAAAGGCAATTTTATGAAGTTTCGAAAATTCAAAATTTTCAAGGTTTTTCTAGTTTTTTCTAGTTTTCTAGAATGACTTGTTATGTTAATGTAATAAATGAGAGCATGTTTTTTTTTTATTTCACCAAGAAGAAAAGTTGTTTGATTTTGAAAATTTGTGAGACAAGGTGTTTTCATGTGGATTAAAGACCCTCCTCGGACAGGTTTTGCTAATTTGGATGTTGCAAAATCCGAGAATATGATTGGGTGGCCGCTCAAATTGAAGCTGATTTTATTGGCTAATTCTGAAATTCAGGTGCATTGTATCTTGAAAATAAACAGAACCTGATACTTCTACTTTGATACGTAGGTTCTAGACAACAAAATTATTTTTGATTGTTGGAAATTTCAAAAGTGAAGGTAAATTTCAATGATAAATTTACTTGTTTTATTTTCGATCCTCCTAAAGCTTTCAAATTAGTTAAATGCATCATCAAAAATATTCACACATTTTAGTTGCTTGCAGTTTCCGGACGATTTACACCCGCACCCCCCTTCAGCCTTCGTTTCTTGATAAAGCCACAGTCAAAACCGTGGGAAGTTGATAGTTTCGATTTTTATAGGGGACTTATTTTATAAAAAACTAGGGGACTGGAAAGGAAACAATCATTCGTAACAATAATATAAAAGTTCATGTTTAGAATCAGAAATCTTGGCTTCACCGTGAAACCAAAGTTTTAATCCTACAAAAGTTTAAATAATCTTTTGACATCAAAAATCGCAGTTTCAAAATAAGCTTTTCGCGGTGAGTATTCTGGGTGGACTCGATGTGTTAACATCAAAACTATTGCAAATTAAGCGCACCCTGAAAACCCATTTAAATATACAATATGAACTCACCCGCCATTTCTTAGATTCCATTAATGCTTTCCCAGCCCTGACCGCTGCATTTTTTCTCTGATTGTCTCTGACTTATCTACGCAAGGGCCCTAAAAATAAAGCTAATTTTTAAGGTACAAGGGGCGGTCTAGTTTGGGTACGAGAATGCGGATAAAGAATGTATAATAGTTGCGTCAGGTCAACATCGAAATCTGACTCCGCCGCACCACCAAAACGCCGCACAACATTTTTTTTTATTTTTAAAGGCGACGCTCTGATTGGCTAAAAGTCACAGGAATGCCAGAATATCACCTTCCGCCATGTCATAGTACTACTCCACCCAACACAAAAGAAGTGCAAAATCAACCCACGGAGACCCGCCCATTCTGAATGCATTAATCAACCAGATTTAACATTTATTCTACTTTTCGAAACGTAATTTCAACCAAAACCTTCAGTGCTATACTGAAAGTACAGATAAACTTAATTTTTTGAAATGTGAAACGATATGCAAATTCACTAAACAACAAAAAATGAATGATTATATTGAGGTTATTGTTTTCTATTTTTACCGGTACAGAAAACAAAGTTCCGCCAAAGAACGGTCAACCACCGAAGTGACTCTCTTCAGTAAAGATAGATTGTCCAAACTGTTTTTCATTTTGGCATCTGGAAACAATTCAACCGATTAAGTTTCAGCTCAAAAAGATGAAACATATTAAGATATAATTCAAACAGACAAATTATTCCCAATCGGACCATAGTGGTCCGACCACTTTTCCCATTTTTTTTCAAAAACTTCTGAGATGATAAAGTTTTTTCATCCAATATTTAATCTTTCCTTCTTTTTGATTGTGGTCCTTCCTCTTCAATATATTATAGTACTCTTTAGAGTCTAGACGAAACAAATTTGAAGTTTTTGAAAACAAAATTTGGAATTTTGGCCCAAAATTTCTTAACTTTTTCTGGCTAAAAGTCACAGAGTGCCATGCTCGAATGTCATGCCATTAATGAAGTTATAGTTAAAACCCCACTAACACAAGAAAAGAGCAAAATCAATTCAACGCGAGCCAATCTATTCCTGAAATGCAATTTCCACCAAAGAAATCAAAGTACATGCAGTTAAAAGTATATTTCTTTTGTGAAAAAAGTTTAAGAATGCAAATTATTTCTTTCAAATTTTCAAATTTTTCGCATGTTTTTGTTGTTTAAATAATGAATTATAAAAATTGCTCTAAATCTTTCATTTAACTTTTTTCAAACTTTTGAGATTATAACATTTTTAATTAAATCTTTTGAAAAATCGTCCGATTAGGATAAGACATAAACCGGTAATTGTTTCACGATGTGTACAAAAAAGAATGTTGATGATGCTTTTTGTCATTAGGCTGATTTCGGGGCGCAGCCCCGGGTCGGTGCTAAGAAACAGATCAGCAGTTTTTTTTGAAGTTGAACTTTTACCGAACTGTTAAATTACTGATAAATTGTAAGAATATCATTTTCTTAGTTTTTTAGAAAGTTCTATTTTTTACCTGTTAAATCAAAGCTCAAAAATAATCACACATTATCAGTTTGGATGGCTTCATTTCATAAAAACCTTTTTTTAATTACAGTTATTTTGTAAGACCAATTCATACTATCATCCCTTAATTTGATATGTTTCTATATTTTTCGGACAAAAATCTGAAAAGTACCGGTAACTATGCAGAATTTTTTGTTTTTCTTACTTCGATGATTTAGAGGATTTCAATCTTGCGAAGAATGATCCTGGACAAAATGAAATTATTTTATTGTGGATTTGAAAATAATTGTAATAACTCGGAAGCTCACCAAAAGTTGGTTTATCTGAATTAAAAGTGAAAATTTAATTGTTTACTTTGATAAAAGTGTTTATTATTGCAAACGTTTAAATTTTTAATTTCTAAACATAACTGAGTATTTCTAAAAATATACAGTGTAGAAACACTTTTTATGAGGATTTCATTTTCAACTAAACCCGACGTAAGAATTCTTCTTTAAACGATGTTAATTAACTCCAGACATTTCTGGTTTGAAAGTGGGTAAATCATTCTGCACATTGAAAATTTTTTGGATATCAAAGTTTTCCCATGAAAAATGGTCAAAAATGACCAAAATAAAGAAAATCAGCTATTTTTTGAAAAAAAATTGACCTTCATTTGCGTTTATTATGAAAGAATGTCCTGACTGTCAAAATAAATGACGCCCATAACTAAATTTTTTTTTCAAAATTGTATTATAAAAAGAGTCGTTAATTTCATCAATCGTTTAGAAATCATATTCGCTTGACCCTTCCATCGGTTGACATACGGAAACCAAATAGATACCAGCAAATTTTAATAGTGATTTTGCCTTATTTTATGGTGAATTAAAAAAACCGCTTAAAAAATTTTTTGGACTGGATTCATGGAATATTTACATAATATTTCTTGGAAAGTCGACATAAATGACAAATAAAAATTTTATGATTTTTCAAACAGCGCCCAGAAAAAAATATGTAGGCATTTATGGAAAAGTGAAAGTGGCTATTTTCTTTGTTCTTACCAACAGATTTTAATAAAAAAATATGAAAAAATTTTGGACGAAAAATGCGGAAAATTTTATGTTTTGATTTTTTTTGAAATTTTTACGAATTCAAAACTGAAAATTCGACCTCGAATCGTTCGTAAAATAGATAAGAAATGATTTTAATAAGCTGGAACATATTTATACCGGTTCCGCTTATAATAATAAGCCTAAAAAATAAACTGACTTATTATTTTCGTAAGTTATATCCCCTTATCACACTTTTGTGCCAATCCCGGCCCTGATTAGACCGGATATTGACTCCAGTCAGCCGAGTTTATGGCAAAATTCAATACCATAGTCGAAAAACATATATAGTCATGGTGTTGATCAATTGCTTAATTTTGGATTATTTTTATTACATGAAATAATTCTAAAGTATCATGTTTTCAAGAAATATGATGTTGAATCAAAGATCAGCAAAACCTCTAACAACTCAGGGCTTATTTAGTTGAAAGCTTAAGATTTTAAATATCTGTCATTTTAAAACAGAAAACGTAATTTTGAAAATTTTTCCCTGCTAAAATTTGCATATTTTATACGCCATAATCTTAAATTTTTGGCGAAAGGTGAATAAATTATTAAAGCTTATTCGAACATAATCGACCACATAAATAAGAACTGATGGCAAAAAACTGCAAAAATTTTAAGCCACTTAGTTCTGACCGTTAGTTAGCCACAAAGCCGACCTTTTTATTTTAAACGATATAATTTTTCGCAACATCAAAATCCTTTTATTCAAAAAAATCCTCATTCAGAAAATTTAGCGAATGTCGATTCATTTTAATTTCAAACAAATTTCTTGTTCACTTTAAAGCATCTGAAAATTATTTGAAAAGGTTAGAACTAGCTAAAAATTGATTAGTGATCTAAAAGCTTCCCTAAAAACAGTTAAAATATATTGACGTTGATGTATAGTGACTATGTACTTTGACGTTTGTTTTAAACGTGAGGTCATAATTTCAGGCCATCTTAATTTTGACCATCTAGATTAAAGTTTCATAAAAATTACCATGCTTTTAAAGTGAATGAAGGAACGTGATTCAAGTTATTCTCTATAAAAACCCAAACATATCAAATTTCGAAATACCTTAAATCACATATACAATGCCCTTTTGGTGCTTGGTTTTTCTACCGAGTTTTCTTCCTGTTTGAGGGTCTGAGTTTTTTTACCCTGATTGGTTACGTAGGCGTGGTTACGCCGCGTAAGGTCGAGGCGAAATTATCCAATTTATGCTTCAAGAAGCTCAAAACCGTTATGTAATCACGCGTCACAGAAATTTTGAAAATCTGATTCGCGGAACCGAATACATTTTGATTATGCAGAGAACAGCTCGGGCATTGTGGGTTTATCAAATTTGATCGATTTAAAGTCAAACACACAAAAGACATTGTATAATACAATTTGTATTTATAATACAGTTTCTTAGATATTTAATAGCAATTTATCTCCAGGAAGCACCTGATCGAAGAATGATAATTGGCTCGCGTTCAATAACCTTGAGATTATTTTGATTTGTCTAACTTTTTATTGGTTGGTATTGTTTACTTTATATATTTGTAATTCGTTAGCTCAAATCTGACATTATGAGGGGAAATTTTCTAATTGAAATTGCGTGCATAAATTTGGATTTTTACATTATGAGAAGAAATGTCCGAATCGATATTGTGGGAATANNNATGTCTATTGGGACATTTGCACATAATTTCCTAATTTTTGTTAAATACAGCAAATTTAATGCTAAATTGAACAAAAATTTGGAAATTATATACAGTATGTATTTTTTCGCGGGAAAATTTAAGAACGGATGGGGAGAATTCTCCTCAATTCAGAGAAGATCCTCCCAAACCATTCTTGAATTTATCCACGAAAAATAAAGACATACCCTTTGTATTTTATATTATTTTTATGTAAAATTTTAAACTAATTGCACTTTTCGAAAATACAACAAAATAATTTCTTTTAATTTTGTTCTTTTAATAATTAACGTAAAGACAACTAAAAGCTAAAATTTGATTTCGAGCCAAGTTTTTGACTGATGAACTTTGACATTTTATTTATATTTCTCAACATACGAAGTTTCTGTTCGGACATTACGGCAAAAACATTTTCGAACTAAAGCACTTAGAGGGCTCTTTAACGGGCAATTATAACTATAAATTGGTTAATTTATAATGACGTTAAATATCATTCAAAATGAGTTGTTTAAAATCACCATTTTCTTGATTGAAATTGTAACCAAAATTTGGTTACCAAAAATTGGTCACCGAATGATTTACGTTATATTTAATACATTTACTAACGAGAACTTAGTCGCGTTTGGGTTTGAATTATATCGACCAGAATAATTGATGGGATATTACTTGAACGAAAACTGTGTGCAGATTTTTGAGACAAATCAACTGTACCAGATAAATGAAATAAAAAGTTGAAACTACAAATTGAATGAATCGTTTTTTCATTCATAAAAATATTCAAATATGTATTGTTTATTTGTGAAAAATGCCCAACGTTTGCTAAAAAAAGTTTGAAAAAAAACCTATATTTTGCCTTTTCCTCGATGAAGATGCTCGACGTCTTGGAAAAATTATTTTTATTTTACGATGCGTGGGTTTTGTGGGGGGCTTACGTAAGTTTTTGCGTTAGTTTCACCTATATCCCTTTATCACTTTTTGGTTAGAATGCGTAGCCACTACTCCTTTTTACCCCTGGAATCACAGAAACAAAAGTTCCGCCAAGGCACCAGAGCCGATATATCGGCTCTACTTTGGACGTGGTTTACAGAAAGCTCAAGGTAGTTGAAGCTCCAATTACTTCTGCGATAGGAAGCTGAAAAGTTATATTTTTGCATCAATAATTTCAAATTCTAGAATTTTGATTTTTTATTCAAGAAAATATAGTTGGAATATCAAGGTGTAGCATAGCACGTGATACGTGCTCATCGTAGTTTTCACAAATTTCATTTTTACGGTACGAACGCACAAGTATCTGCCCTATGTCACACTTTTATCCGATGAGATCTATATATCATCAATCAAAAGTAATTTGTAAAAAAGTAAAAAAAATGATGAAAAAATCACAAATTTCTATGAAAAATGGCTAATTTTCCAAATAAAAGCAGATTAATACACTTTTTATTATTATTATTAATTTTATTATAGATCAAGTGACAGTGTGTGACAATTTTTGATTGATTAAATTTTCTTATAATAAATAAATTTTTCATGGAATACTTAAATCGAAAATTTTCAAATTTTACTTCCAAAAAAAATTATCTGTCCCAAGATACGAATAAATTGTAATGTTAAGTGTTTTGCATGCACAAAAGACTTTCCTAAAAACGGGCTCATCTCAGATTTGTATTTGATGCCTTGTTTCGAAATAATTTTTCTGGGAGTAAAACTTCGGCGAAAAATCTCAAAAAATCAACTCCCCGTAATATTCGAACTAACTATCCTAAAAAAAAATGAGTATTTTTTTCAGAATCACCGCAAAATTCTTTATAATGTATACTGAAGATACAATTCTGTGACATTTGTTTTGCCCTTTTTAGAATGTTTTATGTAGGCATATATCGGCTCTATGATTCCAAGGGTTAACATGTGATTCTAACGTTGTGGCTACGCATTCTAACCAAAAAGTAATAAAGGGATATGCTCGACGCTGCTGTATGTCTGTATAAGCAGGTAATGGGCCACTGAGAAAGTGACCAGAGAATCATACAGTATGAGTCATACTGTATCAATCATTCTCTGACGTTTTTTGTGTGAAAATTGCGCTGTAAAATTCATAAAAATATATCGGAATATCGGAACAGACCCCCGATAAATCCCCTTATTTTTAATTTCAAGAATTTTGGTGAGTTCTAGAAAATTTTTATCAGACCGGAAATGCATTATTTGGATGTTTAATGAAAGCAAAAGAAAAAAACTCTTAATGAACTTTATTTCCTCTGGGGCGGAATTAATTAACATTAAGTACACACAAATGAATAAAGGTCATTAATAGTTTTTTGCTTTTGCGCATTATATACTGAGGGGCCGAAAGTGTACACGATTGAAGAACGAATTATAAGAAGAGACAAGCGGTTAAAGTGGATGTGCTCGATGTAAAGAAGCGTAGGCTTTTATAAACTGAAGGTCTGAAAGTGTAGACAAGTGTGAATCGAACTCTTATCGAACGCTTAGAGGACATCTACGCCATGGCGGTCATCTTGGCGGTGAACCGCCTTGGCGCGCCACGAAGTGGGAAACGTTATTCTTTGAAGAGGCATGTTTTGGTTTTAGAACGCTCTTGAGACATTTACGCCATTTGAAAATTTTAGGAACGCTCTTGGGACATATACGCCATNAGCCTACGCTTCTTTACATCGATCACATCCCCCTTAACCGTTTTTCCCGTATTATAATTCGTTCTCCAATCGTGTGAACGAACATGTGAACATAAGAAAAAATGTTAAAACTTGAAAAAAGTATTATTTGGTTTTTCTTGAAAAAAATACTTTTTTTTGATTAAGTTCAGAAAAAAAATATTTTTTTTCCATTAAATGCTGAAAAAAATTTTATTAAGTCGAAAATACTTTATGTAAATTAAGTATTGTTTTCAGTTATTAAATATCATTAAGTACTAAAAAAATAATACTTAATGATGTTTAAGCAGAAAATGATTAACCTCCATTAAGAACTCAGTATATAATGCAGTTAAAACAGTACTGGAACAAGATAATAATCTACAAATATACTTACTAGACTGACTTTTGGAGGGGAAAACTTTGGCATTATTAATTTTGGCACTCGGCGCCACCTGGTGGTGAAAAGAGCTATTTCGCTTTATTTGAGAAATCGCTATATTTAGATCAAAAAAAATTTTCGTGATGTTTTTTTCCATTTCCCATATATTATTAACCTTCAAGAAATTTCGGAACAACCCACCCTTTATTTCTATTAGTCGATATAAATGATGGCCAACCAAACTATGTGTGTGTTCTGAAACACTCTCGTGCAGGTGGGGGGGGTTGGTAATCTCGTGCAGTTGGGGGTTAAGGGCCTCGGTGCATTTTCACAGATTTGCGTTTTTTCATTTTTTTTGTCTTGATGGGAAACTTTTTGCCACTTCAAAATTTTCAAGTAAAAACTTTTTCGAACACAAGTTGCCACTTTTCAGCTTACTTTGTATAATCTGAATTTCTTCAAATTGATTATTTTTAGTTTATAAATTGTCTTTTGAAAAAACAATCAAAAAACGCGCGTTTTGCTCAATGGTGTCTAAATAACAGTAAAATTTATTATTTTTAATTTTTTCCTCAGAAGCCCGAAAATACGCTTTCGACCACCGACTCGGATTTATAAAATTTTATTTTATACGATTTCCACGTCAAAATTGAAAATTTAAATTTGTGAAAAAAGACGGAAAAAATCGAAATTTTACTGCATCGAAAGAAATATTTTTCTGCATGAGTTAAATAAACATAAATTGAAACAGTGGATGGGTTGGCTTATCAATTCGGCAAGTTTGAGTGTGATAAAATTTTATTAATTCCGGATATTGGCGGGCCTTGAAGTATGTCGGCCGATCCGTAGTTTCATAAAAAAGTATGATTCAGGGTATTAACAAGAGCGAAGAAACAAAACGAAGACATATTAAAATATAGTGAAAGTTAGCCATTCCAAATTTTCAGCTAAGGATTCCAGAAAAATTTTGTTTGAAAAATTTTGAACAAGAAATGGGGAAAATTTTTAATATATTTCAAATAGGTTTCGAAAAATCCCAAAAAAATGTCATATGGTTTTCAAATATTGCAATATAAAAATTGTGGTCACCCACGCGAAAAGTTAAAGTGGCCATTTTAAAGAGTTTTTTTTGTTGATTTAAAACAAATACTGTAAAAAAATTTGAAAAAAAATAAGGCATTTTTTCATAATGTTCGGAAGTGTTTTCAAAAAATTCCCATAATGTGTCGAATTCGAAAAGTTCAATTCGAACTCAAAATTTTCTTAAAAAGCAGGAATTCGAAAATTCTGTCGTTACAAAAGTTGCCTGGATTATCACTCATCACTTTGATGGTATATTGGAGAGAATATATCAATCCAGTAAAAAGTTTTTCATCAAAAGCCCATATCGGTATCTGTCAAAATGCACCGAGGCCCTTAATAATCCCTGATTCAACTTTTCATGATTAATCTAATTGAAACTGAACGAATAATTTGCACAAATTTTGTGGTCATAGTATTATTAGTAAAAATTGGGAAACATAATGTGACATTATTAATGTCATGCTTGAATTCTAAATCATCTGGAAATATTGACTTCCGATTTAATAACTTCCGATCCTAACTTTGTTGTTAAGACATTAGAAAATCAAGGGATTCACTCATTCGATTAATTCAGCAAAACATCCGGATTTCATGCAAAAGTTCATAAACAATCAGATTTGATTTGTATATTTCACAGTTGACATGGTATTTCAGAGTTTAAAGCCGTTCAGAAATATTCTGATTTAGATCAAAGATTGTTACCGCGATATTAATAAATTATCTTGGTTTATTTTATATTTCTTGTGAAAGATTTTTTTTGTAAACCGGTTTATGATCCAATAAAAAAATTAATTAATTAACAAAGTGAGTTTTATTATAAATTTAAAAAATTAGGCAAAAACGTGTGGCTCTCTTTTTTTCTTTTGTCATTCTTTCTGTCATGTTTTCTGAAATGAATTTTTATAGAGTTACCAGATACTCACATTTGTTAAAGGGCACCTTGATCGATACCAGTATGACATTTTCTAAAGATAAATATGAAAATTTTAAAGATATCATAAAATTTGTCCAAGGGAGAGGTCCAATATATCGCCGAATGTTTTTTCCCAAAATAATTCCGCGATATTGGACACTTTCGGCGATATCAGAAAATTCGGCGATATGGGGCCTCCTCCTGTAGTTAACAGTTTGATTATATTGGGAAAATTTCAGAAGTGATGAATTTAAATTAAAATTGATTGAAATAAAGTTTGAATAATGTTCATATATTGAGCTCAAATAGTTTTTTGTGTATTTCAAGCATCCGGAATCAGAATTCCTGATTTTTTCAATCTTTAAATTAAAAAAGATAATCTCTGATGTTTTATAGCATCAGGCACTCGACAAATAAAGTTGAATCCTTAGTTATACAGTTGAAAATTCGCACTTGATTCGCACTTGAATTAAGCAAGTTCGAATACTTAGGGGGTGAGGTTTAAGGATGTTAAATATTTGATTTGCTCTGATAAATTTTACATGTTTCCAACAAGCTGGCATATCCCTTCACCAGATTTATAGTGTTTTAGGGTCCCTTTTTCATCTACACATCATTTTTGAGTAATGTTTATTGTATTTGATAAAATATTAAAAATCCCAAAAAGTAAATAAATAATTTGCGGATTGTCTGTCTGGTAGTTTTCACAAACAATTAAGATTTTTCGTAATAAATTCAAGTTGGTGTCTAGTTACTAGACTCTAGTATACACATTAGGGTAAACTAAGCAGGCAGCGTGCTTTCTGTACCCAAATTGGTCTGGATAAAAAAAGTTATCAATTTGGGTACAGAAAGCACGGGGCGTGCTTAGTGTACACAAATTTGTCTAAATACCAAATGTTTTTAGATAATTGCATTGTCATGTAAACAATATAACAAAGGCAGACCAATCAAAGAAAAATACGTTTCGTTCAGAATTTTTCTAAGTGGGAATTAAGTAAACAAAGCATCTGATTTTACTTTTTGCACTTCATTTTACACTTTATTCATGTCCATGTTGGAATATTACCTGTCTTGTGGAATTAGGAAACGTCTTATTCCAAATGTTGAAAATAAAAAAATCGAGAATTCCAATTTTTAATTATTTTTCGAATTAATTTTGTAGTTTGGAATTTATTTGAATAAAAACAGAAAGAATTACAGAAGCCAAAGTAAACAAAAGTAGCAAAAATATCAAAATCTAGTTCAAAAGAACGTCACTCATAAAATGAAGTTGATAAAGCAGGGAAAGTTCTGGTGCTCAGTTTTGTTCGAAATCACTTTTCTTTGTAACCAGGCACATTGTCTGTGTATTGCACCTGATTTTTTTTTTTTTGAATTTTAGTGCCTTTTTTTTGCCATCGTGTCTTTTCTGATCAATACGTATTTATGAAAGCATGTCGGATTAACCGAGCACCAGTATGATCACTGATTTTCCAAATTGCAATTCATCAAGGAGTTAACTATTCAATGAAGCCAGCTTTTAATTCATTGTAATTTATACTTGAAGCTGCAAATTTGGCTTCTGTTACGAGACTGCGTATATTGTGGCTCACATTTTTTGAACAGTATTGTGACCAAAGTGAAGCATGATATGCTTCAATGAGGCTGGTACATTTAGCAGTTATCAATGGTGTAATAAATTTCAAATTACAAAATTCTTCAATAATAAGTTTTTTATAAACTTCAAAGCATCTTTTTTCGCCTTAGGCATTTTGAAAAAAATTATGCTTAGGACAGTCAATTACAAGACATGTATAATTTTCAACTGTTTCACCCTGAAGGTGTTGAAACATAAAATTTACCAAAAGTTGCCATTTTTCAAGTGTTCTCTCTTTTTCTGGTATTTTTTCGCGAAAAAAAGCATTTGTTCCTGCAAGTGTTCAACTAATTGGAAATAATCAGTATTTTTGATTATCGCGAAGAAATTAAATCAAACAACTTTTTGGTGGGCAAACACAAAATTGAATTGGTTAATAACATCTTTTGTTTCCCGATTTTATTTCCCACGGCACAAAAATTATTTGAAATAACGATTTATTTACTATTTTTTTTAATATCGCTTTAAACATTATCTGCATTATTATTATGCGTATACTTCGTTTTTGATCACAAAAATGAAAATTCTACACCGAAGTAAAGATCCAAAATTGGATAAGGAATCGAACCTCAAAAACATTATTTTATTCTGGTGAGCAGTTTTCTCAAAAAATGTACCTAAGTAGACAAAAATTCACATTTTTAAGGTTATCTACTGTATTTTAATTTTTTTCAGAAAACTCAACCGGAGCATTATTAGTTAAGTATCATAGGCTTTATTTTTCCTTAAAATGAACTTGATCTGATATGTACTTAACCAGAAAAATGTACCAAAAGTTTCAAGTTTGGCGCCTTCTGATTGGAAAATCACTCTATAAAAAGTCGCGAAACCATCACCAATCGATTTTTTTTCGTCGATTAAGTATAGTACTCTCTTAGAGTGGCCGCAGTGTGAAGCATTTCTGGGAAAAACTAAAAATCAGAAAAAAACGAGGAAGCCATTTTGTAGGAAATTTCACGGAGATTATTTTTTTGGAATTTTCAGAATAAAATTTTCAAATTTTTGGCGGTTCCTGATTGGCTGAAAAAAAAGTTGCTCAAAAGTAACTTTTGACCCCGGAAATGGAATTGCAGAGTTAAGTTACGTCAGAAAAAGTACTTTTGAAAATTTAAAAAAACTTAAAAATCGGCATTTAGGGTCATTGAAAATTTAAAAAAACTCAAAAATCGGCATTAAGGGTCATAGAAATCGCAAAAATCGTCATTTTTTGACAAAATCCAATTTTTTTTTCAAAAAATTGAGAGGTTCAAGTCTAGTTTTGACTTTATATGGCAGGCCTAACTTTGTTCTCTATAATGGGGCAAAAAAATGTTTCTGGACCCCCGGCCGAAATAGTTATGGCAAGAAGTCTTACTCTGGCGGCTTTTTTAGCGCAACTCGCAATCGGAGCGAATGTTTTCAAAAACAGTACATATGATTTCAAAATTTTCGATTGTATCCCAAAGTCAATCGAGTGATACAGAGTCTTGTCTATTCTTTACGATCGAACTGACTGTTACCTAATCGACAAAACACGGTAAATTTCAGTCAATCTAGAACTGACCATAGTATACCTTACGAAATATGGTTATCGGGGTGTTTTTCCGAGACAAATTTTTTGGCAATGTTGTTTTTGACATTTGACACCATCTGGTGGCTGTAAGCAGCACTTTTTGTATTTACACACTAGAATGTTATGTGGACCTGAAAATGTCCTTACCTGGATAACTTTTCGAGAGAAATTTTTTGGCAATATTTTTTTTGACATATGACACCACCACCTGGTGGCTGTAAGGAGCTATTCTTGTGTTAAGACACTGGAATGTTATGTCTCTTAAATAATTGAGCCCCAAATCGGCCGAAGGCCCATTAAAGAAGATTTTATGTTTTTAATTTAATTTCGTTGAAAAATGAGCTCAAAATAAGCCAAAGGCCGATAAAAGGGGCTCCTATGTTTTTGATTCAATTTTTTATTGAAAAATGAGCTCAAAATTGGCCGGAGGTCGATAAAACGGAATTCTAGGTTTTGTATTTAATTTTGCTAAAGAATGAGCCCCAAATCGGCAGAAGGCCAATAAAACGGGATTTATGTTTTTAATTTTGTTGAAAAAATAGCCCGAAATCGGCCAAAGGCCGATAAAAGGGGATTTTCTAATTTATATTCAAATTTTATGAAAAATAGGCCTAAAATCGGCCGAAGGACGATAAAAAAGTTTTTTTGCTTGTATTCAAATTTGTTAAAAAAAAGAGCCCAAAATCGACCGAAGGCCGATAAGAGGGGAATTTGTTTTTTGGATTAATTTTTTGAAAAAATTGGCTCAAAATCGGCCGATTAAGGGGGTACCCCTCATGAAATGAGGCTGAACCAACAAAATTTCCATATTTAATTTTGACTATTGTTTTCGGACAATATTGACAATTCGAAGATGACTAGTAGTATTTTTACCACCATATTAAGCCAGGAACCTTTTTTTTCATCATTTTTCATATATTTTATTTATTTATTTTCACCAAAATTTCTTGATTTTGAGAAATGTAAGGACAGCTCACGAAGAGAAAAAAACTTAAAAATTAAGGTTTTGATAGTACACGCCCTCCGCGGGGTCATCAACTCTTCATTCATAAATGTTCCAATATTGTGACTTAAAAATCCAGGAAAAAATAGGCTTTTCCGCGAGCCTCTTAAAAGCAGCTCAAAAAATCGTTTTTTGCGTTTTCTAGAGCGAATTTATTTCGAATTTTTCAAAACGATAGTATACAACCTGCGTGCGTTTTTGTGGTTCATAAAATCGAAAAATAATTTTTCCTCCCCCCCAAAACTCACGAAAAAATAGGATTTTGCTACAAAATATGACTACTTTGACGCTTGTTCCTGATTGATCGAGTTATCAGTGATCCTTGATTATAATTTGGGATGTGAGATTTAGGTTCAATTAATCTACCAAGCTAAACAATAAGGTATCAAAATGTATAGTTTCCCAGATATTTGCTCTCAAAAACCATGAAAATGGCATTTCCAACGAGAGGTTCCCCCTTAAAGAGGATTTAATGTTTCAAATTAAATTTTGTAGTGCCATAATCGGCCGAAGGCCGATAAAAGAGGATTTATCCTTTTAATTTATTGTTGAAAGAATAAAAACAAATTTTTTTGACTTTATAATTAATCCAAATTTAACTCCTTATTAAAAATTGAGGTTTCAAATTTGTCATTTTTTTTATAAATTTAAGAATTTAAATTTTTTGAAAGCACATATTGAATTTTTTTAAATTTGAAACTTACTGGAATTTTAATATTTTCGTAAAAATAAGTTTTCTTGATTTTTTTTGAAATTTTTTTGTTTGAAATTTGACAATTTCTAACAAATTTTTAAATTTTCTCAAAAATTTTTAAATTTTTTCAAAAACCTGATAATTTTCTCAAAAATTCGATAATTTATTTGAAATTCGACAATTTTTTTCAGAATTTGACAGTTTTCTAAAACTGTCGAATTTGAATGAATTTAAATTTTTCAGATTATTGACAATTTTTGAAGAAATTATCAAGTTTTTGAAAAAAATTTTTGTTAGAAAATTGTCAAATTTCAAACAGAAAAATCGGTAAATAATAAACAAAATTTTTTATTAAAATATTAAATTTCGAAGTAAGTTTTCAAATTTAAAAAAAATAAATATTGTTGTTAAAAATTTAAAATCTTAAATGTTCAAAATTCGAAAATTTAAAAAAACCTTCATTTGAACAAAGGTTTCAATTTTAAAATAAATTTCAAATTTTTATAAATTTGTAATTTTCCTCTAAAAATAAATAAGAAGAATAATTCTTCTTTTATCGACTTTCCGTCAGTTTTCTACAAAATTTTATTTAAAACATAATTCCTCTTAATCGGCTTCGGCCAATTTTGGGCCCATTTTTTAAGAAATTAAAAAAAGATAAAATTCTTTTTTATAGGCCTTCGGCCGATTTTGGCAGATTTTCCAAAAAAAAATTCAAAATCAAATCCTCTTTTATCGCCTTCGGCCGATTTTGGGCTCATTTTTTAAAAAATTAATCAATAGCACAAAATTTTTTTTATCGGCCTTCGGCGATTTTGGTCCATTTTTCACAAATTTGAAATTAACACAAATCCTTTTATCGTCCTTCGGCTATTTTGAGCTCTTTTTCACAAATTTGAATAAAAAACACAAAATCCCGTTTTATCGGCTAAGGCCGATTTTGCAAGCAATCGGCACAAATTTGAGTAGTTTTTCAATGATTCATCCCTAATCTATTATTGATTTTGTATTCTATGGTTACTTTGACTAAACATACTGTGACAAATACCTCTTGCTTGCCGAGGTCTGGTCTGTTATATAACAAATTTTTTAAATATATTTTTTTATCAGTCATAAAAATTAAATAATTTGATTTCAAATGTAATTTTGCTTATTTTGTCGCAAAACCAAGGTGGCCACGTTTATCAGTTTTGAAAATCATTGAATATTTTTGGTATGAATTGATTCTACCGTTTATTTCCAGAATCAACGTTAAATTAATGCAACTTTATTTTTGAATCAATCGGCAACATAAATATAAGAAATCACATTAAAATCTTTGATAAATTTACTATAAAATGGTTGTCATGATTTGTATTTATCTTTGGCTGACACGAAAATTACAAATATTGAATGCCAAAATTGACAGACCTAAGCAGTTTGTCATCCCAGATAGCTATTTTTAATTTTGTAAAGTTTTTAAATTATGTTTTCTGACTCTTCTGCACGCTGCGGTTTCATTTCCGGGATCAAAAATTACTTTTAAGCAACTTTATTTTTTGACCAATCAGCAATCAGCAAAAATTTAAGAAGTTTTTCAATGAGTCATACCCAATCTATTATTTATTATCTATTCTATGGTTACTTAATTTCTAATGCTGCCTTTTCCCATTCATTTTTGATACCGTGGTATTGTTGACACCATATATACATAAAATCATGTCTAGCGCCACCTGTGATCGACTGACACCCATAATTGCTAATACCGTTTCTACAAAAATGATAATTGCGCATCTTTTGAGTATACTTGAGTTATTCAAATCATTGTTTAAATTAATTTGAAATGATTGAGAGGTCTTTTTTGGGAAAAATGACTTACTAAAAAATTCATTACTTTTTTGGCCGGGGTCTAGGGATGTATTTTTTGCTGGATCATCAGAACGACATTGTGAACTAACCATATAAATTAAAACTAGAATTGAGCCCCAAAATTTTTTGATAAAAAATCCAATTTTCGTTAAATTTTTCTTAAAAAATCGTTTTTGAGTCATTTTTAGTCATTTTGGAAAAAATTGTAAGCTAGTTTTTTTTTACTTATTGACTTATCTATCGATCCTATGGGTCATTTGAGCTCTTCAAACACTTTCAAAATCGGTCCTGAAAATCGGTCGAATTTTTTTTTTCACAGACACTACCCCCTTAAAAAAACAGCTCAATTATGTTCACCCACTCCTTAAGAGGATATATACGAAGGGTCAAGATCTTCAAATGTAAGCAAAACATTTTCTAAGCTGCGTGCTTACTGTTTACCCACCTAAGCAAAGTATACTGAGGACAAAAAAAAGTTGATTGGCCAATTTGAGGACACTAAGCACGACCCCATAAATTTGCCGAGATTTTTTTTTGTAGCGCACTTCAAAGCAAAAACCTTTCTGAAAAAAATATCAGCAAATTTATTACGAAAATTCCTATAAGCGACCCTAAATCACTATAAATCCGTTAGAGAGATATTATATCAGGGGTCGAAATTTAATAAGTCAGAATAGAAACTTGGAACATAAAAAGCTCCTTTTTCTAAAACAAAATTATATTTTGTTAATTGAAACTCAAAAGTGTTTTTGTTTTACCTACAAATAAAATGTCAATTCTTTGATAATCAGAGTCTGCTTGACATAAAAATCTCAGGAATATTTTTTATTATTTTATCGCTTGCATTTTTGACACCTGCAACCTTCATAAGTTTTTAACGAGTTTACCCGGTTATTGCAATTTTGGTGACTTTATTCTATTATTTATTAAATCGTGTATGCTTATAATAAGCAGCTTATTCATCGGGATATGTTAATAGGTTATTCTTTAGCATTTGTAGCAGTAGTACTGCTGCCGCGGCATGCCGTATAATGTATGTCTACGGAATCATATGAAGTTTAGACACTTGAGGGGGTTGTGGGTCTTAGCAAATCCAATTTTCTCAGCAATTCCAACATTCTACATCTACATAATAATAAATTGGTTGTTGTCTACTTTATTGTAAAAAGCGTTTTTTTTATTTTGCCAATCTGCAGTCATTTATTCATTTGCGATAAAATTTGGTCAACACTTTATGAGCCAGCCTTTATGATCCAATTGAAACACAGTTGACAAAAAACTGAACGCTCGATTTAACTTTCTTTCATGACAAAGTTTTTAAATTTATTTCTAGAATCAAAAATTTCCAATGCGTTATCCTAGAAAAATAGTTTAAACAAGGTTCAGTTTATCATGTGGTTCGAACAACTTGTTATATATTATTAAATTCTTCTAAAATGTTTTTGAAAATAGATCTTTGGTGGGAAATCATTATTTTTCTGTACTAAATCCGAATTTTTGAAGATTATAAATATACACGCAGAAAGATTCATGTATTTGTTTCGAATGAGCCTTTATTGTCTATAACAGTAGAATAGTATAAACATAATGAACAATTAATGAATGGTGTTTTTTTCAGTAAAGTTGCATTTTAAATGCGAATACAGATATAAGACATAAAAATAAATGTCTATCATAACTTGTTTTTAATAACGAGTCATGGAAGACAGCATAGAATTTGAACCTAGGTTCTTGCAGTCTGCCCGTTCTTCAAACGGTACTTTAAAATTGGTATTCTACCCGTCCCTATAAAAAAATAGAGAAGACTAAAAATTTATTAAAAAAATCGATGGTACGCTGCATTAGCGCTGGTATCATTCATTTTATAATTTTTTTCATTTTTATTAATTAACCGGTAACTATTACGTAAGTGAGAGATGCAACATTTTTTCAATACTTTAATTTTTATAAGAAAGGGAAACTACTTTAGGGTAAACATAAATCGACTATTTTACTCCTGCCCTTGAAAAATAAAAACTTTTAAAACCTTTATTTAATTCGAGAAAAAAAATATGTTCGAAAAAATCGAACCTTTAACGTTCAGAAATTCTTGTAACAAAGATAATTCGAAAAAAAGTCGAATTTAAACCTAGTAATCCAAAATTCCAAAATTTCAAAAATACAGGTGTAAGGTTTTTACCTTCTTTTTTCCAAACTCGTCACACTTGATTTCCGCCGTTTTGATTGGTTGTCAGAAGAGTTTTCTCAGATTCAACCAATCAAAACGGCGGAATCAAGTGTAACCAGTTTTGAAAAAGAAGGGAAAAACCTTACACCCTGTAGGTCAAATATTCCAACTTGACCAAAAATGTCCTTAAGTGACCCTCAATAACAAGTTTCTAAACCGCTCACTGATTATTGCAAGACTAGGCAAATAATAAAAAACAACTCGAGAAGGTTTAAAAAAATGAGTCAAATATTCTTATTCTCAAAAAGTTTGTAACCTCCTCACACCCAAAACGAGAACTTTGCCTCACCACCCAAAAAGCCTATCTAAAGCAATTACTTGAGCGCTTATCAGGAAACTGGAAGAGATATCAAAAACTTATTTTTCACTGATGAAATCAGAATAAAATTAAGTTAATAAAGATAACATACAAATTTCGAAGTTGTTAACTCGATAACTGCCAGAGAAGAAGAAGTTCACTCACCTTGTGATTCTTGGAAAACCATACATTTTTACAATGACAATGTCATTATGACATATAATTTACAAATTTACAAGTGAAAGCTTGTCTCAGATTTAAAATATAATATCTCGATCGCTTACAAAACAATTATTTATATCGCCGCGCGTTCAAAATATATGCAGCAAAATTTGAAAATATTGCTAATCAACTGATTAACTTAAAATCAGTACCACCTTATATTCTACACTTGATCGATTTGTCTTTGTCGGCTTTATTTAAGTTAAATTGCCGTTCAATTTTTTTTGAAAATAATTTTTTGAAAAAAAAGTTTTTTCTCATTATTTCGAGTTTCATAAAAATCACTTGGTGAAAAAATTATTCTTTGTATAGAGACTGCAGAAAAATAAACTTATATCAAAAGAATCCTGATATACTTTCCTAAAAATTGGCTTCCTCAGAATTTCGATTTATGTATCTTTTTACACAATTAATTTTTTGAGAAATTTTGGCGAAAATCCTCAAAAAAGTAAGAAAAATATCTTTCGACGGGTAGTCGTATAAATTTTCAACAATATTTTTGGAAATAAATTGCAAACTTATGACGCATTTGAATTGTAGGTCTGTGAGCATGTTTTTTCTGCGCCGTTTTGGCCCCCGAATTTTTTTTTGCCTTTAGATAGTCAAAGGGTGTGAGGGGGTTAATTGACCTGAAATAGCAACTTCTTAACCTATAACTAGATTATGCTCAAACATGGGAAAATGAAAGAAACCAACCAATCGACAAACTTTCGAAATTAGAATATTAACCTCAATAATTAGAATTTGCTACATTTTTTGAAATTTTCACAAATTTTTATTTGAGCATTTCTGGGAATTAGAAATTTTGAATTTTTAATGAAGGTAAAATCTTTTTCAACATTTGAAATTTTCGTCAAAGTTTGAAAACTTCCTTTAAAATTTTCTTCAAATTCGAAAATTTTTAAGGGGAAAGTGTACGTGATTTCTAACATTTTGGAGGCTTGGTCCGGCTAAACTGATGACGGTAGAACATTTCTCATCAATACATATGAAAGATCTGTCCTTGATCTTGCGATAACATTAGACAGTTCAGTACTTCTCTCACCAACCATCTGGTTAACCGCGGTTAAAAACGAGTCCCTCAGCTTTCGGAAAGTTTTGAGATTTGGGGAGAATCCGGAAAATTGTCTGAATTTTAGTGAATGGAAGCTATTTTTTCGATTTTTGCCTCAGGGGTCAGCAATCTGGTTGAATATGCCGAAAAATAGTGTTTTTTGATAGTAACAGATCTCCACGAACTCGCTTTACGCCGAATTTATTACAAAATTTTGAACACGTATTTCGTGATTAATAAAGCTACAAAATTTTCCTACCTTAAAAACTCACGGATAAATAGGCTATTTGCGACAAAAAATAACTCTGGTTTGAAACTCGTTTCTGATTGGTCGAGTAATCAGTGATCTTTAATTATTATTCTGATATGAGATTCTTGTTCAAATATAACATTCTATTTAACTAATGGGATCCACAATGTGTACCCCATAATAATTAACAAACAACAATATGTTTTATTTAATCGCGCAAAAATTTAGCAAAGGTCCAAGAAAATTTTCAAAATTATCTTTCCAAATTATAGACGATTTTCAGAAAAATGATCGTAATCAACCTTTTTCGCATTTTTAAGGCATACTGTACTTATTACCCTTCGCAATGAGCATGCCACGACATGATAAGGATTTATTCTTAAATTAAAATATTTTTGTGTTAGATTTAATTAACTTTTATTTAGTAAAACTGCGTAAAACATGGATTTTTTATGAGCACGTCTTACTGGTGACACCCTAATTATAGTTATCATAATGAAATCGATTGCTTAAATTTGGAAATAAGTAATAGCCTAATTGAAATTGGAGCAGGTGGTCCGTCAATGGTGTTAAGTATAATGACAAGAAAAATATTCATTTTTTTGATAGGGAAATTTTATACTTTTGATTTTTAGAGAATGTTGCAAGTGATTTTGGATACCAATTTTTTTTTCTGTGATGAAATCACTTATTCTCTAGCGACTCAATTTTTTTTTCTTTTGTCGGGGAACTAGGGAAATAAATTTTCAAAAATTTTTTTTTCAATGTTGAAAAATGCCGATTTGAAAAAATGGTGCATTAATTTTTGGCCAAAATTTTTTTTGAGTCAGATTCAGCCCAGAACCTAAAACTGCTGCGAAAAGAAATAAAATCGGAGCTGGTCGATTTTTGCTGTTCCTACCTTAGTATAGGGCGTCCAAAGTACCCATTTTGATGGTTTTCATAAAGACCGTCACAAAAACCAGTTTTTCGTCCCTTTTAAAGTAGACGTTTGGGGCAAAGTTCAAAAATACGCCAAATTGGAATTTATTTAAGCCATGAACTCACTCTGCGTTGGTGGTGCCTAAATTTGTATTGTATTTATCAGCCTTAATTTCGTGGAGGCGGCATAAATTCATTTTTGCGCATTTACCTTAAAAGGTATGAAAATTAAATGGCAGTTTATTTAAGCTTATTGGAGTTGCGTTAATTTTCTCATCCAAATCTGGGCGTTCGCTCTCTTGAGCCGAAAAAAAGAACCAAAGGAAATGAATTTCCTTGCAGCTGAAAAATATTTCAATTGAGCCTTTTTAAGCTTCGCTAACACTTCAACCATATGCAAAAATACTGGGGTGCTTTTCACTTTTGCAATGTCGCTAACACCCTTTCTTAACAGAGCGAAGGAAAAGTTGTAATTTTTTTCGATATCCAATGCTTCTAATCGCTGCCATATTGTTTTTTGAACCTCTTTTTGGTGCTCGTTTTGAGCCTGTGGTTCCCTTATAGCAATATCCTCTTCCAAGGTGTAACCGTTTACACTGTGGTATTCGTCACTTGAGGATTCGATCCCATATTCATCAGATGTATTACTAAAGTAAAAATTTAGTAAATAAGTACAGTAGTGTATGTGTGACTGCCAACAATGTCACACTTTTCAAACTTTAACGTAAACAACAAAAAAAAATTTATTCAGTATATGTGAGACTACTAAATTGTCTACTACTTAATTTTGAAGTGACCTGATATTGACCAAAAAAACAAAATTCAATAAGACTATAAGTGAGCCTAATTGACCCATGACGAAAATTGATATTTGAATAGTTTTATTTTTCTTGGTTTAGACTTCTCAAGGATACGCTTTCTTCTATAGTTATGTTATTTCTATGAAAAAATAGTTTCCTAAATATTATGATATAACAAGCTATCTAAACCAAAATCAGAAGTATCACACAACTGGTGTCTGATTCAAAAGTATTAACTTTGTTGTCAGACTGAATCTGAGCGAAACTCAATCTCGGTTCATGAAGTTTATCTTCCGAATTTTGAGAGTTGACCGTTTAATTGGTTATTAGATTCAAATTTTCAAATATTTTATAATTCCAGGTGCCACACGTTTTTCAAGAATTTTTACTTTTAAAGATATGTAAACCAGGGTTCAGAATTTCCGTAACTACTGTCATATTGTCAGAAAAGGATATGGTTGCTTCAATTTTGTTAGCTACACAGAATTTGTCGTTTTTAGTTTCAATAACACAGTTTGCGGTAAAATTTTTCACTTCAAATTCTAAATTATAACTATTATGAAAATGAAAATTCCCAAAAATAGTTCTTGCATACGAAAAATGTTGCTTTATGACCCCGAAGGATGCATAGAACCTTTTTGAATCAAAAGTAACTAAATTTTGCAAAATTGGTCTTCTGAATTTCTGAGAATTTTTTATTGGTATAAAAAATCTGTCAAATTCTAGAAATTGACCTTGTGCTGATACTAAATGTGGTATCACATTTTGGTAGTCCAGATGGGCAATGATTTATAATTCTTCCACTCATTGTTGGTTGTAAACTGGACTTGAGTCTCTACCACCCTTATTACCATTGATCTTACGCAAAAGTTCTCGATCCGATTTCATTAGATAACCAAATCAAATATTGTGATTTGTTAAACCACAATAAAAACAACGATTGAAACCCCAGGTTCTTTCCGGTTCGCTTCCTTGAATGTCACCCTGCATGTTCTGGAATCTATATTTCTTATTGCTCCAGCAGTCCGTAGCTACATGACCACTTCTATTACAATTAAAACACTTAATTTCATCCTTTTTTGCTATATTATCAGCTTCACTGCTAATATTATTGACCTCAAATGTTTTATCATCTTGCAAGTATACTCTACTGTTGCTACGAATTCGCTCGGCCGCAGCTACAAGATCTTTACCGCTTTTAGCCATAAAATTATTAATTGCTAATTTTTCCATAGACACGCAATGTACATCTCACCGAGACTTATCTGAGGCGAGTACTTATAATCCTTTAAGGGGTACCCCTCATGAATTGAGGCTCAAACAAAAAAATCAGAATTTCATTCTTTTAGTAATTTTTCTGGAAATTTGGATAATTTGAAATAAGTTCGTGGTATTTTCATCCCGATACAGCGTCAGGAAAGTACTTTTTAATCATTTTGAAAATATCTTGTCCCGAAGTACAGTTTCTAAAAAAAATTGAGTTTCGATAGTAACAGCCCTCCGCGAAGTCATGACCTGTTCATTCACATATGTTTGAAAATTGTGACTGAAAAATCCAGGGAGAAATAGGCTTTTCCGCGAGCCTTTTAAAATCAGCTCAAGAAATAGTTTTTTGCTTTTTCTAGAGCGAATTTATTTAGAATTTTTAAAAAAGATAGTAACAGACCTGCGTGCGTTTTTTGTGGATCATAAAATCTTAAAATAATTTTTCTACCCCTAAAACTCACGGAGAAATTAGCTTTTTGCTACAAAATATGACTCTACTTTGAAGCATTTGAAGCACGTCCTGATTGGTCGAGCAATCAGTGGTCCTTAATTATGATTTGGGATCTGAGATTTAGGATCATTTATCAAACAAGCTTAAACAATTAGGTTTCACAATGTATAGTTTTCTAGATATTTGCCCTAAACGGCATTTCTCATGAGGGGTACCCCCTCAAACCTTGTTTATAAGTAATGGTATCACGTGTAACCATTTGTTTAAATATATCCTCAAAAGCTTTCATGGTTAATGTATCCTCTGAAAGCAATCGAAGTTCAGACACCAGCTTGATTTGCATGGCATTATTCTTGATTGCTGACATTAACAAACTAATTTTATTTTTATCCGAAAAAGGCTCCTCGTGAAGGTTTAGTGAAAATAACGCCGATTGAAGCCAATCTAAACCATCCTGATGACTCGACTCCCATGTAGGCACAGTAACTCTTGGCTTGTAGCCATCCAAACATGGTACCTCCTTGTTCATAACACCTCTATTTTCTAGTTTATCCTTCGGGTTTTTTTTCAGATGTTTTAAACTGACTGAAGTATTAAAAGTTTCATTAGACAAAATTATATTTGTCCCATGATCTTCAACCTCCACGTCATGACGCGTCACTGGCCTTAACCACGTTTTGCTAATTTCCGAGAGTGCTAATCTCAACCAGTATCAATTACACGTCCTAAGTTCATCCTGATTCATCATACAAATTTTATCATCCAAAATTTTATTTTCAGCCATTCCGGAAACCAAATTTTTATATTTAACCTCCTCAATACTTGTTATAAAATTCGTTATTTCCAATTTTTTTAACTATAATGGTAATGAACCGCTATCCCTCAATTTAATTATAAGACTCAAAGGTACAACTGGCAAGACCAAAGTTGTATTCACCCTCTGAATGACTTTCCTAATTTGTGCAATTGTCACCGAATTGACACAATGATTTGAAAATTTTTCTTTCAAAATTGGGATCAAATGATGTTTATCGTCTTGTTGAACGATCAAAAAGCACACCCAAGCTTTATTGAAAACGTTAATTCTTTGGTATTTACTGGTCACTTCAAAACTAAATGGTTAATTTGGTAATTTTTATATTTAAAAGTCAAATTATCTGAAGTTTCGATTTATTATTTTTATCAAATACATGGGGGGGCAATATCGCCGAAGGTTTTTTGCAAGAAAATTTCGGCAATATTGGCCTCCCCCCCTTTGTACTGAGGGCCTATATTGCAGGAAGTTTTTTGACAAATTGCGTAGGTTTTCGGCAAAAAACTTTCGAATTTAACACAAGCAGTGCAAGATACTAGAATATTTTCAATATTGGTATAATTGTTACAAACCCAAATGGTCTGACGTCTTTTTTTAATTATGTATAAATTGTTGCATTGAATAGATTCAAAAACTAGACATTGGATGATTTCATATGATATGTTATATGACTCAAAATGGCTCATTTTGTAACTTGACCCCAAATGGGGTCATATTTCAAAATTTGACCCAGGAGAATATTCGCTGTAAAATTTCAAGTCTCCTCAAATTAAAATCAAATTCTTATGTACTATAGTTTTCTAGATACCGATAATTCTTTGTTAAACCCCGTTATTACCGGTAACCGGTAAAATGTACCAGCACAGACTTGAGAAAGTTTGGTAATACAACTCATTAGCTTTCGAATGAGCCATCATACAACTTCATCCTATGTCTAGTTTTTGAATCTATTCGATGCAACAATTTATACATAACTAAAAAAAAACGACGTCTCTGCTAAATATTATCAAATTTTGAACATTACGCAATATAACCAGGCTTTCGACCGTTGATTTCATCCTTTTTTTTATACCAGGCGCGATGCCCTAGGCTTTTTGTACCTAGGTTGAATGAACGCTACGCTTTTGTTTATTTTTTTTACCGGTACGTACCTAAAGGGAAATAATTTTTTAGTTACCGTTAAAAATAAAAATTTTCTCTTGATTAAAAATAATCGACGAAGTTATAGTTTGAGTTTCACTTCTGGTACCACTGTTACAAACCCAAGGGGTCGTAATGTTATTGACGTGAGTACTGCAAAGTATAACTGCGGTGGATTAAATTCATGGTTTTATTTCTTTACATTCTAAAACAGGATAAAATTGGAATGGCAAAAAAAGAACGAAACTGAGTTTTTGTTCGCCCAAATTACCGTTATGATTTGTGATCGAAAACACATTGACACAGAATGCGTCATACTGTAACATAATTCCTAAAATAAAACAAGTTTTACCGAAATTTTACTTCTAAAAAAAATTGGTCAAGAATTTTGACTAAAGATAAAATAAATAAATTATTTATTTTTGTGTAAAGCAAGAATACAATACTCGGCAAAAACTCAGAAAATTCTAATTTAACAAATGATTTCTAAGAACTTATTTCTGAAGTAAACCGTAAACGAAAGTTCTTGATTCGATCAACCCGTCAAAAAACCTGACAGCAAAATACCAAATTTATTTCGGCTGCATTTTTAAAATCATAGTTGAATGTTTAATTATGTATTTAAATGAGATGTTTCCATGATGAATATAAATATTGTTCTTGGCTGATTTCAGGTATGCTTGAATCACTCAGATATCTATGTGCCTCCAAAGGTTAGAGTTGACTTGAATAATTCAAAATATTTGCAACATAAAATGAAAAACCTATAATCTAAGATGTCAACGTGATGAAACAATATCCGTCTTAATAATTAATATTTTTAGATGTATAACTTTTGGTATCTTGGTCGGAAAAGATATATTTTTGGTTAGAAAGTTAACCAAAACGGCCTGCGCGTCCTGAGCCTACTTGAGTTGAGTCTGGTGAAGTGCGCCAGATTGAAAACCAAAAGAAACATTCTTGGTCGATTTTCTGAAGAACATAAGGGTTCAGAGGGTTCATTCTAAAGCAGAATAATTTAAAATGTAAAATCTCTTGAAAAGTATAACGATGAACTTCAAATGACGTTGAATACTTAAAGCAAAAGTGATGTGTAGATCCACGTTAATTTATTTTTACATTTTTGGAACCTTCAAATTCCAAAGAAGTGGAAACCCTAATAAAGGGGAACCGAATATCGCCAAAATTTTTTTGCAAAATATTTGGCATTTTAGGCGATATTTGCACATTCGGCAATATGAAGAACAAAAAAAAATTTTTGTTGAAAAAAAGAAAAAAAGCGTAGGCGTTCGTAATTACGTCATATTTCAAACAATTATATGATGTTATAAAGAGTTTTAATACTCCACCAAACGCAATCAAATAGAATTTGAAAAGCGTGAATTTGGGAAATTTAATCATGAGAATGACGTCATACATGGCGCCCACAAAGTAATTTGTAAAATAAATCTTAAAAAAATTCGGCGATATTGGGCATTTTCGGGGATGTTGGCAAATTCGGCGATTTTGAAAGTATTTAAGCTAAAAATCGTGAAATTGTTTTTTTGGCGATTTCGGCGATATTGGGCAGACCATATCGGCCCCCTGCAGTTTGACCGTAATCGTTTGATAGAATCCCAATTGTCACAAAAAACCTAAGGGATTTGAGGCGTTCTTAGAAAAATCGTCCGAAATTTGAAACTATTTAATTTTCATTAATCGATCATAAACGAAAATTAAGTTATTAGTTTATTGTGCAATTCACATTCAAAAACAAGAAATTGTCAAACAAAAAAAACGCGAACATTTTTTATAATTGTATAATGGCAAACTTTCCATATATTCTCTGTAAAATTGAAATGACATTTTATTTAACATATAATCCATTCAGAGGGCACCGCTTATTTTACGCAAACCATTCATCATCTTTTCATATCATGTTGAAAAAACAGCAAATTAGATCACTCCATTACTTCTTCGCATTTAGCGGTGCCCTTTAAGTTGGTAGTATGTTTTTATATTCAAGTTTTGTACCAAAAACTGTTTAACCAAAAACTTTATTTTTAATCAAAAACTCTCTTATTTTATGTCCGTTTCGCAATCATATTTTTGATCTTAATTTAATTTAAATCCCGTGGCGGAAAAATGCACCTGCAAAATTTTCAAATCTTTTTCAAAAATTATCACGTGAATCTTTATTTAAAATAGACATATCTATTGCACCATACCACTAAAACAGTTTTATTTTTATCTTTTCCAAAAACATTGAAAATGATCTTTTTGTAAACATTTTTGTAAACAACACCTTTTAAAACAAAAATTTCAAAAATATTCTTTAAATGTTTTAAATTTTTCCAATTTCTCCAACACACAACATCTTTTAACTCTTAAACTCTGAAAGACAACACAAGTAATCGTAAAGATCTCTTTCGAGTTTTTCGAAGATTTTCTTTCGAATGTTTTTCGTTTTTTTTGAATTATTTTGATGTCTTGTCTCCAGTGGCGACACACACTTTTACAAAAAACCCAATAGTAAGAAAAATAAAAGATGCATAATTGCACAATCCACCAGTAAAAACAGACTTCGGATTATTAAAATTTGTAATTTATTTACAGTAAAACGCAGAGTTGCATATTCATGAAGCAACACCAAGACGGAGTGATATTACGCAGCTTCAAGTTGGGGCCAATCAGAGCTCGGCAAACCTAAAAATGTCACATAATAAAGAAAAAATTTCAAAAACTTCATCAGGTTTTCAATTCTAGAATCACCCCCACATAATACATTATTTAAAATTATAGGAGGCCTTTCAGAGTCATTTGATTAGTGTTATCTTAATTATCTGTCTATT
>SCLH01000314.1:7484-26743 GCA_004367855.1 Oikopleura vanhoeffeni | reverse complement strand
GATTCTGATGGTGGAAAATTTTTGATTTTTAAGTCCCTAATTTTTTGATTTATGAGCTTTTCCGGGTATTGATTTTTTAAGAAAATTTTTTTGGTACTATTTAGGGCTAAGTCTAGTGCTTGAGGGGTAGATGTGGTATAATGACAGCGATAAAGTTCGCCAGTGAGAGTAGATATTTTTTGGTTTTTTGGTGACACACCTGTTCTGAAATTTATTAAACAATCTGAAGATTCAGGCTTTCTGAACATTTCTAGGCTCAACTTGCCGTCTGTGTTAATAAAAGAATAGTCAAACTTAGAGAAAATTGCTTAATTTCCAGAAAAATTGTCAAATTTAAAAAAATGTCAAATTTTTGAGTAAATTGTCAGATCTAAAATGAATTTGAAAAAACAATTTAAAAAATTAAAATTCTTAAGAAAAGTTGTCGAACTCGTACAAGATTGTCAAATTTGAAAAACAAGTCAACGTTTCAGTAGAACTGTCAAAAAATTGTTAAATTTGAAAAAAATTGTCAAATTTTTTTAAAAATATTTAAATTTTCAAAAAAATTCTCAAAGTTTGAGAAAAATTGTCAGATTTGAAGAAAATTGTCAAATTTTTTAGAAAATATTCAAATTTTATATCAAATTGTCAAGGTTAAAGAAAAATTAACAAATTTTGAGAAAAATTGTCAAATTCTTAAGTAAATTCTCAAATTTGTTTGTCTAATTTTTAGGTATTTCTCAAATTTATTTATAAATTTTTCAAAAAGTAGCGAATTTTTTCAAATTTGACAATTTCGTACAAGTCCGTACAAGAACTTTTCTCAAGAATCTGACTTTTTTTAATTGCTTTCATTAATTTATTTCATATCTGACAATTCACTCAAAAATTTGATTTTTTTTTAAATTCGACAATTTTTATGGAAATTTGACAATTTTATTGGAAATTCGACAATTTTATAAAAATTTGACACTTTTTTCTAAAAGTTCTCAATTTTGTTCAAAATTTTTATAATCTCAAAAAATTTCTTGTTAAATTTTTATAAGTTCTGAACTTTGTAGCATTTTCTAACATAAAATTAGAAACTTTTTTTCGACCTCCTAAGAGTTCTTAAAAGGTCGAAGATTGAAAGTGCTGCAAATTTTGAGATTTTTAAATCTGTTTCTCATGATCTAATTAGTATTGTGTCAAATTTTCAAGAAAATTGCTATTATTCCGACCGCAAGATGATTTTAAGTATACTATCAAATCTATCAAATTTTAAAGAAAATATACAAAATTTTTATCAAATATTGTAAAAAAAATTGTATACAAGGTTGAAAATTTTAAGGTAAATTTTAATATTTCTAAGAAAATTATTTTTTTTGCAGAAATTTATGAACAAAATGATATAAAGAGTATCAAATCCCCTTTTATCTGCCTTTGGTGAATTTGAGACTCATTTTCAAAAAATTAAATGAAAAGATAAAACTCCATTTTGTTTTTAATTGTTTAAGGTAATTTCTTGTTGATAAAAATTTCCAAAAAAATTAAAAAAACAAAAATTTGGATTTTTTTATGCTTTTAAAACATCAACAATTAATTTTCTGCATTTCAAAGACATTATAACCGAAGAAAATGTAAGAACCACCCCCCATTATAAAAATTCAATTTTGGGGCAAAATCTGCTAAACTTCCGATAAACATATTCTAAAAAATCTTACACTTCAAATTTTTTAAATATTTTAAGGGTCTAATTCGATGTATTTTGTTGGCGTTTATTCTGATTCGATCTTTTCCTCATGTCTCTCCGAGTTCTTTCATATGTTTGAAAATTTTGGCCTTGAAAAAGAACATCAAGCCACAATTGGTTTTTTGCTGTCAAGCCAAGCCTAGCCAACGATTATGTTGTCCAAAAGAGCCAAGTCAGACAAATACCAATTTGGGGTTCCTTTTAAGAAAAGTGGGAAATATGAAATTCCGGTTTGATTGAATTAAAATACGAGTTTTAAAGAATAAGTCTTTGGCTGTCATAATTGCTCAGATAATCAATTTAACCTTTCTGCCTCAACTTGCTAGTATTTTAGATTTTTCAAATGTAATTCTTGAATTAATTGTGAACAATTAACCCTTATTTCGAGTTTTATAAATATTTTATCTGATCGGATTGGATCGGATCGTCTCAAAACATAAACTTGATCGGATTGACCTGATCGGATTGAGAAAATTTAAAAACCTTATCGGATTGACATGATCGGATTGAGGAGTTATAAAAACTTGATCGGATTGACCTGATCGGATTGAGGAGTTTCAAAAACTCGATCGGATTGGATCTGATCAAAAAAAATCGATCCAATCCAATCCGATCAAGTTCTGCCGACTCCTGGTTCTGAGACCAAAACCCCCCATTTTATTCGATAAAAATTGAGGCAATGCAGCTCTGAACATCCTGTATGTCAAATATCGCATCTAAAGTCTAATACAATATACAGTGCGACTTTGACATGCAAGAAAACTACGTAAAGCTTTACAATTTTCTGCAATTTATATTCAAAAAACCAGGGGTGGACACTCGGTAAAAACAGCGAGTGCTCATTTCCTACATTATTAAATTGTACTTCAAAATCTTTGAATAAAGTTTTAAAAATATCGAAAAAAACCAGCGCATCAGGTCCTTTGCACAAGGCTTATTAAATGTGTGCTTGAAAGTTTTGCGGTTGCGTTCACTCGTTTGGGTTCATAAGGGGCGCGTCTCACTCAAATTTTGTTGTGAATTGCCTATGAGCCGATTTAAAAAACTGGCGATAGCATTTCTTTTTTTGATCTTAATTCAAAGTATAATTTTCATTGATTTACGAATTAAAAGAAAATATTTTTTCAAACGGTCTGCTTAAAAGAAATAAAGACATTTATTTCTAATTCGTATTCATCGCATATTCTGACAAAATAATCTATATTCTGACAAAATAATGTGCCAAAATAAGCCGTACATTGTTCTCAACCGGTTAAAATGGCTGTCTGATGATTTCTAACAAAATTTTTTCTAATCAGTCATTTTAGCGCTAGAAAAATACAAAGATCAACCTACAAAAGTGAGAAATTAACAGTTTAAAGATAGCGCGGTTGAGAAATCAGTGTTGTTAAGTTGAGGAATGATGAACTAAGCATTAAATCAAACTTTCCGGTAAGCTAAAAATGAATTCTCAACATGAATGATGAATATTGTTATAAGTTCATTTTAAGAAAGTTGTCAGTACTATTCACAGCATCTGATACTTCAACCTACGCTCAGAAAATGATTTTTAGTAGGCGTCCCTAAAAGCACTAAAAATCCCACTTCTCATTCATTCCTCATCACTTTTTATTGTTATTTGCAGTTCAAGTTGTGGATATATGCACATCACCAAAAATTTGCCCCTAGTGGTCAAAACAGCTTATTTAGAAGCCTCACGCAAAAGCTTACTCCTCCTTGAAAATATATAGAAATTTTTAATTTGTGCATAAAATGCACCTGGATTAGGGTCGAAATGATCTCCCTTATTTGATTTTTGTCTTCAAAGTCTCAGGAACTTGTGAATTTCTAGTTTTTGATGAAATTCTGAACTATAAATTTTCTAAAACCTACTTTATTTGAAAAAATTTAAAATTCTGAAAAAATCCTGGGAGTTAAAAAACTCAGTGACAAATTCTCTACAAAATAGGGCAATAAAAAAATTATCTGAGAAATCTCTTAATCTCTTAATTTTAACCCCCGAAAACCCGATTTTTCTTCGAAAATCTCAAAACTAAAAAAAATCTTACAAGTGAAAAAACTTGGCAGAAAATTCTCTACAAAATAGGTGTATCAAAAAGTATTATACGTGAAGCTGAGATATCGACGCCCACTCCCTTAATTGATAAATACTTTCTTAACACTTTTTCTGGTCATCCCAGAAAAATTCGGTTCATTAGTTTTGCTCCGAAGTTCTCACACTGGATATTGTTAGGTATTCCTGATAGTCTCATTTAAAACCAGCAAAGCCTACCTCTTTATTGTGATTTTAAAATTTTCGCTTATTCACCCTGTTTAACAGGGCCTGTTATTGCTTTTGTGAGGCCCTATGTTTGCGAGCACTCTCAACCTTCTAAAATGGTTTACTGAATTGTCAGTCATATTTTTAAACTTGGTGAATTCATCAGTTTTGAATACTTTGGTAAAGTTTATGCGTCAAAAATTAAGTGATTTTTCAGCATAATTACTAATGGGTAATTTTAAATTGAACAATCGTATTTGAGATGAAGTGTTTTTGTTATCCAATTTTAGAAACTCTTCTTAACTCATAGACTTTAGAAGTGAGTCTGTACCCAGACTTGATTTCTGCCATCTAGCTGCCATTCTTAAAATAGAGCCGTATAAGCAAAGTTTTATCATTAACTTATATTTTTTATTGTCTTAAAATACAATTCAGTTAATTTGCTATACAATTGAAAGAACCAATTTTTTTTTGAAACGTAGAAAAAGGCATTTAATGGGGAGAAGAAAAAAAAATCGAGAAAATGACCTTCAGTCATTCAGACACAAAAGTGCAATAATGAGATGAAATTAAACCTTTATTTATATTTAAAACAACCTCATATTTGACTTCAAATGATTTTCTATCGCTCTGTCTAAAAATAATCATAAGCTTTTTCAAAAAATTCTCTAGTAAAATGGCTCTTAAATTGTTGTGGAATATTTTATTTCTCGTTCAAAGTCAAGGTCAATTTCAAGTTCATCGTATAAACTTGAAAGTACCACCAAAATAATTGGGAGGGTCGACTTTCTCATGAAAATATTAGCAACTATGTGTCAATTATGTACTCAAAGATTCTTAGATTCTTTGTTTATACATAGGGTGAGAAATTCAAAATCGCTATTTTCAAATCGATATGATTAGCGGTCATACGATTTCCCGGGGCAGTTCTTGCAAGGTATGAAGGTCTAATCTTCATATTAAACAAGATGCGCCACGTTAAATTTTGAGTCAAAAAATACCCAATGTAAGTTGAACCCTTACAATATGTGAATAAACCCTATTTTTACGAAAATTTTGGGCAAGACCAGCAAAAACTTCTGAAAAACCTTAACATAGTAAAACCTAATATTTTGTTCAAATCTTTTCCAATAAAGTTTTAAAATTATCGAAAAAAAGTCCTCAAAATTTTTCGGCTTAATTTGAGTACTATGTGTGGAGTTGGAAGTACTTAGCCGACCTTCTACATGGCCGACTTTGTATATGGCTAGGCCTCCCGAGCAAAAAATATATATGGCCGACTTTTTTGAAAAGCTAATAACACCTATGTATATGGCCGACTTTTTGTAGTAACGTTCAGCAGTATATAGCCGTTTTTTATGATGAACTATTATAAAAGTTGTCGTATATGGCCGACTTTTATAAAATAATTCACAGTGTATATAGCCGACTTTTTATATGGCCAACTTTTTGAAAAGTTAATAACATAGGATTAGATAGCCGACTTTTTCTATAGACGGTGAGCAGTATATTGCCGACTTTTTTTATAGGTGCTTAGCAGTATTTAGCCGACTTTTAATATTCGCGAAAGTGATCGAATATATGACCGATTTGGTTTTAAGAAATAAAAATTTGTTCGGGTACACAAATTAAAAATGCAGCAGATTCAGATTTTTTTTTCAAATTAGTGATTTACTCAGAAGCAACCTGCAATTTCTGGTCTTTGATCTACTTGAACCAAAACCTTATTTCTAAATTTGAAGGTCACGTGATCGTCTTAGAATTATTTTTAATCACGATCAAAGGTTTTATTTGGTGATTACAAAAAATTTTGCAAAAAAAAAGTACTGTAATACAGTGAAAATTTTCAAAAAAAACGCAAAAACGTCATTTTGTTTTAAAGTTTATTGATACCTTTATAACTGATCTTGTCATTAATGGTTAAGCATCGTAAAATGCGATAAAATGGTAAATGGCCGCTAGATGGCAGAAATCAAGTCTACGAGTTAATATTCAGGGTCAATCATAAAATTTATTAACAGTACTTTAATTTACAGATTCGTTTTTAAATTAATTATGGGTGAAGTTATAAGTGAACTTTAGCTTTATCATCAGATAAACCGCCGACAGCCTAGCCAAAAGGCAACTCAATGACCAAAGCCAGGTTGAACTCGGTTTTGACGCATTGACATTAATAAATAATGATCGACCAAACTATCTCCTCGCCATTATGCGTTTGTGTTTTTTTTTGATCGAACCCGACGAAAAGGTCATAGTAGGTTGCCCAATTTTATTATAATTTCTCGCTATATACGAATTCAGAGTCTGTGGCTGACAGATCGTGACTTTTTGAAATAAACATACAAGTGTAGTACGAGGTGGAATACACGCAGACAATCAGAAATCTGAATTTTGAAATCAGCCGATGAAATCGAATTAAATCTGCGCGGCCACCCAATCATATTTTGCATTTCGCATCACAATTTGTCAGTCGACGGCGCTAAATCTATATCTGATACAAACGCTCACCACATAATTCCCCCACGTTTTTTTTATTTAAAAATATTACTCATTGATCTAACCATGCGACAATTACGAATTCGATTGAACATATTAACGTATTGGCGAAAATTTTTGATAGGGGAACAGAACAGATTTTCTATGTCTCTCATTTCAGCTCTGTTTCGTGTCAAAAATATCATGAAATTTAAAATTTCCAACAGTATTTATTAACTTTTAAGGCTAAAACGTTAAAATAGACCTTTATCACTCTTTTGCAAATATCCCGGCCCTAGTACGTTAAAACACAGTACGCTTGCTTATCAGGGTAGGGATATTTACAAAAGTGTGATACAGGGGTATAAACTATATCGAAGATTATACTTCGGTAGGTAAAGTCGAAAATCACACGATTCCAAAAATAAATTGACAGTCGTGTGATTTGATCGGTCACTAAATTTTCTGATGTCAAAGTTATGACGCTGAGTAACTAACTTTACCAAAGTTTAATTTTCGATATAATATCGTAGATTTTTTTGAAATCAATTAACAATTCAATAAAATAGTTGAAAATTTTAATTATTTTTATATTATTTTTAATGAAAAATCAGCTAAAATAAAAAAAATTTGTGAAATGCTTTCAGTCCGACTGAGTCATTCGGTAAAAGTTTAAAAAAATTTACAGCCTAGTTTTATTTTTCGAGCTCTTTTATTGGACTATTTATTCACCTCTCTAGCTCCCTGAGTGTACATGATTCATTCATTATACCCCTAACTTCCGAGGGGTGCTGGCGATGGAGCTCAATTATGACTCTTCCTGCGAATGATTAACCACTGGAGACCGGTTGGTGAAAATCGACCGGTGTACATGGAAAATTAAAAAATCGAGCTAGTTTCTTTGAGCCGCTGAAAAGCAACCACTGCCATCACCTAAAGAGCAATGACGTGTAAAACATACTGCTCTTTTTTCCACAATGTGGTTTTTTTATCGAGCTTTCGTCAACTTCCTCAAACCTTTCTTCTGTTCATAAAATCTTTTGTGCAAATTTTCTGTTGTCAATAAAAGTTTCAGTTAAAAGAAAAAAAAGCGTTCATTTTAAAGTTGGCGTCGTAAATTTTTTTGGTGGTATTTTCAAATGGATGCAAAATTGTTTCAAAACTATAAAAATCCTCTGTTTTCAAATAACTAACAGAATTCTATCAGAATAAGCCAATAAAATTAATAACCATTTTCAACTTTTGAATTTTCTGATTCAAATAGGTCATATTATAAAATGTAGCAAAATTTCGAAATTTGCAGCTTTTTGTTCAATTATACAAATGTAGTACCTTTTAAACTGACAATCGAAAATAATCCTATTAAAATGGATCACTTTCACGGTAAACTGAGATTTTTTGTATTGGTAATTAAAGCCATATAATTGGGTACGATCCATCATCTTTTTCATTCAATATTCTGACACAGTGATAATTGATTATTCTCACATCAATTTCGGCCAATTTTTTTGCTGATTATATTTTCAGGTAATCTGACAAATCATTTCAGCCAATTTTCATACCTTTGCTTTGATTTTGAAAGTTGTCACACCAAAAATAATAGGAATGTATGCAAAATGTATTCAAATTTTTTAACTGAGGCCAGAATATATAAAATACCTTAGAGACTAAAGTTTAGACGACTGTCAAAATAGCATTCTAAAATTAAGAGATATGTATTATATGATATATAAGGGTCTGTAACCAGCTGAATTACGATTCGTTAGTAACAAACTCTGAGTTAGTCAAAGATGTAGCAAAATAATGAATGCTTTATTTTGCCGACGTCAACCCTATCTTTTACCCGTTTTTGCAATAAATACCGGGTTAAATGTATTGTCAGAAAAAAACTAAACCATTTTTTTTTGTAATCTGAAAAATCGATTTGTTTTCAATTTTGATTACTTCTCAATAAAACCAGCACTTTTAATATCGAACAATTGTTGGATTAAAGTCTGAGAAAGATATTCTATTTTAGATATGTAACACTTAACCCTCAGAGTTATGAAACGCAAAAGTCTACTGAGTCACTTTAAAAATGTTAAAGTATTTCAAGAATCATGCATTGATGCGAGCTATAAATATGTAACAATATTTCTTCAAAATTACGGTAAACAATTTATTGTTTCATTGAAATTATTCTTTTCTATTGAATTCTAGTTTAGATCCGTGAAACAGTTTCTTATGCGTCTTGCAGTTAAATGTTACTCATGAAAAGTTTTATTTTTCGAAGTCTTGTACCGACAAGTGAGCTTGAAAGGCAAACAACGGACAGAAAAGCTTTATTTGAAATGTGGCTAGTACCACCTGATATAAACTGTCACTTGTTTTTTTCACAACATTTTCTGGAAGTAAAAAATAATTAAGAATCTTGGATCCAATAATATAACTTCAGATGCAAAAATTTGTAGCAGCCTTGCTATTTTGTTAATGGAGTCCAAACTTGAGCGTTCATAGTAACTCTTGTGCCTTTGCAGAACTTTCTTATGCTCACAAAGGTCAAATGAAATAGGGATTTTTGAGGTGTACTTGAAAAAATTTTAAGACCACATTAACTGAATTTCCCAAAAAAATGTTCGAAAAATTCAATGGGATCACTATTAGTGATTCACTAATCAGGCAAATTAATGATGTTCAATTACCTTAGAGGTCAACTGATTCTCAGAATAAAATTTGGATCAAATCCCAAACTTAAGCTTTTTTCAGTGGTCTGATATGATTAGGTAGTTTTCTGAAATAAAATTTCATGAGATGTAAGGCGATTCTAAAGCTCCATTTATTAGTAATGAAATCTGCACCAGATTAGAAATGTTTTCACCAAAATCTTATTCATCCCATGTCACCCCTCGTTTTTGTTTAGAAAATTTATAGTTTAGCAAATAAAAGATCAAACCAAGAACATCATTGTCAATTTTACGGTCAATCTACTGGAGCGATAAGTAAATAAATAACCCCAGGAATACTATTTGTCATGGTCTATTCATTTACCAATATCATTTAAAAAAAACCCTAAAACATGGCTGTAAAAAACTGGAATCAATTATGTCACGTTTTGTTGATGAAGGGGAATCTTTGAAGTAAATTGCACCACATAATGTTTTGCTCATTTGATTAGCAAATTATGTGTACATTAGATAATTTGATTTGGTTTTTGTATTTTGGACGTTTTGCTCTTTATCGACCCTTATGGTCATAATTGACGTATTATTGCTAATTTGTTATTGAGAAAGTCGACTCAAGGATTAAGTTGGCGGTATTTTTGTCTCAAAGTGATGAGTTTACAATTGAACTTGAAGTTGAGCTAGATCAGGTTTGTAAAAGGGATAGGCAAAAGTTGGAATGAGATGCATCTCAATAAATAGAATGGGATCAGGGATGTAATTCATACCTAGCGATAGGTGATGGATAATCAGCTAGATGCATTTCTTAACAAGCCTGACCTAAGGTGTCCGGGTCAAAGCGGGTTTCTCAAAAATTTTCGAAAATCCCCCCCGAAAGTTCAGTACTTTTTAGACAAAATAGATTAAAGATTAAAGTTAGTCTTAATTTGTACAACAAGGTGTCCAAAAATCAAATACACGCAGCTTTGACTCTTTAGTTTCTATAAACTGACCATATCCCTTTAACACCTTTTGGTTAATCTGAGAGGTGTGGGCTGTGGAAACCAATCCTGACACTCCTCAGACCCCTCCTAGCCACTCATGAGGCCGCTTTGCAGCCCGCACCTCTCAAATTAACCAAAAGGTGTTAAAGGGATATAAATGGTCATGATAATTTCCTACATCATCAAAATCTGATGATCAGATTATCTTTATATTTAAATATTAGTAAATATTTGAAATCAGCATAAAAAACCAAGTCAAATTGAACGATTCTGATTTTTTCACGTATTATTCATTTTTTTCAATTTTTTCAAAAATGATTATTTCGATTTTTCTTCACCACGGTCACCATAGTTTGACCAGTAATTGGGTTGATCGGATAGAATTACTAGAGAACGCTATCCTAAAAACCCGCAGATGGTACAGTTCTATTAGTACTCTTGGTAAATAATTAACACTCGACCTAAAAGTGAATCATAATTGAGCAGATCGCTAATGGAATGTTTGACCGGTTTTGTTACTACATTAAATACAATAATGTTCCTAGCAGTCGAAAGAAAAGGGTTTGATCTGTCATATTGTTTTCCATATTAATGGATATCGACCAGGTTCATTCAGTCCTTGATAAAATATGCCAGCTTGTTAAAAACGTGTAAACTTCTCTATGGCAATTTCATTTATTTTAACACCCACAACCTCGATAAATCATTAAGGGGTGGTCGAGGCAATCTGGACCTTTTAAACTGCGTCTCAAGAATAAACGGAGAACAGTAGTAACTTCATTATACTTTGATGCAAAGACAAGGTTTAATGAATCTTGAGAGTAAAAAAATTATTTCCCATGTTTGGAATACGCTATCCAACCTCTAGAAAAGTGCCAAAAATTAATCTTAAAATTTTTGTCAGCCTTCGTCCATGACCCAATTTTTACGATTTTTCACGAATGATCAATTTTAATTCACGTGGGAATCGACGTTCGAGCCCGGAATTTATATTTTTTTCCTAGGTGGCGCTAAATTGCAAAAATGATCATGAATGCTGTGAAAAAATTACAAAAGAAAGGATCATTTTTGCGATTTAGCGCCACCTAGGAAAAAATCGAAATTCCGGGCCCGAACGTCGATTCTCACGTTAATAAAATGGTCATTCGTAAAAAATCGTAAAAATTGGGTCATGGACGAAGGCTGACAAAAAATCTTAAGATTAATTTTTGGCACTTTTCTAGAGGTTGGACAGCCTATTCCAAACATGGAAAATTTTATTTTTAATCTTAAAGATTCATCAAAACCTTGTCTTTGCATACAAAGTATAATGAAGTTACTACTGTTCTCCGTTTATTCTTGAGACGCAGTTTAAAAAGGTCCAGATTGCCTCAACCACCCCCTTAATGTTTGAATGACCTAAAAAGCTCTACAGAATGACTAAAAAAATTAATATGAATACAGGTATAAAATATAACTTTTTTCGTCGTACTGTGTGATTCTCACGCAGTATGATTGTTTTGAAATTTATGCTAAAAATGATTTTTTTTCAATATTAAAAATTCTTTTTCCGATGATTTAATTTCAACTTGAAGTACAGTACTACTTAAAGCCCCCCTAGAACTTTGGCCGAAAAGGGGGGGTTTTAACTGGTCAGAGGTGCTTTAAATGGTCATAGGCCAGTGGGGGGTTATAAGTGGTCACAGACCAGGGGTTATAAGTGGTCAAAAGCTTTTTGGGTCTGAGAAAATTTTCTGAAAATTTATTTCTCGAGAATGTTTTATTCTAGATATCTAAACTTCATTTTCGCCTTTTACAAAAAATAATCGAAAAGTGCTTTTATTGCTCAAGGTATGTTATCAAAGCATACACATATACCAACGTAACGTTACAGTCCTCGCTCCCGCATTTCCCATTTTTGACCAATAAGGGCTTTGAAAAGAAGTTCAGCCACGAACGCGAACCAATGAGCTTTGTGATCCCAATCTTAGATATCCTGTTCAGAGTGAAAAAATTGTGTGAAACGAGGACTGTAGTTGTTTTTCAGTTAACTTTAAATTCAGTAACATAAATATTAAATTAGGATAATTACGAGGCCCACAAGATTTCAACTGAGAGTCTAAAAATGTCAAGCTTTCATTTTTTATGCCAAATATGACAAGCTGTATTCAAGAAATGTTAATACACTTATTTTCAAACTCCAAATATTTTTCAGTGTAATTTTCAGCTAAATTGAAAGTTTTTGGTGAAATGCGATTTTTTACAACTTATTTTCTGACCATAAGATAAATTAAATAATTTAGAACTCTGAATGAAGCTGTTTTTTCAGCAGTTGTATGGTCAAATTTGAAAATTAAAAGATGTTATATTTTGTCAGGACATTTGTTTTTTTCAGTACATTTGAAATTTTGTACTGAAATTTCCATCAAAAATATAAAGTTTTTTTAAGAAAAACTAATTTAATTCTGTAAATAGCTGTTGAAGATTTAAATTAAATTGTCTAAAAACTTCATTTATAATTATGAAAAATGAAATTTGGGGGGGGGTTTCAAGTGTCACAGGTTAAAATCAAATATGCCCAAAAAGGGGGGTTTTAAGTGGTCAGGGGGGCTTTAAGTGGTCAACCACTGTATATCTTGAAAATAATTTGATAATGAAAATCAAAACGTTGATAAAATGATTGAAATTAATCAAAATTAAGTTTTTCGGTACAAAAAAATCAGAAAGATTTTATAAGTTTACGCAAAAATTGATTATTTATAAAAATAACATCAGAGTTGTGAAAGGCAAGGGGATAGCCGAGGGAGGGATCCATCACCTGGAAAGAGATGGGGATCGGGAAGAATGAGGAGTGAAACTGAAGGGATGGTTATCCCCATCTTTACCTTATTCTATCCCCTTTTTGATGATCCTTTTTACAACCCTGGATTACATTCAAATTTTTGTAGAATATTCTTTTCCCAACGGAACTCCATCTCAAAAACGTTAACTATCTCTATAGCGCGGGTTCGAATCCAACTGATGTTGTCTAAGTGAGTGTCTCAGTGATTGTTTAAGTGATTGTTTAAGTGATTACACACTGATCAAATTTAGCGGTCCCAATATCAAGCATCCTTGCTTATAATCATACTCAAGACAATCGGTAAGACAACATTAGTGGGATTCGAACACGCGCTATAAAGATAGTAAACGTTTTTGAGATTCCGTTGGAAAAGAATATTGCATTTGTAGAATTAAGCTGTTATATTGCATTTTACTGTCGACCTCATTACAAATAGCGAAAAAACTTAAAGCTTGTTTTAATAAATTAAAACTAACTTTAAATTTTCTCACTATTTTTAATGGGGTCGACAGTAAAATGTACAGAACATGAAAATTTAAAAACGGGAAATACATGAAACGTAAAATGTAAAATTTATAAAACGTAAAATTTATAATAATCAAAATTTATTTTCGATTTTGAATTTGAAAAAAGGACAACAAGAGTTATAGTTCATGAAATTCATATATTTTTACAGCATTTTCAAAATATTCTGATCCATTTTTTCACATTGCATTTTTTCAATATTTATGCAGGACAAAAAATATTTTAGCACATTAATAAATATGCGTGTTCATATAAATACTACTATCGATACATTTTAATGTGGATTCAAAATTGTACATTACAAGCTGTTTTATAAAGTCAAGAATTTTTGATAAATTTTAGCCGACGTAACCAAATCACTGATTGAATTTGTTGATAATGCATAATTTTTGATTAAAATCGCCAGTTTATTGTTATTTTGTCATATTAATCTCCGCCCTTCAAAACACTCCCTCGGAGGAGAGTGCCCCAGAGGGCGCCCACGAGTCGCACCAGCTTCAGAGAACTGCGCAAAGCGATGAAGCGCTGAGCGACCAAGTTTTTAACGCCCCGAAAAATTAGCGCCAAAACACCCAAACGTACACCTAATCTAATACAAACAAGCAGAAAATACGAAAGAAAAATTGTAATTTTTTAAAGTAATTGTTTTTTTGAAAAAACATTTTTTGAAAGAGATTTTATAAGAGAAGAAACTAAGAGATAAGAAGATTGCCAGAAGATTTTCGAAGAACTACTATAAATTTAAACGGTAATTTTGGGACAATATTTTATCCAAAGAGAAAATTTTGATCATGATTTAATAATTATTAGTGACGTTCTATTACCGTTGAATTTTTGATGTGACACTTTTGCTTCGATAATTAAAAAAGGGGTTTTCTGATTTCAACTCAGCATGATACGTTCCTAGAATAAACATGTTTCAATCTCCTAATTTATGATGGTACGAAAATGTCACCAACAAAATGCAAGGGTAATTATAAGTAATTAATGATGTAGCAATTGTATCGTTGCATGAGAAAAGCTCAGTGAACTACTTTAATTATGCGCCAATAAGTATCTTATACTCGGTTGATTCAACCTTGCAATTTCGCAGTTATATTTACAAATATACAAATCTTCTTCATAATCGCATTTTAAATCATTTTTTATGAAATTACACTGTTTTTCAGAGCCAGTGATTGAACTATGCTGATAAACCTACGCATTTAAAAAAATATCAAGATAACCTATATTTTGGATATAATTTTTTTTTTCAAGTAAATAGATACTGATGTGTTTTATTGGTAAGATAAGAACTTTAATTATGTTAGTTCTTTGGTTTTATCAACAAAATAAGTTTATTTTACGCTGTTTAATCTATTGTCTCAAATCAGTTCGCGCTCCAATCGTTTTTTGACGTAGCTATTTTGTTGATGTATTTACGCCTCGATTAATTTTCATGAAAAAAGGGCCTCAGGAAAATTTCGCTCCCTATAGCCCCACTTGAGGGGGGGTATTAACGTATATAGACGTATAATTTAAAGACAAAGAAATTCTAAATTGTCTCAAAAAATTGACGATATTTTCCTGTCGAGTATCCATTCTTCTTTGTTAAATAATTGAGCAGTTAGTTAACAATGAAACGGTTCCGACAAATTGCCCTGAGCTATATATCCGCATTATGCTCTTGAGAAAAGGAGGATGCTAGTTTCTCCCTGCCAAATTTATTAAAGATGAACTGAAATAAAAAAAGTCCGATATATTTATTATTTATTAATATCTCTTTTGTTTCTTTATTAACTATCGGGGTTAACGGAAATATCGGTAATGTAGAGTTAGGATCGTACATTATTAATTTTGAAGTTTTTTGATAGTAATTTCAGTAGGTTAAAATATGTCGTATGCTGACAAGCTCATTATTAGTAAAGGAAGTGTCGAGCTGAAAATATAGTTATAGTGGCAAATTGAGCATTTAATTACAGCCTGACTTTTCTCAATATTCTTACTTTATTCCGCCTCCACATTTTTGTTGACCTATCAAATTATGTTATAAATACAGTGTAAAATGAGCCAATTTTATTGATTAAGGAAAATACGGAGGGAGAAAACATAAGGCTGTATTTTTCGGAATACTTATTTTTCATTGTGAAGACAATTTTTCACCAAACGATTTTTCTCATTATTATGCTGAATCATAAAAATAGTATTTACTTCGATCTTCCAGCATTAATTCTTTATTATTTATATGAGTTAATATACACTGAATTTCCGAAAAAACAAGTGGATTTCAACCCAATTTTTTACATATTATCAACAAAATGTGCCAATTTTAAATTTTTTAAGACAACAATCGACTCAATAACGCAAGTTGCACACATAAGTTCAGTTTCAAAAAATTTCAGATTTGATAATAAACCAATTCGCGGATAAAAGTGAACAATCACTTGCATAATTAATAATTTTTTTTAATTTTTGATTGCACCTTGAAAACAATGATTATACTTTGAAATGGCATCTAGTATTCGATATCTCATCAATTTCCCATTATTTTCTTCACCCCGTTAAAACCCCTGATTGCCCTTTTCTTATCTGACAGAAAATGACGGATCGGACACTAAATTCCTCGGCCAGCTTTCTCGCCTCACAATTTTTTCAGATAAAAAAACTTGGATCGATAAATTGAGGTTTAGGGCGGTTTTTGGCCAGATGTTTGTGGATTTACGATGATTTTATGTCTCATGAATCAACAATACTGTGTGATTCCCGCGGCGTTAGCGGTCTTTAACAGGACGGTTTTGTTTTTTGATATAATAAGATTTAAATAGAATCAAATATAAGGCGTAAAATCGCTGTCGACTTTTTGGCAAGTTTGATTTTTTTACATTTTTTCTCAGTTGGAGACCAGCTTAAATCGCTTAACTTCAAGTCCGAGTTTATCGAACAGAATTAAATGGCCTACTTCTCACGATTAAAAACTGAATAAATATGACTTTATTTTCAAGCTTGACTTTTAAAAACAATCTTTTCAGCATTTACCTAAGAGATCCTTATTTAAATGCAAATTATGAAAATTACCACCTTTGGCGCCCTCTTGCTAGATAAATTATTTTCGGATCACCGTGAGACAATTTTCAATCGGTTTGTGGCCTATCAATTGATATAATGTTTAATTTTGAGTAAATTTTTTAGTAGACAGTACTTTTTTTAAGGGTCAGGTACTGCCATAACGAATTCACCCATAAAATTTACAAGGTTTAAAAATGCATTGTTGCCGATTTTTTAGAAAGTTACGAAAATATTATTTTACGGCTAAATTAGGGGTTGCAAATAGTATTTCAAGTTTTGCATGATCAATTTTATGGTCTCCGAAATTCATAGTTTGAATTGAGCAAAAAAAAGATTAGAAATACTCAAAATTTTCCGGTGATGAAATTCGGATATATTGTTAACGCTTTTTCAAAGTTTTTATGCAAAGCACGCTTTTATGTTTTACAAATTCTCAGATTTTACATAAACACACTCTGGACCACTTGAAATTTCGTTTTTGTTTATTTAATTTTTCAGCTTCAGCATAATTCTGGAAGAATAAAGTATTAAACATAATCTTATTTCTATTCAAAATCAGATCAGGTCTGATCTTAGCAGATTATGGCCTATTTAAATGAGTATTGGTTCGTTTTTAACGATTTTAGATGACTTTTTGAAAAATCAATAAACAAAAATTTCTGTATTTTTCCTCATCAAAAGAGTTATCGACTAGTACTTGAATCGATAAGAAAACTGCACTGGAAATTCCCACATCTAACACTTCAAACACAGACAAACCGAGATAAAATGGTCGAAATTCCAGGATATTCTAAAATATATGCTCTTTCAGACATACCGAGTTTTTGTTCGATGAAATATTTTGTAATGAAATACAAAAAATTTATGTAATTTTGAATATTTATTCAAAAAATCAGTCAAATGATCGTTCCTGATTGGTTTAAATACAAAAATTGAAATTTCGAGTTTATACAAATTGTTATCACGTGGAAAAACTAACTAATTAAATATTTAAGTATTTGTACGATGCACAAAATAATTTTGGAACATTCGCTTCAAAACATGAAACGCGTCATAATCACTTTCAATAAACAGTTGGAGTTAAAACCAACACATAACAGTATGCATCTTATTATGTTTGTTGATAACTTGTGAAATCGCAAATAATTTACAGTTTTACTGTTGAAACGATGTTGTGATGACTCATTGAAGGTTAAAAAATCTCATAAAATCAAATAGAAAATAAGTTTGTCTGGATAGGTGATATATTCAATATTTTCTGAATAAAAGTTTAGCGGAATTTTCAAGTCAAATTAATAGTCATGTGTCCTTCCTACAAATAATGGTTTCCCAGATTGGGGTTGTTGTTCACTTATTGCCCGCAAAGTANATAAAATAAAGTAGGAAAAATATCTTTTGAACTGCTAGTCGTATCAAATTTTTAAAAACATTTCTATAAAAAGAATTGCGAATTCTATGACACATTTGAATGAAAAGTCTGTGGATTAATTATTTCGATCTCGTTTTGAAGATTTAAAAAATCTCGCGTCCCCGAATGGCGTTTGGGTGTGAAGGGGTTAAATACAAAAATTGAAATTTCGAGTTTATACAAATTGTTATCACGTGGAAAAACTAACTTATTAAATATTTAAGTATTTGTATGATGCACAAAATAATTTTGGAAGATTCGATCAAAACATGAAACGCGTCATAATCACTTTCAAGAAACAGTTGGAGTTAAAACCAACACATAACAGTATGCATCTAATTATGTTTGTTGATAACTTGTGAAATCGCAAATAATTTACAGTTTTACTGTTGAAACGATGTTGTGATGACTCATTGAAGGTTAAAAAAATCTCATAAAATCAAATAGAAAATAAGTTTGTCTGGATAGGTGATATATATTCAATATTTTCTGAATAAAAGTTTAGCGGAATTTTCAAGTCAGATTAATAGTCATGTGTCCTTCCTACAAATAATGGTTTCCCAGATTGGGGTTGTTTTTCACTTATTGCCCGCAAAGTATCTTGCCAGATTTTTCCAATAAGAAAAAAGATGTAACCAACAAGGTTATTTTTAAGAAATATTTATTATTCCCTAGCTAAATAAACCTCGATTTTATTTATTACATTCTGAATTTGCAATATTTTAATAAACCCCAAATAAATAAGATATATTAAATAAATAAAAGCCGACCGCTATATAATGCTTCGGAAAGAAAGCGTTCTTTATTGGATTTTCATTGCCAAACCGGGATGATAATAATCTGCTTTTGTATGAAATTAAATATTTTCGATTCGAATAAATAATTTGTTGAAGTAATTCAAAATCAAAAGAGCCAAATTCTGAAATTGAACTGTTCAAATCCTTCACAGCTTGAAAAGTTTAGCCTGAATATCAAGAAAGTTTTTTTATATAAATTTAGTTGAAATGGCTGATAAATTGCCGAAATTATGGCATTTGATCATAACCTTCGAGATTTATAAAAAAATCATATCGAATACAAAACAAATAACAATCTGAGCACAATATGTGACCACAATTTGTGACCATTTGAAATTTTTATGAAATTTCGTGCCCCATTTGTCCGAAAGTCCTCATTTTGCCGAAAATAGCTTTTTGACAAATAATATTTGTTCGTTTTTTTAGCTGCAAACTTTTTTTGAAAATTATGGATTACAGCGGGGTCGGGCGGATACATGAGACGGCGCATAATTGAAACCTACGCTGAAACCAACGTTAGACCACGCAAAAACCGACGCATTTTGAAAATAAAATAATTTTTTCAGACGTC
>SCLH01000313.1:902641-958585 GCA_004367855.1 Oikopleura vanhoeffeni | reverse complement strand
TATCTCATCGTTTAAACTGTTTGATCAGCTACGATGCACGGCATTTTAGGAGGTTTTTTGACAGAAATCCTCGTAAAAAAGTAAGATAAAATTTTTGAACGAAGAAGTCAGAAAAATTTTAAATCTTGCCATTTTTGAATTCCTCGTGGCAAACGTTCTATGTTGGGTTGATTCAATCAAATTCTCCAGGACTTTTTTTAATCATCCTGTTTTAAGCGGATTCAAATTTTCAGCCCACTAAAGTGGTGCTTGAGCTTCCCAGCCGGTCAGAGAAACAAAAACTTAAAAAAATCGATTTTTTCCAGTCTCTCACTCTAAAATAACGGGTTTTTTTTTTCAATTTTTGAGTAGGTGCTGGTGTTTTTGGGAACCAATTTTTTTTCTCCTGATGAAACCTAATATTTTCTTAATTTCATAGTTTCCAAGCTTATACGCTAGGACCAAAAAAAATTTCAAAATATTTTTTTTCGGCTTGTTAAGAATCAGCGATTTTCGGCCGAATTGTCAACTATTTTGTGGCCCAAAATTTTTTTTTCGTGATTTTTAGCCCCAAACCTAAAGTGCGTTTCATCATCTCGAAAATAACTATAAAATGGAGGTTCGGGTTCGATTTGCTGGTGCTACCATTATTAGAGTCATTTAGGTAACGTCCTGTTAAATAGTGCACTATCACAGATATATAAATTGATTACGAAATTTCACTCTCGTTAGGGGATCTTCAACACTGGTCCAACGCTTTATTAATTCCCAGGTCTGAACTTTTGGCTAGCGATCGCTGACTAGGCGGCGCGGTGACACTCAATCGCTGATATTGTTTGTTTATGCTTTGACAATTAAGTATAACCTCATGACGAATTTTATTATAACATTATGAATATATATTACAATCTGTTATATGTTTTCATGACAATTCTAATAGTCGTAAAAAACATATATTTTAATTTTTCTCCTAGATGATTGATATTTGATCTTCACATACCTCAGAATATTTACCATTTTCAGCGTTTATTGACCGGACGCTCAAATTTTCTTGATATTTCCAAAATACCGTTTTTAATCCGGTTCAAGTGGTGGAAATGAGACTTCGTAAGCCTACCTCCAAATCATAAAAATCATCTAGCCGATTATGATCATACAGCCATACTGATTAAAAGTCTGTAGCTTCAGATTTTCTGTAAACTGGTTTATAATTTTGCTGAATTATCATGTCCATTTATTAATCTGTTTATCTCTATCTTTCATGTTTGAACAATTTCCTTATTTTCATAGTGGCGATCAATTTTCATACAGGTTTTTAAGTTTCAAGCGTTATTGTTTGATTCAAAAATTCTGATTATTTATTCTTCGAAATTTTATACGATGTACATATTCGATCGATCGGAGAGTGTGCTATTCATTCAATAATTTGCATATTCTCGTGTCAAAGACCATGGATCGCCCAAACTAGATGCTGGAACATTGAATGAACTCCTGATAAAATTATACCACAAAGTTCTTGTACAAATCAAAATTTGGTCGTTGTTTTTCAAATGCGCATATCTTTTACTTGAAAAGTCGTAGGCGTAATTAGTTCGAACAGCAACAATAAAAATCACATGTTTTTTTTTTAAAGCTTTACTTTTTTTTTTCGCTTGAACTGGTCGGTTTTAATGTTCAAAAATAACTCTAAAATACATTCTGCAGCCGTTTTTAAACTGCATGTTTTCATTCGAATAGTAAGAGATCCTCAATACCGATGATTGGTTCATTAACTGAAGTAATTTTTATCGGATTGATATCTCAATCGACCAAAACTTAGAAAAACAATAAGAAACCAGATTAAATCTGGTATGTACCGATCAATTTTTGAAATTATAAAATTCTGTTGCAATTAATTTTTTTAACTTTTCTAGAGTCATTATGAGTGATCATAAACTTCATCTGACAATTTTGATAAAGTATCAAAATGATGGCAGATTAAGGTTTGAAATGTCGGTAATCGGGGTTTTTTAAGTGACCTCAATCAAAGAATTTAGGTCTCTCAGTGGTCGTTTTTTTGCTAATACACACATAATAGTACCCATTTCTCATAAGGGCTCGGTGCTTTTGACAGATACGGATAATCCGCGGGATATGGCTCTTGATGAAAACCATATGTATCTGGGTTATAATATCTTCTCTATACCATCAAAATGATGTAATCATAAATCAAGACAACTTTGTAACTACCACGAGTATTTCGAATTCATTGCTTTGAAAGAAATTTTTATAGTTCGAATTAAACTTCCAAATTCCGACAAATTATGACGAATATTTTGAAAAAAGTTCCGAACTATTTATCAAAAAATGCTATTTTGTGTTCATCATTGTTTTGGATTATTGTATTAAATCATCGGAAAAAAACCTCTCTTCAATATGGTTTATCTATTTACTTTTTCCGCGTGGTGACACATTTTTTATATGCTATTTGAAAATCATTGACCTTTTTTTTGGAGACGTTTTTGGTCGAACTATTTTGGAAATATTTGAAAATTTTCGCGATATACTTCAATTAGCCTCTTTAATTCGGAAAATGCAACAAAAACATATTTCACCGAGACTTGCCTAATCGGTAAGCCGACCCATCCCACGGAAATTTTTAAATTAACTCAAAATAAATATTTCTTTCGCATGTGCTAAAATTTTCGTTTTTCGTCTTTTTTAGGAAAGTTTAAAAATTTTCGAATTCGACGAAATCATTTTATTATATAAATTGTTTTGATGAGATGTCGAGACATTTTTTTGAAGTTCTTATTAATAGAAAAAATCTTTAAAATTTAGACAGTCCCCATTGAAGCAACGCGCGTTTTTGAGTGTTTTTTAGACGATTATAACTAACTAATCGTCTGAAAATAGTATTTAAATTGCTTCAAAAGTGGCAACTAACGTTTGAAATAAACTATTTATTCTAAAATTATGAAATTGCAAAGTTTCCATATGAAAGACAAAATAAATTGAAAGTGATCTGCCAAATGCACCGGGCCTTAAGGTTAAGGGGTGCAAGCGAATGTGGCAGAATTGGGTACCAGTTTTCGGAGTGATTTTTCGAATAGAAAAATGTGAAGAATTTTTTATCTTCACTAAAAGTGTCATTCTTGCAAGACATTTATTATTTTTTAAATTTCTCAACAATACTTAAGTATTCTGTAAAAAATATCAACCAACTTATCTTTACAACTTCATTTCCAACTATTGACCCGATTGGGAAATTTTTTTTTAAAAGGCGATATTTATAAACTTTCGGCATTTTCGGGTGATGCACTAAATTAAGTGGAGAATCTTATCCGCATAGAAAAAATTTCTTTATATGAAAGTTTTTTTTCGATAGAAAAACTAGAGAAAAGCAGCTTTTTTAGGAAAAAGTTGAACTTTCAATTGAGTTTAATAAATGATAAAAGATTGTCCTGTTTTAAAAAGTGCCGATTACACCTGCAATTTTATATAGATTTTTTGAAAAAAATAAATTTTCATAATTGCGTGCCAACTGGCACAACTGTGTCACAGCCAAGTGCTTTAAATTGTCGATCAGTAGTCAGACGTAATATACGATGACCTCCCATCGGTTTGAATACTAATCAATAGAATCAGACCATCTACACAACTTATTCGGCCATGGATTTCTTCGGAGAATTTAAAAAGCAATATAAAATTTTAGACTTGATTTGCCTAATTTATCAATTTATTCTATAAAAAGTCGAAAAATGACTAATATGTTAGATTTTTTTAATACGAATTCAGAAAATTGTAAATCATGCATGAAAAAGTAAAAGTGGTTAATTTTTTTCGTTTTTATTCACAGATTATTAGGAAATAAACAGAGAAAATTTTGGATGAAATGCGTGAATTTTAAAATATTTTGAATTCTTTTTTGAATTTACCGAATGGTCAATAAATAAAGTTCGAACTCAAATTGCTTTTCCTAAATGATAAAAATGATATTTGAATAAGCTGATACCACATTTATTCTGGTTCACTAAATGATAACAGGCCAACAAATAACCACTACTTATTTTCGTAAGTTAAATTGACGGCCAAGTCTGCTACTCGCTGCTATCCGTTTTAACCCTTAAACAACAAACTTAATTATTAAGGTTTAGGATAAATTATAAGATCATAAACGAATTAAATGACATCAAACCTGTGTGATTTGGCGTTGATTGGTCTTTCATTAAATTGTTTACACTTTCACTCGAGTAGGTTGAAAGTGATGTTTCCGATATAGTAAAGTACATAATCAAATTAAAAAATATCGTATTTTTTTTCCCCAAGCACTATAACGACCAATTTGAACCATATCAAATTAAGCAGAGCAGTCAAATACTTTTAAAAAAATCAAGCTTTCACACTCCAGTCTTAATTAATCTTTTTTTTAATCTTTTCCAATTAAAATTGTGCATTTTTTTCGGCATTTTTGCGGCAATTTCCAATCGCTTATTATACGGTTATATATTATCCCATAACGTCTGTGCTAGCGAACTCCGCAAACTGTTTAATACGAATTTTATCAAACAAAACCTTTGAGATGAAAATAATTCGTATAACAGTTTGGTAAAATAACTTTGATGCAACTTATGTGTATGTTAGAAATGATTAATTCCAAATGAATGTCATTGACATTTATTATCAGCGTCACCTGAAAAACCATTTTTTGCTTCAACAATAGTTCTCAAGATTATATTGTACAATATCATTGATAATATAACAATTGGTTTTTTAAACTTCTTGATAGTAGTGGACCGTCCACCTGTTCAGATCGACTTGAGAAAAATGTTCCGAATCTGGTAATTTTGCGAGTATCTCTATCGTTGTTCTCTTGGTTAATTTGGAGCAACTTGCTTATGACTTTATTATAAATTTTACTCCCTTGGTGTCTAAAATGACCACAATAGATCCAGTCACTTAAAATACGCGGCTGTAAACGGAAGTGGTCATCGCATTTTGAGTGCCCACTTTTTTCGATAGGAATGGTCTTATTTAGCAAGATCACACCATTTTCAGGAAAATTGAGGCTCATCCTAAGGCGGTCACGAAAATGCATATGTGAAATTTTCTTCCATTTTTAGGGAGTATTGCCCTTTTTGCCACCGGTATAGGAAGAGGATTATTGTTTTTGAAAGAGGTCAGTGCTGGGTCATTGAGAGGTAGGCGATAATTTTTATGATTTCTGGTTCGCATTCCCAATCTCAATATTTTGATCGAAAATGCATCATTTAAAATTCTAATTTTGATTCCGCCCACGCAATTTCGGAAAATTGAATAAAATTATAGAAATTTTGCGTATTCTCCATCCTCATATTCATTTTTCCGCATGTATCTCTAGGGTTATAACACATGATTGATAACCTAATATTTTGTGGCATAAATCCAATTAGATAGCCGTCCACAATCGATTAGTTCCGGCGCAAAATCCGACCACTCTGGTAGATTTGTCACATATACTGTATAGTGCCAAAATTTTATTCGCGTTTAGTGGTGAAAATATTTTATTTTTCAAAACTCAATTTGTTTCTTCATACAAATTGACTATTACTTGAAAAAATCACCAAATTGGAAATGACGTTTTTTTCCAGTATAAACCTCTTATATAAGCCTCCCTAGAGACTAAATTTTAATTTAATTTAATAGAAAGATGTGAATTGTTGTGACCTTGAAAAAAATACTGTCTCTCTTGGGTGCGGCTAGGTGCGGTTCGCATAAAAAATTTTTTAAGATTCAGATTCACATTTTTTATTCAAGTATTTCAAAATTTGATAGTGAAAAAATTTCCAAAAAAATAATTTTTTTTGCGAGCGTTTAGCCATTAAAAAAAAATAAAAAAAATTTCGGAAATTTTCCAAAAAAAAAAATTTTACGAAAGTTTTTTTTTCATTTCTAAATAATGGCTCAAATCGCCGCGCAAAAAATATTTTCGCAAAATTATTTTCGCTACCAAAATTTTCAAATACTTGGAAAAAATTTGAGAAAATTCTGAATTATCCAAATTAAATTCTTCATCTTTTTATTGATTTAAAGCGATAAAAAAAAGATTCATGTTTTTGATTATTTGTGGAATCGAGCCCAAAGTTTGGCCGAAGACCGATATGAGGGATTATTATGTTCATTCTTTTTATTTTGTTGAAAAATTGAGCCAAATCGGAGCCGAAGGCCGATTAAAGAGGATATTATATTCATATGATTTTGCTATGGAATAGAGCCCCAAATCGGGCCGAAGCCGAAAAAGGAGGTTATTAATTTTTTTTGAAATAAATTTTGTTGGTAAATGAGCCCAATCGGCCGAGGCGAATAAAAAGAGATATTATGATTTCAAAATTTAATTTTGCTAAGAAATTAGCCCTTATATCGGCCGAAAGGCCGATAAAAGAGGAATATAATATTTAAATTAAATTTTGTAGAAATGAGCCACAATGCGGGAGAGGGACCGATAAACGGATTTACTGTTTTAATTTAATTATATAAAATTAGCCACCTAAATCTGCGAGCGATAAAATGGGTTTTATGTTTTTTATTTAATTTTAACAATAAATAATCTCAAACTCGGTCGTAAGCCGATGTAAAAGGGGATTCTTTTTTTAATTGGATTTTGTTGAAAATGAGCTATATACCAATAATCGGCCGAAAGGCCGATAAAGGAGCATATTATATTTTATAAATAAATTTTTGTGGAAAAATGGAGCCGCAAATTGGCCGAAGGCCGATAAAAGGGGATTTCTAAGATTTTTAATTTTAATTCTGTCGAAAAAATGAGCTCCAAATCGGCCAGGCCGTAAGAGTATTATCAGCGTAGAGTCTTTTCGATGGTTCCCTCAACTCTTATTTACCAGACGGCTAGACAGCCCAAATCTTTAAGCAAAGTATAAGGCAATTTTTGCTGTCTCGCCGTCTGAGTAAAAAGGAGGAGAAATCGAAAAAAACTCACGCTGTATATATAAATATAATTTTGTTGGACCGCGCACATGAGCCCCATCGGCCAGGCCGATAAACGGTTTTATGTTTCAACATTATGTTAAAAGGTGGTATTATATTTATAATTGAATTTTGTTAAGAAAATGAGGCCTCAAATTCCTGAAAATGAAGCCTCAATTTTATTCAAAATCTGACATAATTAAAGATGTGGAAATTTTTTCAAAGCATACATTATCAATTTTTTTTAAAATTCGAAATTTTACTTTCGAATTTTTGAATTTTTGCAAATTTTCTTATTGTTTTCGAGTTTATTTTGAGATTTCTTTGTTTGAAATTTGCAATTTCGTCACAATTTAAATAGTCTCAGAATATTGACAATTATTGAAAAAATTTGACAATTGATTTCCATTCGACATTTTTAGAAATTGTCCGAGATTTACAAATTATTGTCATTTTGGGGAAAAATATCAAGTTTTTCGAGGAAATTTAAAAATTTGTGAAGAAAATTCAGAAAAATAATTCTTAAATTTTTCATTTTAAAAAAAATTGCAAATTTTATAAAAGAAAAATCAAAATCCCCGTAATTCGCCTTCGGCGGATTGTTGGGAGCCTCATTTTTCAACATAAATTAATTGAAATTAAAAGATCCGTTATTATCGGCATTTTTTTTTTTTTTTGGCCGATTTGGGCTGTATTTTTCACAAAAACATAAAAATATTCCATTTTTATAAGCCTTGGGCCGATTACGGGGCTCATTATGTCAACAAAATTATATTATAAATGATAATGATCTCCATTATCGGCCTTTCGGCCAATTTGGTGGCTCATTTACAAAAAAGATTAATAAAAGCAAAGAAATCCATTTTTTAATGGGATATCGACAATTGAGCCTTATTTTTAGAAAAAATGAAATAAAAAACATCAAAATCCCACTTTTATCGGCCTTTGACCGATTAGTTGCTTATTTTCAAATATTTATAATTTATAATATATTAAATCCCGTTTTACCTCGCCTTCGCCGATTTGGGGCTCATTTTCTTAAAAAATTTCAATTATAATAACAATCTCCTTATTGGCCACCGGCCGATTTTAGCTCATTCTCTAGCAAAATTAATTGTGAATATAATACTCCCTTTTTATATCGGCCTTCGGCCGATTTGGTGCTCATTTCCCACAAATTTATTGTAAATAGTAATATCCTCCTTTATCGGCCTTCGCCGAGTTTGGGGCTCATTTTCAACAAAAATTAAAATAAGAAACATAAAACTCGTTTTCGGCCTTCGCCGAATTAGGCGCTAAGTTTTTCTAAACATTTAATTTAAAAAAAGTTAATTATGTTTTTATCGGCCTGTGCCCGATTTTGCGGTCTCTTGTTTACAAATTCAAGCGTCAAAACTACTCTGATCAATTTTCAAATTTAATTGGACTTTTTTATGGTGCTCATTTTGGTCGGGAGGCTTAAAAGGATCATGCAAGTCTTTTATTTATTTTTCGTTAAAGACTGCAAAAATCTGTTTTTAATTCGTTCAACCAGTCAAACAGTTCACTAATTTTTGACCAAAGATTTAGTTTGCCTATCCATTTTTACAAGTTTTTAAAACTCAGTGGGAGATACATTTTGAAAATTTGCCTTTATCAAATGTATCTCCTTTCTGCAGTTTTCAAGGTTCACAATGATGTACATGATTTAAATTAACGGGATAGAATTCGTCGATATTAAGCTATGTTATATTCCGCGCTAAAAACGCGTGTTGTTGCGTTGGTTTTGTTGGCAATATATATATTGTTGTAAATCTAACTTTTTTAGTATTTTAGAAATTTTTTAAGTTATTTTCTATAACTGGAAAAAAATTGCTTGAGAAATGTTTTTGCAGACGTTTCAGTCAATTTAATAAAAATAAAAATAAAAATCCAAAAAATTTTTCGACCGATTTTTTTCGAAAATTTGGTTTTCATTTTTTTCAAATTGGTGAAACGATCTGCAAAAAAAATTAATTCAATGTCAAAATTATTAATTTCCAGTTATAGAAAAATACTCAGAAAAGAAGATTTATCTAAAAATTCTCTAAAAAGTGTAATATGACACATACTATATGAGATGTATTGTACCAAAAAAATACGTAGGTACATAAGACTAAGTCAACAAGGCGGGGAATTTGATTAATAATATATAATTTTTGTTTGGATCAAACGTGGCTCTTTTTTCTCACTTTTTGACTTTTTTTTTCTCAGAAAAATCGAGGTTTGGGAAGCCAAAAATCAGAATTTTTGAAATTATTTTTTTTTTTTCCAAAATAAATAGTGTTTAATTTCATTTTATAAGTGACGTTGACCCAAAAACTAACCAGATTCGGGCATCTGTTTTAATATTAATTAAATTAACTTGAAAAAATGAATAATCGCACCTTTACAGTTGAAATGAAGCCGGCACCCCTTAATCGATTCAAAAATTTTGAAGAATTTGCCTCCAGTTATTAAATTGATCCTTTTCTATTTGAAATAAGCGTAGTAAAAAACATATTCACTTCTATTCGGTTAGCAATAGGGCAATATACTTAAAAAATGGTAAAAAATATCAAACATTCTCACATTGCAACTTTTCCGTGGAACCAACTAGATGGACCTCTAATTTTTCTGAAATTGGTGTGATCCTGCATTAAGACCTTTTCTATCGAAAAAGTTGTGGCACTAAAAAATCCTATGACCAACATTCCGGTTTTACGGAGACATACTGACTCATTGTCGAAAAATGTTTTTTTTCTTCATTTTAAAAAATTGCTTGAATTCTTTTTTAAATTTTTTCAGCCAAAATAGCTTAACCATGTTTTCTCTTCCGTTTGATGTGAAAATCATCTATTCCAGCGCCATTTGAAATTTCGGGATTAATTTAAAAATTTTGAAAAAAAAATTTCATAAAATTAAAAGTCTATATATACAAAAATTTTGCGAATTATTTTTTTCAAAATTTCTCCCGAAAAATAAATCAAAAGGAATTGCCTTCCTCGGTTTTTTCATATACCCTAAGTCTCTATTTTGGCCTCGACAAAGGTGACGCCCCTACTTATAGTATTGAAATAAATTTTACAAACCGTTTTTCCTTCTCTGTCCAAAAAGCAATGGTGGAAATTCTTGCACATTCATATCCTTCTGTAATCAAACCCTATTACTGGTATTTATCATAAGTATCTGTGTTCCATATTTTGGAATTGCAATAAACCTCATAACCGACGTTATAAGTTCCAAAATCGCATATTCCAAAGTTGAAAATGACACATATAGTTAGTTTTCTTGAAACCGAATCAGGAACAGAAAATGGTTCACCCACTGTCGACGACATCTTCAGGAAGCTTTATTCTTACGATTGAATCCATAATGAAATGGCGACGATCTTTGCCATTTCAATTTTCGCAAAGAATCAAATTATTTCAAGTTTAGCTCAGCATTTTAATGGAAGAGACTGGCAATCCTGAGTCAGGTTTGACAAATTTTTTATCAATAATAAAAAAAAACAATAAACGATTTATCAGAAGTTTCAAAAAAAAATGTGGATCACAAACTGAATTAATTGTAAAATGTTCGAGTAAGATAATTTTTTTTACAAAATAATTCCATTTTCAGAGCACTTAAGGGGGTGGCAGAGCTGGCGTCAATTTTAATTTACGAAAATATTATTAGTTGGTTATTTTTGAGCTTATTATCGTTAGCTGAACCACAATGAAATGATGTATCAGCTCAATTAAAATCATTTTTCATCTAATTTAAAGGAACATTTTGAGTTCAGAACTTTTATTTTAAAATTTCGTAAAAATTTTTCGAAAAAAATTAAAGCATTATGAAAATTTTAAGGCATTAATTTCGTCCAAAAATTTTTTCTGATTAATTTTTTATGCAATATGTGATAAAAACGAAAAAAAAGCACACTTTGAACTTTTTCATGCATGTTCCTACATATTTTTCTCGACTGCTGTTTGAAAATCATGGAAATTTTGTTTTTTTGTCAATTTGTTGCCTCGAACTCTTTAGAAAATATAATGAAAATTTATTCCGCAAATCAAGTCCAAAAATTTTAATTAGTAGTTTTTTTGAAATCCTCTGCTCACCAAAAATCAGGCCGAAATCGACTATGTTAATTTTTTTTGCGAAAATAATCTGTGGTTTGCGTCTATCAAAAGGACAGCTGAGATTTCTGCCATATTGGTCCTTAGCTTTTTTGGTGCCAAATTAATCGTCCATTATTGGGGGACGTCCCAAAATCTTAAAGCGTAGGTTTTGGCCAATTTCTGGCCATATTGTCCTTAATAGAGGGGTCCTTAAATAGACGCAAAACCACAAATATCTATTTTGAGGTTTCCGTATTCAACCCGATGCAAGGGTCAAGTGACATGACGTTTCTGACTTACTGAATGAAATTTACATTCTTACTTGCTTGTGAAACGTTTGTGCCATTTGGCATGCAATTTTATACAAAATTTATAAATTTTTGTAAAAATATGTGATAGAATTGCAAAGGGTGAATAGGCTACTTATTACTTTTAAAAAAGTCACTGTGAAACAATTATTTTAAATATTTAAACTCAATTGAAGGTCAGAGTTTTGTTGTTCCTCCTAAAAGCCTGTTTTTCTCTTTTTTCATGGAAAAAAAACTTTCATTTTAAGAAATTTTTGCATGTGGATAATGATTCTTCCCACTTAATTAGTGCATTACACCCGAAAATGTCTGAAGTTTATAAAAGTCCGCACTAAAAAAATCCCACATCGGGTCAAGTTGGAAAATGGAGTTGTAATGAAGTGGTTTTTGATATTTTTACAGATACTTAAGTATGTAAAATTTTAAAAATATAAAAGCGTTTGCAACGCTATACAACCTTTCATTTTCGAATAAAAAATAAAAAATAAAAATTTTTCAACTTTTTATTTTTCAAAAAATCACTCCGAAAAAAATGTTCCAATCTTCCACATCGCTGCTACCCAAATCAACCCTTAAGGGTATAACCTTCCTTAAGGAGATATCTGGTCGCGGTGTTTTAATGGAGCTCAAGAGGCATCCACAATTGCTTCAAAATAAACTGGGTGATAAAACGTGTACTTCTCGACAAAATAATAAAAAAAATTAAATTCGAAGTCTTTCGCTTTTTCGAATTTTTCACATTTTTTTTTCCAAAAAGATACACTTCGAAAAAAATGTACCAATTCTTCCACATCGCTGTTACCCCCTTAAGGGTATTACCTCCTAAGGAGATACTGTGGTCGCTGTTTTAATGAGGCCTCAAAGGCATCAAAAATTGCTTTAAAAAAATAACCTGGGTGATAAACAACGTGTTACTGTCAGCAAAATAATAAAAAAAAATTCGAAAAGTTTTCGCGTTTTTCGATTTTTTTCAAAATTGGTCATCGATTTTTTTTCAATTTTTTTTCGGAAGCAAACCGATTAAAAAAATTTAAATGCAACAAAATTTAGTGTCTACCATATATAGATCTCGAGAAACAGCCTCCGTCGGTTACTCCCTTTAAACATAAGCAATTTCAAAAACGGGTTCTCATTTTTAAGCATCAGCTCACAATTCTTTAGAATTTTTTTCGCATCGAACATATTTTTTCAGACGCCACAGTTTGAATGTATTTAAAATAGAAATTAAGCAAACAAAAATCGCAGTTCATACCTGGATCTCATGTCAGTACAATTTGTCATGCAGACTTAAATTGTATGTCTTGCCTTTTGAAATGCCCGACTTCTTTAATGTGAAAAACATAAGAGTTCGATATAACCATTCAGATACCAATTTATAGATAACAATTTATACACTCAACTATTTATATAACCTCTTATTTGACTTTAAGTTATACAATCATTTATATAACTGTAGTGATTCTAATCCCGAATTTATTTTCCGGTTCACGTATTATAATTGCTGATCAATCAGCTGAACCCATCTATCAATTCTACCAATTCTGTACCTCAGAGAAATAATTTTGACTCAATTCATTCGAATATTTGTTATTTTTACCATCAAATAAACTATGAATCAACTTATGTTTAGCTTTATAGATTCGTAGCAGGTTCTATAAAAACTAAAACGGTGCGTGAACAGACAAAAACCCTGCCCCATAGAAAAAGAGAAGGACAAAATAAGAGCTAACTTTAAATGCTTTTGCTTTATTTTGTGATAAAAAACTTAAGAACAACAAAAAACTGGACGCCAAAGAAAAATTTGAAGAAAAAAGACTTTAAGTTATTATGTTCAACCCGCGTCAAACTAAAAAATACACTTTACAAAATTTGAGCAAAGACGTCTGAACAAATCCTGCTACAGCTCTTTTCAAGATTTAGAAGAGAAGGATGACATCAAAGAAATCATGCTTTTGAAAAGTTTGCAAAGTAAAAAAAATCTTTATATTTCATGCACAATTTTCAGATATTTCTAATTTAAAAGATAAAATTTATTTTAGTTGATTTTTGAGTATAGTTTACTAAAACCATTAAATAATTTCATATAATTTCAATAAACATCGGATTATATTGAACCAATTTCAGTCTTCAGTTTAAACTGTTTCAAGTGTCACTTTCTTTAAAGTTTGTTTTTAAAATTTACAGCAAGTTTTATATTTTAGAATCTGACTTCATATGAAGTGAAAAAAATAACGGCAGTTTTGATGACCTTATAATAAAAAGCTCAAAGAAAGCTAATCATTAATCAAGGTATACAACATCGGCTAAGAATTCGTGCGGTTCAAAAGTAAAATATAATAAATAATCAGAGTGGCCTGTAAGTTGACTGTTTGTTAAAAATTCATATTTCATACTTCAAAAGTTAAACACATCTAAGGGTTATCTAAATCATACACAGAAGTGTTACGAAGTTTAAGTTAATTATGATTTTCGAATTAATCTAAATACTGTATCAGAAATATGCTATTAATTTGCAAATTTTTAAATTTAATACCAAATTTTTTCCTTTATTATTTTTATAGTAAATCGGAAAATAACTTCATAATGAAAACGGGAAAATTATGTTGTGATTCTAATCCCGAAGTTATTTTCCGGTTCACGTATCATAATTGCTGACGAATCAGCCTGACCTATATAACAGCTGTGTTCTCAGCTGAACCTTTTAAATAATTCTCCGCCGGTGCAAATCACCGGCGCATAACCAATTCTGTACCTCAGAGAAATTATTCCTAGTGAATTCATTCGAATATTTGTTATTTTTACCATCAAATAAATTATGAATCAACTTATGTTTAGTTTTATAGATTCGTAGCAGGGGCTTTAAAATCTAATACATAACCATGTGTATAATTAACACATATGAAATATGGTCATATAAGTACGCATATGAATGATTTCAATGTTAATACAGTATTAACATTGAAATACTAACATTTGTAACTAAATTCATATCTTGAAAATGAATTCGATAAATTTGAGAGCATTTTACAGGGAAGGAGCCTGATAACGTCTGCAAACGTCTGTAACGTCTGAAAAACCAACCCGATTTCCCGATTTTAGCTAAAATACTTCCAGTGCCCATATCGGCGAATATGCCATTATGGCTGGGAATGCTCAACATCGCCAAATTTGTTCTAGATTTCTATCACAAATAACTTTGTGGGCGTCATTTAAAAAATTTGAAATTCCCAAATTAACTCTTTTCAACTTATATTTGATTTCGTTTTGTTGAGTACTTAATTCTACGCATTTTGGTGATTCACTTGAAGTGAATCACTTCATTTGAACCTACTGTGAAACTCCTTATAAAATTGAAAAATTTGTTCAAGATTTTTAATAAATTAAGCTAAAATTATGATTGTATACATTAACGTTAACCTTTTTAAGCTTATATAAATGCTATAATGATTATATTTTTGAAGTTATTCAATATTGCTTTACCGGGCCTTGAATATTGTTCCAAGGTAAAATGGCTGCATTATGCTCACACGGTAAAAAATTGTTTGCTTCGGTCTCTGGTTCTAGCGAGGGTGTGATGTCTGGTTCTTCAGTTGTTTCTGGTTCTAAGGTTTTGTCCGTAACTTCTGTTTTTTCGGTCGTGTCCGGTATTTCTGTTACTGGTTCTGATGTAGTTACTTCTGGTTTTTTTTCACATATGTAACTCAGTGGCCGAGGATTCGGCCGGCGACCTTGTTCTTCAGCGTTATTTGTGAGAGTACAGTCAGCATCATTCATCAAATTTCCACGCATTCTAACACATTGTGTTCTACCTTATCCACGGTTATTTTTTAATTGAAACTTTTATTTTTAGTTTATTTATAAAAACATTTCACGGAGAACTTAATAGTCGTTCATAATTTAGGCTTCATTGATTAATAAGTCATTAATAATGACCTTCGCCTGATAGTTTTTGAATATTCAAAAATGCAAACGTTGGCTCAATTTGGGCGGCGGCCCAATCACATTCTCGTATTTTCGATCATTTCAATATTTAGAATTTGTCCGGCAATATTCGTAATCCCGTCATAAGCACGTTAGCTCTTATTTGGTCTCAAATTGTCAAGTTAATACGGCAATCCTTTTCGAACGGAACTCATCTCAAAAACGCTACAAATCCTACAGACGCGTGTTCGAGGATGCACGATGTTAGTCTTGTGATGCTTGAGTGATTACACACCAATAAAATTAGCGGTTCCATTAACAAGACCCTTGTATAATCATCAGTTCGATAGAAGCAATGAGACAATCATTGGTGGGATTTGAACACGCGCTAAAATAGAGATAGTAAGCGTTTTTGAGATGGAGTTCCGTTCGGAAAATGATATATCTATTACGGCACTTGTTGGGGGCTTTTGTGCCATTTTTTGAGCTAAAATTTGTATATAATTCGGATTTTGAAAACAACTCATCAGATTTAGTTCTGAGATAGTTCAAACTGAGCACAAATATCAAGTGAATAATAAACTTTAAATGCTCATAATCGGACTATTTTTTTATTTTTATATGATATTACTGAACTTGTTTAATTATCAGTTTCTGTTAAGAAATTGGAAACAATGGTCTGATTCGGACAATTTTGTTTATGAAGTTATTTGTCCCTTAATATTTGAGCTCAGTTTGCGCTATCTAAGAACTTAATCTGATAAATTGTTTTCAAAAACCGAATTAAATAAAAATTTTGACTTATAAAGTGGCATAAAAGCCCCAGCAAGTACCATTATAGATATGGTAAATGTAAAAACCATATTTCCATTCTCAAAGAACGACTGATTTTTAAAATAAATATTTCGGAAAAACCTGACCAGAATAACTTTTCGACATTTGACCAATATTTTCTAGACTCAGTGTTCAAACTCCGGATAAATTTTGTGTAAAATTGAAATTTAAGAAATTTTTTTACGAAATTAAATTGAAAATATTCAGAAATCACAAAAAAAATGTGGGTTATCAATGATAACTTATCATCACCGATTTCTTCAAAACAATTTACTTTGTTCGAACAGGTGTTATCTGGGATGATAATTTTTAATCAAACAAATCGTCGGTCAAAATTACCCTTCCTGGAACGTTATTTGGTGCTGGTTTCTTAAAATTGTAATGTGCATCCCATCTGAGAACAGGTTCGGATCCATCTACTGTTGTCACGATCCCATTAGTGCCAAATGCATCGGTAGAAATAGCTTCATATTGAATACCGATCCAATAAGTTCCATATTCACAATTTGTTAATTTCGTCAAAAGATCAAGTTCTTCATCAGAATTTGGAACGGCAAGGTTCCAGTTCACCCCTTTGCTTTTTTAGGCTGAATACGATTATCATTTTTGAAAGATTACAATTTGTATGCTCGCAAGCATTACATTCAGGAAGTCACGAATTATACGTCGAATGTTTTTGTTGTCAAAAAAGCTTTTGAATGTCGAAAAAAACAAAAAAAATTTAAATTTGACATTCTGAGAGCTTTTTAAAAATTCTTAAATTACAATTTTTTTTGAAATTATCAAGGAATTTTGGAAAATCAACAAAAAAAATTGAGTGAAAGTATCTTATTTTTCAATTTCGAAGTTAACTACCGAAAAAACTACCTCAGTTGACTTTTGAAAAAATTATCAGTTTCAACAAAATTTTATCATCACGATGTTGGCGGGTTGACCATAGAAATGGTAATGTTAGTCTAGAAATCCAATCCAAGTGCCTGAGATGCGTTAACACCACGCTTACTATTCTCACTTAAGTGGCTGAAATATGTCGATTATAGTGCGAAACCTTTCGCGCCAACAACAATATCTTTTAGATAACTCAAAAACTTTTGTCCACATATTTCGAAAGTAAATGTGAGAGATAATCGGTATGCCTATGACTTAAAACACGAGTAAAAGATTACAATAAATGACCAAAAGTGTTTTATTTCTTAACACAGATATAACATTTGATTTGATACTTTGGGTATACTTTTGATAATAATTCAGTAAAAATCGTGATATTTATAGGAATAATACCACTAGCGGGTTGAGTAAACAGATGGTCAATTGGCAGATAAAACTCGTCCATTCTACGACTACTAAATACCGTATTGTTTTTTTTATATTCATATCTTCTGAGACTACCTTTTATGTCCGATGCAAAATTTCCTAAAATTGTATATTGGTGACAATTGGTGTAATTGGTGTATATTGGTGTAAATAAATTCATTATTTTCTTGGTAGTTTGGTGATTCTGCTCAACTCCTGATGAGTAATTGATTTTGGCATCTTTAACGGCATACAAATATTTATTATTTGCCTGTCAAAATTTTAAAAACCCAGAAATCCAAACTCTGCGCAGCTGCGCGCAGTACTCTATTTTTGATACGATAGTTTCAGCCTAGCTTTCACATTTAATTTTTGCTTCATCCCAATTCATTGCCGCTTCAAGCCCTACATAGTAATTATCATTTTCTGTGATTTGAGGTAAACATGATTCCAAATAACTGTGTTGTTCACAAACAACCAAAGCGGTTCCCGTACAATCTGTGGGTATATATTTTCCCTGAAAAAATTCAACGCATGGTTTATCAGCGGAAGCGAAAGTTCCCCGGTTTGCCCATTTTGGTGTCCAATCTGGAATTCGACCGTACATTGTGGCCAAACCCCATGCATTATCATCGTAAACGATTCCAGTCCAAAGAGAGGAATTAGCTTTTTAAGGTTAAAATCACTTTATCAAAAATTTAATTTTATCCTTCACAGACAGCGGTCGAAACATTTAAAAAAACAGACAAGAAACTTGACCATAAAACAATATCAGATCGGATTCATATTCGGTTTCAAGAAGGTACTAAACCAAAAAGTTTCAATCTGATGAGTTGTTCATTTAAATATTTAAAAACATGCACTCTAGCCTCAATGAATGCAATTCATCATGACAAATTGTTGAAAATCATCTTTATGATAAAATCAAATCTTCCCTCAAAATAGAACACGGTCTGATCGTTTCGGCGGTTATTCTGAAAACAACAAAGAATTGGTAAAAACCATGTATTTAGAACAAATTAATTTATTTTTGAGAAACTACATGTATATCGAATCGGTAGAAGGAATCCTTCTGAATGATGTCTGCAGTGAAAAAAAAAATCAGATTTTCTCGAAATCACTCTTGAAAGTTCAGACATTTTCTCAGCAGAAAAACGGGCTTGGGGTTAACCTTTATTTAAACCACAAAGTGGCCAAAAATATATTTGATAAAATCTTTGCTCTCTGGCGCCAAATTATGCTTTACATTGAAAATTAAGAGTGGTTAATTTTACGATCCAAACCCTATCAAACAACATCATTTATAAAACTTTTTGGGGGTACAAAGGTCGAGGGACAAAGGAACAAATTGTAGTTATTTTCAATTTTTCATAAATATCGTAGAATTCTGATGCTGAAAAACCTGTAACACGCTAGTGGGGACAAATTTTTCTGATAATTCGACAATTTTAAACAAATTGCGTTTCTAAGAAAAAATAACTTTTAATTTTAACTTTTAATTTTTACTCATGCCTAGACAAGCGGATGACAATGTGACTTCTTTGAAAAGGTTGTGCTCTCCTTGATTGTTCATAATAGATATATCCCAGTTTTCCCCTAAACTCTGACAATATTCTCTTGCTTCTGTTTTCGTGACTGGGCTCAGAGACCATTGATAATGTTCAGGATATTCATCAATAATATCTATTGGTTTCGTTGGATCACAAGCTTCTTTTGACTGGACATATCCACGTCTAGCAGACAAACCTCCAATCAGTGATAATATAAGTTTCATTTTTTCTATTCGAGTGAAATTCTGCTTTTGGAAATTTAACTTTTTTGTTATATAAGAGGCACAGATAGCGTCACCTAGATTTAGTGTCATGCTGAGTTATATCACAGCGTGTCATTTAATCTTTGAAAAGCTATCAGTACTCTAATATCGAAATCGGTTGATCTTAATATTATTTTAGACCTTGAAATCTCAATATTATTCAAATCACTAATGTCAAACCTTGAGAAAACAAAAAACTCGTGATTACGATTTCAATTTTCGTACGATATCAAATAAACGTATCATAAGTTTATATTTTTCTGTCATTCAAATAAAGGAGATTAAATATTATTAACTTCGTAGTAAAGGGGGTACCTCTCATGAATTAAGGCTCAAAAAATGTAACAATTTTATTTTTGCATTTTAATAGGTTTTAACTTCATTTTTATTTAGAAAAAAGCTTTAGATTTTATCAAATCATTTTATCAAATAGTAATCTGAGTAAAAATTTTGCAAAGTTTAGCAGCGAACAAGCTGAAATTAAACTGATCATTCAAGTGCCTCCAAAACAGCTGAAATTAACTGACATTTTAGCTGAAGTTTTAACTTATATTTCATAGAAATATATTGTTTATCATTTTGATAATTCAACTTGAAAGTGCGGAGGAAGATATATGTATTGTTCTCATTTTGAGAAGATTAAACATTATATAAAAGTTAATATCGCCGCCTTAATATAAACTACTCGAGGTTGAACGTCACGAACATACGCACCATTTTTTTTTAAGAGCAGCCAATCACAGGTGCTGATTCAAAAAAGTTGTGATTTTTTGAGCGGAATTAAATTAAATTTTCTAGCCTGGGAGACAGTTAATGATAGAAGAGATTTTAGAGGGCGTACGTGTCAAATTTCAGCCAATTCTGACACAAAAAACTGGGTCGGGTTTGAAAATCACAAAAAAATTTGTTAAAAAAAATTATATTTTTTGAAGAAATTTGATTTTGAAATGCATCAATATAAATTATATAAATATTTCGTGACATCATGATGCGATGGCTTGATAGTTACGGCACCAGTTTTGTATTCAGATAGTCTCAGGTTCGAATTCTGCAGTGATTTTTTTCGATAAAGGGGATTTTTTCAGGTCAAAAATAAAGTTAGTTTAAAAATAGTACAAATATAACATAAACATAATTTCAACAAAAATACGGTTATTATTTTCGACTGAAATTTTTTGAAAAATAAGACAATTGTAATTGTTTTTTTAAATAATATATCATTTTTGAATAATATTCATTTATCAGAGTCATTATAATTGCTAATGATAGTAAGAAGGCTTTCATGAGAGTTAAAATTATCTCTCATTAATTTTATTGTAATGGAAATGAGGCATTTAGAAAGCATTTTTGTGTTAGGTTGAGGTACCAAGATATTTTTAAGAAGTTGATAAAATAGATTAAAGGGGGTAGATTTAATAAGATTGTCATAATAAATGCATTTGGATATAATGGTACATAAATAAGAATTTGAAACATACTAATATAAGGATTGAATGCAATGATCTATCATTTGCTTCATCATTTTTTTTCAATTCTCAGGAAAAAATTTTTACAAAAAACAATTTGATCTTTAATTTGAAAAACAATTTGTACTCTCAGGTAAGAATAATTTTGAATATTTCATGGACATTCTTTTTGACCCTGATATTAAATTCTCCCTAAAAAATAAGGAAAAATCACTTGTGATATTTTCTGGTATCTATTTGGTTTCTCTATTTTAACCGATAGAAAGGTCAAGCGAATATTGTTTCTGAACTACTGATGAAATTTACGACACTTGCTTTTGACACCTGTTTGTGCCATTTGGCACGGAATTTGATAAATTTTCTTTGCAAAAAAATCTCAATAAAATTTCAAGTATAATTGGCGTCTTTTATTTTGAAAGTCAGGACATTTTTTTAATATTTAAACGCAATTTTAGGTTAATTTTTATTCCTAAAAAGCTGTTTTTCTCTTTTTGTCAGGAATAAAAACTTTTATATAAAGGAAATTTTTAATGTGAAGAATAATTTACCAACTTTTTAGCGCATTACACCCGAAAATGTCTGAAGTTTAAAAAATCGTCTTCAAGGAAAATTTATACATCGGGTTTAGTTGGAAATGAAGTTCCAATGAATAATGGTTTTTGATATTTTAACAAAAACTTAGTTATGTTGAAAAATTGAAAATATTAACATTTGCAAGAATGTACACTTTCATTGAAGATAAAAATTAAAAAAATAAATTGTCACCTTTTTTCACTCGGAAAAAAATGTACAAATCTGCCACATCGCTGCTACCCCTTGAGGGGGTCCTCCTCATGAATTAAGGCTCAAACAACACTATAGTGAGCGGCAAGAGGTTGATTTATTAAGTTTTCATAACACATGTGACACAGGTCCTGTGTAAGTTAAAATGTAAAATTTTGCTCCCAATGTGCGGATTTATTCCAAAAAAAGGCAAATTGGACGATCAGTGCTACATAAATTGATTTCTTAACTCGTCGAAGTAATTAAAATGTCTTTTAGAAGGATTATTATATATTTTTTTCACCTGAAGAGACTTTTAGAGGAGCCATCAGTTGAATTTCTGTTTCACCGGTCTTTCAGTCTGAAAATTTTTAATTTGATTTTTAATTTATTTAATATTAACATGTTCTGTTTTATAGCAGGATGTAATTGACGTATTTTTTGTTATCAAATTAGCCATTAGTTCAATTCCCGTAACACTGGTCTTTTTTTCTGGAATAATTTCACTTATTAATTTAATCAATTAATTATTGAATTTGACATTTTTTTACTTCAGGATATGATATTTTTGCTATCAATATTATAATTCCACTAGGTTATACAATAGGTAAGTGTTTATTTCATTTTAAGTCAATATTTTACTTCTGTAAATCGACGTACTGACCCCAGCAAATTGTCTCAGCGCAATATCTAAACTCTGAAATAATATTTAAAAAGATCTGGTAATCAATTCTGGGAAATAATCAGGTAAAATAATAATTTTATCAGTTGAAATGAATTTTAGTAGTACCTGAAAAGCAATTTATAATGGATTATTAAAAGATATACTTTTGTTAACGTTTCCGATTTATTATCATTATCAAACCATTTTTATAACAAAGAAAAAGTTACTCAAAAGTCTTCACAAAAAATTATTGAACAGATTTCTAGAGAATTTTTTATTTTAATTTATAGTGATTTGGGGGCCCTTAAGGGGNTTGAAATCGCTTGCTAACTGAAATGCCCGAATAATGACAGATGATCAAAAACAAAATAACCCATTAGTGATCAATTTTCACGGAGATTCAGACCAAAATAAAATTGGAAACTTTTGACCAATATTCTAGAAAATTTCCAAAAAATATCGTTTCGGACTTCTGAATGTAAATTTGCTTGCACAAGTCAACTTTCTCTATTTGATAAATTGAACAAACAAAATATCGAACATAGGTAAATCGGGGCTTTGGAATCGATTGCAACAAATTAAAATGCTCTATTTTTAGATCTTCTATCCGAAATATGACTATTTCGAAAAAAAATTTAAAATTCGTTTTTTTATTAATTATAAAAGCCAAAATTGAACTCTCCGTTAAAATTGAGCAGGAGAAATATGTTTAAAATTTTTTATCTGCATAATTGAAAGAAATAAGAATTTCTTATTATTTATTATGATAATAACACTTGACTTATCAAAGGAGTAGAGGTGCGCGCTCTTTGATTGCTCAATTAAAATCAAATGCCAATTGACACAAATTCCATACTATAGTTTGTAAGCATTTTATTCGCTTAATATTTTCGCTTTAATAAAAATCATTCTTAATAATATATAAGAGGGATTTTGCACTGTTTACGAAAGTTTTTTTTTTGTTTTTTTCATTTTTACGAATCACCTGAACGTAAAGTAATTATCTCTAAACAACAGTTTTGTCGACTGTTATGTTTCCGTGTTATTTTGAAAGTTTCAACTAATTCGTATATTACCTGCTCGAGTTTTTGACTGCTGGGCAAAAATTGTGCATTTTTAAAACTCGTTTTCGTAATTCGATTTACGAATTTGTTACTCATGAGAAAAATTTTTTGGGTTCATAAAAATCATGAAACGTGTTTACAGAACAATATATTTTTTTCATTTTCATGTTTGATTATTTCAATCACAAGTTACAGACTGTTGAAAAGTGGTGACAAATACCCAGCAATTACAGCAATTCACATTCAGAACCCCCTCATCCCCAGGAATCACAGAAAAAAAGTTCCGCCAAGGCACCAGAGCCGATATATCGGCTCTACTTTGGACGTTGTAGGAAATTTCAAACTCAAAAATGGTTGGAATATTTTTAGCTATCTTGCAGAGAATGTTTTTCTGGTCATTTTAAGACGTAGAATTTTTTTGATCTTCTAAAATTTAAAAAAAATTGATTTTTTGGTCAATTTTCCGAGACTTTATAGGTATTCCCAAACCCGGCTCTGGAGAAGCCGTATGCAAAGCTAGAAGTCTGATTTTTTGGCCAGTGAAAATTAAGCGTTATTTGGTTACCTGTTTATTTGCTTAAGGGTCGGCGACCAATATTTGACCTCAAATAACCAGTCAAAGTTCAAGGTCAATTTCTTCTGTTTTATATAAAATTTTAATGTTTTATATAAAAATTTTTTTAAATAAAATTTTTTTAATTTTGTAATTTTAAAGGGGTTCTTTTTCTGGACAGACACCAATTATGTGTAAATAAATGCTTTTATTATAACACAGTATAAAAAACGTAATGTATTTTGCCAATAAAGGCTATTATTTATTTGGGTGATTTATACAGACACCACAAAACGAGTGAGTAATAAATCTCGGATAAAGTGAGATTTCCGTTGAGTCACGGATGAGAAGCGCGCCGCTAAAAGGCGCGCTTTTAAAACTTTTGGATTTATTTCAGGGGTTATCAATACAATTCGATCTTCTTTAGATACTAATATAACAGTTGTGGATTTCAATTAAGTATCTGAAGAAGATCGAATGATCGAAAATTATACAAACTCAAATAAAATATTATGTATATTTATTAACTAAAAATGTATTCGCAAAACACACCATATAAAAATGTAGAATGAACCGAAGAATGATATACAGAATTTGACTTACTGTCAGTCCTCTTTTTCTTGTATGTTCTCCTTTTACGGCCATGGATACACATTTGTAGCTCATCACTTGTCAATCACCGAGCGCGCTTGATGTGATTCTCAATGACAGCAAATAGTAAAAGTATGAAAGAAAAATAACATTCTGTATGTCACATACGACTCGTATAATACGAGAGGACGAAATTTTTTCCATAATTCGACAGCAAAGGTATTTATTTTTTTATACACGTCAGAAACCTTCATAATTTTAGAAAGTTTTGTCAAAAAATTGACTTTAGAAAAATAAAATTAGGCGGATTATTATTGGGCTGATTAAAAGTGTTTTAGCAAATGAGCCATTTGAGTTTTGAGATAGTTATAAATAAACAAAAAAATTTGTGAAATATAATTTGGAGGACAAAATTTTTTATTTCAAATTAAAAATTTTTCGAAGAAAGCAAGTTTCTCATCAGCCCTAAAATCGGCCTCATCAAAAAATAGAATTGTTGCTATGAACCTGTTTGTTTAAGTCTTATGAATCCGACGCTGATAAGCTCACAGTATGTTTGTTATTCACTTGCAAATTGAAAATTGTCATTCAGGTAATTACGGCAAATTTAAAATGATAACTAGGTGGATTTTATTTTGAAAGCCAAGCTATAGTCCATGTCAAGGGTTTGAAAATATAATCCACCTAGTTACCATCTTTTATTGGCCGTAATTACCTAAATGGCAATTTTCATTACGCAAGTAAATAAAACACATACTGTAATTTTTTTGAATCATTATTTGAGAAGATAATGGCGTTACAAATATTCAATTGATATTGAAAATTGCATTTTTGAAGAAAATTACGTCATTTTGCCATAAATTTCGATAAATCGCGTTGCAGAAATTTTTCGACTAGTTCATAAAGATAGCTCTCGTCAGGGCGCACATATCACATGCACAAATCACATGCAAAAACTAGACAAAAAATTTTGGAATCACATAGATAAAGGCGTTACAAATATTGAAAAAATGCCAATTTTGAAGAAAATTACGTCATTTTGCCATAAATCACCTATAAATTGCGTCGCAGAAAGTTTGTGATTATTCTATAAAGATAGCTCTCGCTCAATTAAATGATCAGCATCCTTTACTCAACCCATATTTCATGATGGTCGACAATTACCTGTTACACCTTAGGCGGATTACCGTTTAGGCTGTTCGAGATTGTCCATTAAGACGAAACTATACTCGTAAAAAAGATACGTCTCAAAAAAACTTAAGAAATTTTTGAGCACGGCTTCTTATTGGTCCTAAGAAATAGGTTTTTATATCTTGAACGGGAAGCAATAAATGCAATCATATTTAACATCACAACCAACCCAACAAATCCTACAACAAAAAATTATGGAGGGGCTTCGAACTACTTGTCCTTACAAAATAACAGTTTTTGATTTCTTTTTTTCTTTCAGGAATATCTCATTGACGAAAATTTAACAAATAAGGGAAATATCATTTAACGTCTATTTAGCACAAACCTTACATTTTAAATCCCAGCATGATAAATGGCATGTAATAAAGCCCTGTATGAATATTCATTTTCTAAAATGGAATTTTCCATGACCACGAAGTCAAAAAACTGCTGATTTGTGAATAATATAATTATATGTATTCTTATGTGACCTCATTCTGCTTAGTTCTCATTAGTTATCTCTCAAATATAAAACTGCATTTAAAACACGTTCGTGTTTTTGTTTCGCAATTATGAAATCGTTTTTATTATTGAATATAAATTTGTTGTTGGCAGCTATTGTTCAGCCAGATTCAGATGGAACTTATAGAATAAAGAAGACACTTGATGCCGATAATTTCAATTTTTTAGAATTGGTTTCATATGAAATTTTGCAAGATGTTTAATTATGGATGAATTTTTAGGCAAACACAACTTATACCATTTTTTCAAATTTGAAGTAAACATTTTTGGGTGAAAAGATTTGAATTTAAATTTTCCCTCTATCTGAGGCTTATTGCATTAAAAAATCAGAACGATGAAAAATACAAATTTTGGATTAATTTAAATAAATTAAACTGACCAGTTGCAAGGCAAAAATATGCAAAACAGTCAGAAAAAAGTCGACCAAAAATTGTCTACTAAAACTACACTCTTCTATTCTACTAGTATTCTAGCTCGATATTATAATCTTGATCAATTAAGTTAGAAAAGTGAACATTATGCAAAAACTTTTGTTGTGGAAACTTTCCCTGAAATTAACAAATTCAGATTCCGAATAGGGCATTTTTAATGATTGAGAAAAAAAATTATTTCAAAAAACTTCAAATTTGATAGGGCTTAAGGGGGTATGCGACTCTGATTTGACATTTTCTCGGTGAAATATACTGAAAACTAACAGTTCATGAGAAAAACCGAAGAAGTTAATTTGTAGATCTAATTTGCTTGATAAACCTTTTTGAGTAGAATATTTTTTTTCATCTTGGGACGCGTCCGGACGCCCATTCCTGTACAATACTAATCAGACCAGATTTTGAAGGAACTTTAAGTGTGGGCATACAAAATGGTAAGATAGTATTTCGGCTATATAGTTTTTCGGCTTTATTAATTAAATATCAACTTTTCTAGAGTTATATTCATTTTTTGGGCACGAAAGTAGCGGGAATCGCTCAGAAGTACCATTTTACGTGTCTTAAATCAAATATGTCTTGAAAATTATTTCAAAAATGATTATTTTCTATCTCAAATCAGAAAATTACCTCAAAGTTGGCAAAATTGCATATGAGATATTGAATTGTTAAATTTATGGTACAAAAAAGAATGCCTGAAAAGTTTTGTTTTGATGATCTTATCAGAAATTTTGTGGTTATCATTGAACCGGAAGCTCAACCTTATAAAAATTCTAGAATTCTAGAAATGTCCAAAAACTTTCAAATTTTCTGTGATATAGCCGAAAAACTATATAGCCGAAATACTTTCTTACCATACAAAATACCTAAAGGCATTAACGGTTATAGCTATACGTTATGGATAACCTCTGCTAATAACTTGTACCTCAAGTTCGGGTTGTATTTGCTCCGCGGACAAAATGAACGTCAAATGACGTTTGATTAATGCGAACACGATTATGGATATTCTCGTTATTAATATATCTTGCAACTATGAAATCGCCAGGTGACAGCCTACGCCTGACTTTGTTCCTGAATGTCCGTAAAACGTTTTCCAGAAAATAAGGCCATAAAAGGCTAACGTGACAGCCTGAGTCTCTCATGTGACATATAAGTATCTATATCCTTTTAACAACGGAACTCCATCTGAAAAACGTTTACTATCTCTATAGCGCGTGTTCAAATCCCACTTATGTTGTATAAGTGATTGTCTTGCGTATGATAGGCAAGGGTGCTTGATAATGTAATCCCTAAGTTAGATCGTTGTGTAATCACTCAAGCAATCACTAAGGCAATCACTTAGACAACATAAGTGAGATTCGAACTCGCGCTATAAAGATAGTAAACGTTTTTGAGATGGAGTTTTGTTGGTAGTGTATATAATTATTAAAATTGCTTTTGTATGCATAATTTTATCGACACACTGTTTATGGTCACTTATTATTTTTTGGATACGTTACTGTATCGTCGATACATAAATATATGTACACACAATTTTTCGTAATAAATTTGCCCATATTTTTCTTTGTACCGCTTCAAAGCCAAAACCCTTTTAAGAATCCAAAGATTTCAAAAATGATATGAAGAAAATTATACGATCCCGTGTCGGAATAAGAAATGAATCAAACGCCATTTGTCTGAATATTGCTATATTAAAAAGCCTATATTTTAATTTCAAATACTTTCTATGTATACCCATATTGCCATAAATTTTTTCAAACAATGAGTCGATAGCGACCTGGCTAAAATTATTTCAAAGTCTTTCGTGATTTGGGTAAAGCTTAACAATATGAACTGAACAACCTAAATGATATAGCCTATATCCTTTAATCACACTTTGGTTAGATTGCGTAGCCACAAGTTGTGGCCCACAACGTTAAAATCACACGTTAAAAGGAGTAGTGGCTACGCATTCTAACCAAAGTGTGATAAAGGGATATCCGTTTTCATAAGAAAACACTTCTTCGGTTGATGCTGGTTAATCAGTTGGTTATATCAGATAACATTTTCACGTAAAAGTTTCTTGACTGTCGAGGTTTTTGGCAAATATATGTTTTCACAATATATGTCCCTAAATTGTTTCTATCGTGAGCCTGGCTCACTGAGCCAATAAAAAATTAAAGGCGTTTTGAAAAGTCAAATATTAGATTAGAAGTCCGATCAACCTCTTTTGAAGCAGTTTGTAAAATTTTCAAATAATATGAGAAATTAAGATGACTGGCTGTTTCCTAACCCATTCTTAATGGCCCATTCACCAGCTCGGCCAACATTTTCTGGAGGGTAAGTAATTAGGATCTGGTGAAAATCAATCTAGATTTTTGTTCTAGATTCAATCTAGACAAATAAGATCTAGATTATAAACTATACAGTATAGTCTATACTTATTGATGCCCCCAATTTGAGGGGACTACACTTTCTGATCATTTTTGCCGCTCACAATGAGACCAACTATATCCACTTAACATAATATCGCCACGTAACGCATAAGTTATGCGGCATAACCCACGCAAGATCATGAATACGTGATCAAGGTATCAATTAATTTTTATATCAAAATGACTGACATTTAAGGTCTGAAAATTAAAATTTTTCTTTAAAAGCCAGATTCCCAAAATCGTATTTATTAGATTTATGACATCTGAATGAAACCATTTCAGTTTTGGGTGATTGGGGAGGTTGGCCAGCACCTTTGTATACAAGTCCGATTCAAGAAAAAGTTGCTCATTCAATGATGCGTCGCGCTGAACAATATAGGGTTAGTATAAGGGATTTTCAGAATTAGATCGGAGATTGGGAAATTTTGTTTTTTTAATACAGTACCTCTATAAAATTTTTCTTGCCTTGGTTTGTCTGAATAACATTTCTTACCAATTATTCAAGTGGTTGCTCAATTCAGTGCCATCATGATGAGCTTAGGGTTTTATGAGCAGGGTTCCATAATAAAATAGCTTTTATCCCCTTTTCTCTCCATTTCCATAGCAAAATTTAGAGAAAATTTTGAGATAGGGATATAAAATCGCAAAAGAGATGGCTTTTTTGGAAGCCTCATTATAAATAGCCAGTTGCGCTAAATTTTTTTGCTAAACTTGTTCATTTTTCGTTAATTGTAGTCGTTGAAATAATAATACTTCTGGAAATAAATTATTTTAAAAAATAGTCAGCTATTACTTGAAAATGAAAAACTATTTTTGTAATTGCCTAGCATTACATGAAACTTTTGATTTTTCTGAGAATAATTTCGAGAAACACTTAATTAACAAATTCGAAAATGGTTTCTCATTTCAATTAATAGCTGAAAATGTTTTATATAATTTTTTCTACTGATAGTAAGTTGTTTTCAAAAGCTATAATTTAAAATAAATAAACAAATATTTTGCAAAAATGGCTGTTTCTATCTAACACCACATACACTTTACAGATAAAAAGAGTGACCGCTTTTTAAAATGAGCATTTTTGACCGCACTGAGTCACTAGAAATTTTGTTATGAAAAATAGCTCCAATCAAAATTAATTTCCTTTTATGGAAAAACAATTTAAACACCACGAATGTGCTGGTGGGATGATTGCCATAATTATTGCAGTATTAGCGTACATGACAACGCCAATACAAAACTTTTTGTCATTTTGAAATTTTTTTGCTGTATCAAACATTCATCACTAAGTAACCAAACATTTTTAATACAGCAAAATAATTGAACACTTTTTTTGAACTAGGTTACTTAAAGCCATGAAACGCTTTCGATAAGTTTCATGGTCATAAGGTGTTCTATAAAAAAAGTCAAATCAAGTCACAAACATTAATGAATAACCTAAACCTGCCCTGTTCTTTTAGCAACTGGCTAGGTTTTTAACCTTCATTTAATGTACTTACAAATCTTTTGGAAATAAAAGTTGTATTATTATCGAAAAAAAAATCAGACCACTTTTTAGAACACTGTACAATTAACACACTCAGGCAGACAAACCTAGATTTCCATGAATAATTATTTGGTCAGTAATATCCCCTGTTTATTTTAAATTACCAGCGGGTGCGTGATTTTCAATGAAATTTCTTTAATTGAAATATTTTTCGTAGAATATAATCTAATTTTACTTTTTAGCCGGAATTTGTTTTATCACTTGGTGATCATTTCTACTATTGGGGTGTAGTTGATATTTATGATCGAAGATGGAAAAAAACTTTTGAAGATGTTTACAGGAGAATATAAAAATCAGTAAATAATTTTGTTCAAGAAACCGGTATCGGCAGACTATCGGCTTCTATTATGTTGAATTTCGAATGTTTAAAATTATCGAAACGAATTATTAAAACGTTGTTTTTAAATAAAATTATGTTAATTTCAAATTTTTCCACACAGAAGAGGACTCATGTGACTTTCAGCATTTTTACTTGACGTTTATTCATATCACTTTATCACCTTTTGGTTAGAATGCGTAGCCACAACGTTAAAATCACACGTTAAAAGGAGAAGTGGCTACGCATTCTAACCAAAAGGTGATAGAGGGATATCGCCGTTCAAAAGTGGACAATACAGCCTATAGTATAGACAATAGTAAGACAAAAAATTTTAAATATTATATTTTTTGTGCATAAATTTTATTATACTTTCTGGCCTATTCAGGCCTTGGCATCCATTAGCTTGGTTTAGGTGGCTTGACTTGGCTTCAGTCAAGCCAAGAGACCCTAGATTTGGCTTTGAAATCAAGCCACAACTTCTGGCTTGTCACTGGCTTGCCGAGGCCTGGGCCCATTATTAATTTCTTAGGTCAACCATAAAAATAGCAAACCAATATTTATTAAAAGGATGTTTGTAGTACTTATCTCGGAGTCAAAACACTATTATTTTATTAAGGGGTCGGTGCATTTTGACAGATTTTAATTTTTCCTTTTTTTTTTCTCTTGATAAGAAACTTTTTGCCACTTCGAAATCTTCGGATAAAAACTTTCTCGAACGAAAGTTTGCACTTTTGTGCTTTTTTTGTTTGATCAGATTTTTTCAAATCTAATTTTATTACATTATTAACCGTCTTTTGAAAAAACACTCAAAAACGGGAGATTAAGGTTGAAGGCGTCAAAATTGTGGTAAAATAATTTTTTTAATACGAAACTAGGGTGTTACAGGTTTTTAAGCATTGGAATTCTACGATATTTATGGAAAAATGAAAAAATTTGTTCAAAATTTTTCAGAGACCAAGAAAAAGTTTTCAAAAATTTCAAAATTTTCAAAAATTCCACAGAACGGTTTTTCATAAAATTTTCGCAGTTTATCGATTTTGCGTAGGCGAAATGAGAATTTTCTGATTTAAAATGCTATTTTCGTACAGAAATATTGATTTTTGGAATTTGGGTATATGAAATAAAATGATCCCCATCCCTGAAATAACCCCGTTGTCAACTCAAATAAAAAATCCGAGAAGGTCAAGAATAACCTGTAACAGCCTATAAGAAACCAAAAAAAAACGGTTTCGACCAACAAATTCAATTTATTTGTTATGGCTTGATACTATTTCTACGTCAAAATTGAAAATTTTGAAATCCCAAAAAATTCGAAAAAAACGAAAGTTTGGCACATCGTGACAAGTTTTTTCATGAGATGAATGAAAAAAAATTGAATTCGGTGGTCGAGACAGCTTATCAATTTGGCAAGTTTATGTAAAATAATTTTTATTTTGATAAATGAGGGCTTCAACCTATTTCGCCTAAACCGTAATTCGTTGCAAAATTATTGTTGAGAGTATAAACCAGAGCAAAAAAACAAAACAAGGACATGTTTGAATAAAGTAAAAAATGGTATTCTTCATAATTTCATTTGATGATCCCAGAAAAATGAGTTCGAGAATTTTTTAACTAGAAATGAGGAAAATTTTCAAAATATATCTAATTATTTTTGATCAAAAATTACAAAACCATGTCACATGATTTTTCAAATAGCATATAAAAATATGTGGTCACCGACTGGATCAGTTAAAGTAGTCATTTTGTAGACTTTTTCTCGTTGATTTGAAAGAAATATTGAAACCAAATTATGAACCGAAAATAAGGCATTTTTTCATAATGTTCGGAACTTTTATGGAAAATTTCTCATGATTTGTCGAATTTGAAACATTTAATTAGAGCTCAAAATTTATTTTAAAAGCCATAATGCAAAAATTCGCTAATTACAAAAGTTGCTTGGATTATGAAAGTTAACTTTGATGGTATATTGAAAATAATATAGATCCAGTAAAAAGTTTTTATCAAAAGCCCATATGCGTATCTGTCAAAATACACCGACTTTAAGTGCTTCACCAAAAATACATAAAAATGATTGTCATTTTATCTAACTAATAAAAGCGAATTAGTTTGAAGGCACTAGAGAGAATTTCGGCCTTTATAGCCATTTTGTTGATTTTTTATCTTTAAAAACGCCGAAAACGATTTTGATTGGTTGAAATTTCGACTAATAAACCTCTCGAAATTAATACAATAGAGGGTCAATTGATACACCTAAGAAAATAGAGGAAGTTTGAAGGCGCCAGAGTAATCTAGTGACGGTCCTCTTCGATTTGTAATAAAAAGCATAAACGACGGTTTTGCAAGAAACGAATAATCAACTACTGTAGATATTTTTAATAAGGTAGTTTTCAAAACATAATTAAAATAATCATAATCATAAAAACCTTAAAATGCTCACACCAAACGTTGTTTAATTGATTATAAAAATGATTGTAATTAATTTATCTTTAAAACCAAACTCAGGGACGAATTCTTTATGGGCCATTTTAAAATACTGCAGAAAAACTTCAAAACCTTTCAAGACCTTTGCGACGCCGAATCGTACTTCATACGTATTCTTCGACCGTCACTTAGTGATCAAAACGATCATAAAAATTTCACTCTATTTTAAAGAAGGGCCAAAAAAATTTAATTTTCTCTGCGCACACTTAAAATTACAATTCTTAAAACGCTCTAGATTTCCGATCCGTGAAGTCTTGAAACGACTAAGACTTATAATTTTAATGCATGAAGATGCTTTAGCGAAACATTGTAACCAAATAAAAAATAACTAATTAATTTATGTTATTTATATTAAAATAAAGTTCGATCGAGCTACAAGTTCCTTGGTACCCAACTACCGGAAATCATGAATGGAATGTTAAAAACGATGGAACTGGTGGAAATGGAACTGCACAACTAGACTACAGTAAAGTTTCAGATCGCTGGACTTTCCCAGATTATTTTTATACAATTGGTAAGAAACTCTTAATTATCATACAGGGAAAAGTTGAAAGTGTGAGCATCGGCATTATTGGAAACCATTTTAGTCCTTTTTGAAAATTGACTCTAAATTGTTTTCAGACCATACATATCGTAAAATTTTTGTCATGAAATTTAAATGTTTTTGCATGTATAATTAAGGCGCTAAGATTATTTTCAATTATGAATTTTCCGGTTTTGTAACCAGTTAACTGGTCAGTTGGACGTATTTGAGATAACAAATGAACCAAAAATCAACAGTCTAGGTTTTGAGACTTTTAATGATACTATCTTCGAGTTTCTATGATACACAGTTTTACTGTCAATCGCCTTTGAAAACACCTCTTTTACATTAATCAGTTTATGATGATTGTCAGCCAGTCAATCTTTATGAAACATAACTTAGTTTCCAATTTTAGTACACTAGATTAATATATTTTAGATATGTAATATTTCCAAATACAGTATTTAATATTCTGGTTCAAATTTTTTGCTAGTAACCATGATTTATTTTCCGTCACCTGTGTTTTTGTGTTGTTAGACACAGAGAGGAGATGATATAATTATGTTTAATTATCATTTTTATTTCCTTACGTTTCGCTTTTATTGTTGTATTATATGAATATGTATTATTTTTTCTATCCCAATATCAAAGCAGTACCCATAAAGTTTACCTTATTTGTTGTTTTATCGCAGGGGGCTCAATATCAGGCATATTATTTTTGAAGTCATTCTCGTATCTGATATGACCGAAGGAGCGTGCCAGAGCTGAGCTTTAACGCGTCTTTTCTCTTTTAAGTTTTGTGCCGACCAAACACTTAAGGGGGTGCCATAAACCCAGCAGACTGGAGCAGGGATCGGATTTTTCCGGGTCGCCGGGTCGGAAATTTCGACCCTGAACGCAGGTCGGGTCGGGTCAGGTCGAAAAATCCGATCCCTGGACTGGAGTCGTTATAACTTACGAAAATAATAAGTCAGTATATTTTTTTATGCTTATTATAGTTAGCTGAACCGATATAAATATGTTTCAGCTTGATAAAATTATTTTTATTCATTTTAGGAAAGATTTGAGTTCGAGTTTTCGTTTTTGAAATCGTAAAAATTTCAAAAAAATTCAAACTATTATGAAAATTTTCCGCATTTTTTGTCCGAAATTTTTTCTGATCGTTTTTTTGAAATCTATGAATAAAATCTAAAAAAATGGCCATTTTTACTTTTTTCATGCATGTCTACATATTTTCTGACTGCTGTTTGAAAAATCATAATATGTTTATTTGTCATTTTTTGTCGACTTTTTTAGAAAAATTATGAAAATTTTCCGCAAATCAAGTCCAAAATTTTTTACTAGTNCGGCAAAATTTGTTGCCATTTTTAAAACTTGTTTTCGTAATTCGATTTACGAATTTGTTACTCATGAGAAAATTTTTTGGGTTATAAAAATTCATGAAAACGTGTTTACAGAACAATATATTTTTTCATTTTCATGTTTGATTATTTCAATCCAAGTTACAGACTGTTGAAAAGTGGTGACAAATACCCAGGCAATTACCAGCATTCACATTCAGAACCCCCTCATCCCAGGAATCACAGAAAAAAGTTCCGTCCAAGGCACCGAGCCGATATATCGGCTCTACTTTGACGTTGTTACAGAAGACAATATTTTGAATAAGGAATTCCAAAACTCAAAAAATGGTTTGGATATTAAAGCTATCTTGCAGAGAATGTTTTTCTGGTCATTTTAAGACGTAGAAATTTTTTTTATTCTTCTAAAATTTAAAAAAAATTGATTTTTGGTCAATTTTCCGAGACTGTATAGGTTTCCAACCCGGCTCTGAGAAGCCGTATGCAAAGCTAGAAGTCTGATTTTTTGGCCAGTGAAAATAAGGTTTGGTTACCTGTTTATTTGCTTAAGGTCGCGACCAATATTACCTCAAATAACCAGTCAAGTTCAGGTCAATGTTCTGTTTATATAAAAATTTTAATGTTTATATAAAAATTTTTTTAAAAAAATTGTTAATTTTAATTGAAAGGGGTTCTTTTTCTGGACAGACACCAATTATGTGTAAATTAAATGCTTATTAGTTATAACACAGTATAAAAAACGTCAATGTATTTTTGCAATTAAAGGTATGTATTTATGGGTGATTTAACAGACACCCAAAACGAGTGAGTAATTAAATCTCGGATAAAGGAGATTCCGTGTGAGTCACGGTGAGAAGCGCGCCGCTAAAAGGCGCAGCTTTTAAAAACTTCTTGGATTTTAGGTTCAGGGGCTTATCAATACATTCGATCTTCTTTAGATCTAATATAACAGTGTGGATTTCAATTAAGTATCTGAAGAAGATCGGAGATGATCGAAAATTATTACAAACTCAAAATAAAATATTATGTATATTTATTACTAAAATGTATTCGCCAAAACACACCATATTAAAAAATGTAGACATGAACCAAGATGATATACAGAAATTTTGACTTATGTTCAGTCCTCTTTTTCTTGTATGTTCTCCTTTACGCCATGGATACACATTTGTAGCTCATCCACTTGTCACATCACCGAGCGCGCTGATGTGATTTCTCAATGACAGCAAATAGTAAAAAGCTATGAAAGAAAAAATAACATTCTGTATGGCACATAGACTGTTATAATACGAGAGGACGAATTTTTTCCATTAATTTCGACAGCCAAAGGTATTAGTTATACACGTCAGAAACCTTCATAAATTTAGAAGTTGTGTCAAAAAATTGGACTTTTAGAAAAAATAAAATTAGGCGATTATATGCTGATTAAAAGACTGTTTTAGCAAATGAGCCATTATAGTTTTGAGATAGTTATAAATAAACAAAAAAATTTGTGAATATAATTTGGAGGACAAAATTTTTTCATTTCAAATTAAAATTTTTCCGAAGAAAGAGGTTTCTCATCAGGCCCTAAAATCGGCCTCATCAAAATAGAATTGTTGTATGAACTGGTTTTGTTTAAGTCTTATGAATCGACGCTGATAAGCTCCACAGTATTTTGTTATTCACTTGCCAAATTGAAAATCTGTCTCAGGTAATTACGGCAATTAAAAGATAACTAGGGATTTATTTTGAAAGCCAAGCTATAGTCCATGTCAATGGTTTGAAATATAATCCACCTGTGTACCATCTTTATGCCGTAATTACCTAAATGGGCAATTATTCATGTACGGCAAGTAATAAACACATACTGTAATTTTTTTGAATCATTATTGAGAAGATAAATGGCGTTACAAATATTCATTGATATTGAAAAGTTGCATTTTTGAAGAAAATTACGTCATTTTGCCATAAATCGATAATCGCGTTGCAGATTTTTTCGACTAGTTCATAAAGATAGCTCTCGTCAGGCGCACATATCACATGCACAAATCACATGCAAAAACTTAGACAAAAAATTTTGGAATCACGTAGATAAGGCGTTACAAAATAATTGAAAAAATGCCAATTTTGAAGAAAATTACCGTCATTTTTCCATTAAATCAACCTATAAATTGCGTCGCAGAAAGTTTGCGTTATTTTAAAGAAGCCTCTCGCCAATTAAATGATCAAGACCTTTACTCAACCATATTTCATGATGGTCGACAATTACCTGTTTACACCTAGGCGGATTACCGTTTTCAGGCTTGTCGAGATTGTTCCATAAGCGAAACTATACTCGTAAATAAGATACGTTCAAAAAAAACTAAGAAATTTTGAGCACGGCTTCTTATTGGTCCTAAGAAATAGGTTTTTATATCTTGAACGGGAAGCAATAAATGCAAATATTTAACATCACAACCAACCCAACAAATCCTACAACAAAAATTATGGAGGGCTTCGAACTACTTCCTTCACAAAATACAGTTTTTGATTTCTTTTCTTTCTTTCAGGAATATCTCCTATGACGAAAATTAACAAAAAGGGAAATTCATTTAGTCTATTTAGACACACCTTACATTTTAAATCCCAGCAGATAAATGGCATGTAATAAAGCCCTGTATGAATATTCATTTCTAAATGGAATTTCCATGACACGACAGGTCAAAAACTGCTGATTTTGAATAATATAATTATATGTATCTTATGTGACCTCATTCTGCTTAGTTCTCATTAGTTACTCTCAAATATAAAACTGATTAAAACACGTTCGTGTTTTTGTTTCCAATTATGAAATCGTTTTATTATTGAATAAAATTTGTTGTTGGCAGCTATTGTTCAGCCAGATTCAGATGGAACTATAAGAATAAAAAGACACTTGATGCCGATAATTTCAATTTTTAGAATTGTTTTATATGAATTTGCAAGATGTTTAATTATGGATGAATTTTTAGGCAAACACAACTTATAACCATTTTTTCAAATTGAAGTAAATTTTGGGTGAAAAGATTTGAATTTAAATTTCCCTCTATCTGAGGTATTGCATAAAAATCAGAACGATGAAAAATACAAATTTTGGGATTATTTAAATAATTAACCGACCAGTTGCAAGCAAAATATGCAAAACAGTCAGAAAAAAGTCGACCAAAAATGTCTACTAAAACTCACTCTTCTATTCTACGTATTCTAGCTCGATATTATCTTGATCAATTAAGTTAGAAAAGTGAATTAATGCAAAACTTTTGTTGTGGAAACTTCCCTGAAATTAACAAATTCAGATTCCGAATAGGCATTTTAAGATTCAGAAAAAAAAAATTATTTCAAAAAACTTCAATTTGGTAGGGCTTAAGGGGGTATGCGACTCTGATTTGACATTTCTCGGTAAATAATACTGAAACTAACAGTTCATGAAAAAACCGAAAAACTAATTGTGATCTAAATTTGCTGTAAACCTTTTTGAGTAGAATATTTTTCATCTTGGGACGCGTCCCGGACGCCATTCCTGTACAATACATCAGACCAGATTTTGGAGGAAACTTTAAGTGTGGGCATACAAAATGGTAAGATAGTATTTCGGCTAATAGTTTTTCGGCTTTATTAATTAAATATCAACTTTTCTAGAGTTATATTCATTGTTTTGGGCACGAAAGTAGGGAATCGCTCAGAAGTACCATTTACGTGTTCTTAAATCATATATGTTCTTGAAAATTATTTCAAAATATTATTTTCTATCTCAAATCAGAAAATTACCTCAAAGTTGGCAAAATTGCATATAGATATGAATTGTTAAATTTATGGCTACAAAAAAGAAGCCTGAAAAGTTTTGTTTTGATGATCTTATCAAAGAAATTTTGTGTTATCATTACGAAGCTCAACCTTATAAAAATTCTAGAATTCTAGAAATGTCCAAAAACTTTCAAATTTTCTGTGATTATAGCCGAAAAACTATATAGCCGAAATACTTTCTTCCATACAAAATACCTAAAGCATTAACGGTTATAGCTATACGTTATGGATAACCTCTGCTAATAACTTGTACCTCAAGTTCGGGTTGTATTTGCTCCGCGGACAAAATGAACGTCAAATGACGTTTGATTAATGCGAAACGATTATGGATATTCTCGTTATTAATATATCTTGCAACTATGCAATCGCCAGGTGACAGCCTACGCCTGACTTTGTTCCTGAATGTCCGTAAAACGTTTTCCAGAAAATAAGGCCATAAAAGGCTAACGTGACAGCCTGAGTCTCTCAGGTGACATATCAGATCTATATCCTTTTAACAACGGAACTCCTATCTGAAAACGTTTACTATCTCTATAGCGCGTGTTCAAATCCCACTTATGTTGTATAAGTGATTGTCTTGAGTATGATAGGCAAGGGTGCTTGATAATGTAATCCCTAGTTAGATCTTGTGTATCACTCAAGCAATCACTAAGGCAATCACTTAGACAACATAAGTGAGATTCGAACTCGCGCTATAAAGATAGTAAACGTTTTTGAGATGGAGTTTTGTTGGTAGTGTATATATTATTAAAATTGCTTTTGTATGCATAATTTTATCGACACACTGTTTATGGTCACTTATTATTTTATGGATACGTTACTGTATCGTCGATACATAAATATATGTATAACACAATTTTTCGTATAATTTGCCATATTTTTTTTTGTACCGCTTCAAAGCCAAAACCCTTTAAGAATCCAAAGATTTCAAAAATGATATTGAAGAAAATTATACGATCCCGTGTCGGAATAAGAAATGAATCAAACGCCATTTGTCTGAATATTGCTATATTAAAAAGCCTATATTTTAATTCAAATACTTTCTATGTATACCCATAATGCCATAAATTTTTCAAACAATGAGTCGATAGCGACCTGGCTAAAATTATTCAAAGTCTTTCGTGATTTGGTAAAGCTTAACAATATGAACTGAACAACCTAAATGATATAGCCTATATCCTTTTATCACACTTTGGTTAGATTGCGTAGCCACAAGTTGTGGCCACAACGTTAAAATCACACGTTAAAAGGAGTAGTGGCTACGCATTCTAACCAAAGTGTGATAAAGGGATATCCGTTTCATAAGAAACACTTCTTCGGTTGATGCTGGTTAATCAGTTGGTTATATCAGATAACATTTTCACGTAAAAGTTTCTTGACTGTCGAGATTTTTGGCAAATATATGTTTTCACAATATATGTCCCTAATTGTTTCTATCGTGAGCCTGGCTCACTGAGCCAATAAAAAATTAAAGGCGTTTTGAAAAGTCAAATATTAGATTAGAATCCGATCAACCTCTTTTGAAGCAGTTGTTTAAAATTTTTCAAAATAATATGAGAAATTAAGATGACTGGCCTGTTTCCTAACCCATCTTAATGGCCCATTCACCAGCTCGGCCAACATTTCTGGAGGGTAAGTAATTAGGATCTGGTGAAAATCAATCTTAGATTTTCGTTCTAGATTCAATCCAGACAAATAAGATCTAGATTTTAAACTATACTTATTGATGCCCCAATTTGAGGGGACTACACTTTCTGATCATTTTTGCCGCTCAAAATGAGACCAACTATATCCACTAAAATACTGATAGATCATAACGAGATCAGAATACGTGATCAATATCATTAATTTTTATATCAAAATGACTGACATTTAAGGTCTGAAAATTAAAATTTTCTTTAAAAGCCAGATTCCCAAAATCGTATTTATTAGATTTATGACATTCTGAATGAAACCATTTCAGTTTTGGGTGATTGGGGAGGTTGGCCAGCACCTTTGTATACAAGTCCGATTCAAGAAAAAGTTGCTCAATTCAATGATGCGTCGCGCTGAACAATATAGGGTTAGTATAAGGGATTTCAGAATTAGATCGGAGATTGGGAAATTTTGTTTTTTAATACAGTACCTCTATAAAATTTTTCTTGCCTGGGTTGTCTGAATAACATTTCTTACCAATTATTCAAGATGGTTGCTCAAATTCAGTGCCTCATGATGAGCTTAGGTTTTATGAGCAGGGTTCCATAATAAAATGCTTTTATCCCCTTTTCTCTCCATTTCCATAGCAAAATTTAGAGAAAATTTTGAGATAGGGATATAAATCGCAAAAGAGATGGCTTTTTTGGAAGCCTCATTATAAATAGCCAGTTGCGCTTAAATTTTTTGCTAAACTTGTTCATTTTTCGTTAATTGTATGTCGTTGAAATAATAATACTTTTTGAAATAAATTATTTTAAAAATAGTCAGCTATTACTTGAAAATGAAAAACTTATTTTGTAATTGCCTAGCATTACATGAAACTTTTGATTTTTCTGAAAATAATTTCGAGAACACTTAATTAACAAATTCGAAAACGGTTTCTCATTCAATAATAGCTGAAAATGTTTTAATATAATTTTTTCTACTGATAGTAAGTTGTTTTCAAAGCTATAATTTAAATAAATAAACAAATATTTTGCCAAAAATGGCTGTTTCTATCTACACCACATACACTTTACAGATAAAAAGAGTGACCGCTTTTAAAATGAGCATTTTTGACCGCACTGAGTCACTAGAAATTTTGTTATGAAAAATAGCTCCAATCAAAATTAATTTCCTTTATGGAAAAACAATTTAAACACCACGAATGTGCGGGTGGATGATTGCCATAATTTATTGCAGTATAGCGTACATGACAACGCCAATACAAAACTTTTTGTCATTTTGAAATTTTTTTGCTGTATGAAACATTCATCACTAAGTAACCAAACATTTTTTAATACAGCAAAATAATTGAACCTTTTTTTGAAACTAGGTTACTTAAAGCCATGAAACGCTTTCGATAAGTTTCATGGTCATAAGGTGTTCTATAAAAAAAGTCAAATCAAGTCACAAACATTAAGAATAACCTAAACTGCCCTGTTCTTTTAGCAACTGGCTAGGTTTTTAATCTTGCATTTAATGTACTTACAAATCTTTTGGAATAAAAGTTGTATTATTATCGAAAAAAAAATCAGACCACTTTTTAGAACACTGTACAATTAACACACTCAGGCAGACAAACCTAGATTTCCATGAATAATTATTTGGTCAGTAATATCCTCCTGTTTATTTTAAATTACCAGCGGGTGCGTGATTTTCAATGAAATTTCTTTAATTGAAATATTTTTCGTAGAATATAATCTAATTTTACTTTTTAGCCGGAATTTGTTTTATCACTTGGTGATCATTTCTACTATTGGGTGTAGTTGATATTTAGATCGAAGATGGAAAAAAACTTTTGAAGATGTTTACAGGAGAATATAAAAATCAGTAAATAATTTTGTTCAAGAAACCGTATCGGCAGACTATCGGCTTCTATTATGTTGAATTTCGAATGTTTAAATTATCGAAACGAATTATTAAAACGTTGTTTTTAAAAAAATATGTTAATTTCAAATTTTTCCACACAGAAGAGGACTCATGTGACTTTAAGCATTTTACTTGACGTTCATATCTTTATCACTTGAATCGTGCCAGTTATCACACGAAGGATAGTGTACGATACCAGTATTATGCCGTTCAAAAGTGGACAATACAGCCTATAGTATAGACAATAGTAAGACAAAAATTTTAAATATTATATTTTTTGTGCATAAATTTATTATACTTTCTGGCCTATTCAGGCCTTGGCATCCATTACTTGTTTAGGTGGCTTGACTTGGCTTCAGTCAAGCCAAGAGACCCTAGATTTGGCTTTGAAATCAAGCCACAACTTCTGGCTTGTCACTGGCTTGCCGAGGCCTGGGCCATTATTAATTTCTTAGGTCAACCATAAAATAGCAAACCAATATTTATTAAAAAGGATGTTGTAGTACTTATCTCGGAGTCAAAACACTATTATTTTATTAAGGGTCGGTGCATTTGACAGATTTTAATTTTTCCTTTTTTTCTCTTGATAAGAAACTTTTTGCCACTTCAAATCTTCGGATAAAAACTTTCTCGAACGAAAGTTTGCACTTTTGTGCTTTTTTTGTTTGATCAGATTTTTTCAAATCGACTTTTATTACCTTATTAACCGTCTTTTGTAAAGAAAATTGAGGTAAAATAATTTTTTGAATAAGAAACTAGGTGTTACAGGTTTTTAAGCATTGGAATTCTACGATATTTATGGAAAAAAAGAAAAAATTTGTTCAAAATTTTTCAGAGACCAAGAAAAATTTTCAAAATTTCAAAATTTTCAAAAATCCACAGAACGGTTTTTCATAAAATTTCGCAGTTTATCGATTTTGCGTACGCGAAATGAGAATTTTCTGATTAAAATGCTTTTTCGTACAGAAATATTTATTTTTGAATTCGGCTATATGAAATAAAATGATCCCCATCCCTGAAATAACCCCGTTGTCAACTCAAATAAAAAATCCAAGAGTCAAGATAACCTGTAACAGCCTATAAGAAACCAAAAAAAACGGTTTTCGACCAACAAATTCAATTTATTTGTTATGGCTTGATACTATTTCTACGTCAAAATTGAAAATTTGAAATCCCAAAAAATTCGAAAAAAACGAAAGTTTGGCACATCGTGACAAGTTTTTCATGAGATGAATGAAAAAATTGAATTCGGTGGTCGAGACGGCTATCAATTTGGCAAGTTTATGTAAAATAAATTTTTTTGATAAATGAGGGCTTCAACCTATTTCGCCCAAACCGTAATTCGTTGCAAAATTATTGTTGAGAGTATAAACCAGAGCAAAGAAAACAAAACAGGACAGTTTGAATAAAGTAAAAGATGGTATTCTTCATAATTTCATTTGATGATCCCAGAAAAATGAGTTCGAGAATTTTTAACTAGAAATGAGGAAAATTTTCAAATATTTCTAATTATTTTTGATCAAAAATTACAAAACCATGTCACATGATTTTTCAAATAGCATATAAAATATGTGGTCACACTGGATCAGTTAAAGTCATTTTTGTAGACTTTTTCTCGTTGATTAAAGAAATATTGAAAACCAAATTATGAACCGAAAATAAGCATTTTTTCATAATGTTCGGAACTTTTATGGAAAATTTCTCATGATTTGTCGAATTTGAAACATTTAATTAGAGCTCAAAATTTATTTTAAAAGCATAATGCAAAAATTCGCTAATTACAAAAGTTGCTTGGATTATGAAAGTTCACTTTGTGTATATTGAAAAGAATAGATCCAGTAAAAGATTTTATCAAAGCCCATATGCGTATCTGTCAAAATACACCGACTTTAAGTGCTTCACCAAAAACACATAAAAATATTGTCATTTTATCTAACTAATAAAAGCGAATTAGTTTGAAGGCACTAGAGAGAATTCGGCCTTTATAGCCATTTTGTTGATTTTTTATCTTTAAAAACGCCGAAAACGATTTTGATTGGTTGAAATTTCGACTAATAAACCTCTCGAAATCAATACAATAGAGGGGTCAATTGATACACCTAAGAAAATCGAGGAAGTTTGAAGGCGCCAGAGTAATCTAGTGACGGTCCTCTTCGATTTGTAATAAAAAGCATAAACGACGGTTTTGCAAGAAACGAATAATCAACTACTGTAGATATTTTTAATAAGGTAGTTTTCAAAACATAATTGAAATAATCATAATCATAAAAACCTTAAAATGCTCACACCAAACGTTGTTTAATAGATTATAAAAATAATTGTAATTAATTTATCTTTAAAACCAAACTCAGGGACGAATTCTTTATGGGCCATTTTAAAATACTGCAGAAAAACTTCAAAACCTTTCAAGACCTTTGCGACGCCGAATCGTACTTAACGTATTCTTTCGACCGTCACTTAGTGATCAAAACGATCATAAAAATTTCACTCTATTTTAAAGAAGGGCCAAAAAAATTTTTTTCCTTGCGCACACTTTAAATTACAATCTTAAAACGCTCTAGATTTCCGATCCGTAAAGTCTTGAAACGACTAAGACTTATAATTTTAATGCATGAAGATGCTTTAGCGAAACTTGTAACCAAAATAAAAATAATAATTAATTTATGTTATTTATATTAAAATAAAGTTCGATCGAGCTACAAGTTCCCTTGGTACACCAACTACCGGAAATCATGAATGGAATGTTAAAACGATGGAACTGGTGGAAATGGAACTGCACAACTAGACTACAGTAAAGTTTCAGATCGCTGGACTTCCCAGATTATTTATACAATGGTAAGAAACTCTTAATTATCATACAGGGAAAAGTTGAAAGTGTGAGCATCGGCATTATTGGAAACCATTTTAGTCCTTTTTGAAAATTGACTCTAAATTGTTTCAACATGGACCATACATATCGTCAAATTTTTGTCATGAAATTTAAATGTGTTTGCATGTATAATTAAGGCGCTAAGATTATTTTTCAATTTTGAATTTTTCCGGTTTTGTAACCAGTTAACTGGTCAGTTGACGGTATTTGAGATAACAAATGAACAAAAATCAAAGTCTAGGTTTTGGCACTTTTAATGATACTATTTTCGAGTTTCTATGATACACAGTTTTACTGTCAATCGCCTTTGAAAACACCTCTTTTACATTAATCAGTTTATGATGATTGTCAGCCAGTCAATCTTTATGAAAACATAACTTAGTTTCCAATTTTAGTACACTAGATTATATATTTTAGATATGTATATTTCCAAATACAGTATTTAATATTCTGTTCAAATTTTTTGCTAGTAACCAATGATTTATTTTCCGTCACCTGTGTTTTTGTGTTGTTAGACAGAGAGGAGATGATATAATTATGTTTAATTTATCATTTTTATTTCCTTACGTTTCGCTTTTATTGTTGTATTATATGAATATGTATATTTCTATCCCATATCAAAGCATACCCATAAAGTTTACCTTATTTGTTGTTTTATCGCAGGGGGCTCAATATCAGGCATTATTTTGAAGTCATTCTCGTATCTGATATGACCAAGGAGCGTGCCAGAGCTGAGCTTAACGCGTCTTTTCTCTTTTAAGTTTTGTGCCGACCAACACTTAAAGTATTTCACGGAAAATTTCCACGTCAGAAAAAAAAATTATTATTTATAAAATTAGTCAAAAACACATTTTATTCATTCATAAATAGAACTTTTTGGCTTTTTTGATTAATTTAGGCGTCTTTTTTTGTTTAGTATAGATATATAATTATTTTCAGATAGTTTGATTAGTTTGTCTGAGTGGAAGATAGGATTAAATGAATAAATTTGTGGAACAAACTGTGACTGAAATTAGTCTCGTATATGGTCAAAACGTGCTATTTATAGAATATAATTTCTTGGGCATGCTGTAGCAATATATATAATTACATTATAAATTAATATTATTAATTGAATTAATTCAATTCGTATAAAATAATTTTTAGACTCTGACATAAGTAATGATTGATCTTGATAAAATTATAATAATTAATACGCTCATGAGACCAATGTTATATAACTAGTTAATGCAAATCTAAAGAATTTCATTATATTTAAAAAAAAATTAAGAAAAAAGTCATTATATTTTTAAGAAAATGTCAATATATTTTTCGTAAAAAGGCCATCATAAGTTTTTTGGATAAAAACAATTTCAAGATATTTCAAGTGTTCTATAAATTTTATTTGTACAAGACAGTGTAAATAGTAGTTAAAGATTAAAATTCAAAGAGCTAAATCAATATTCAGCAAAATAAGTTAGAATCATAATCACTCTATGATAATGCTCAATTTTTTTACCGCTGCTCTTTGAATATGTTCATATCGATTATCATTATATTGTGCTTGACGTTTTTTCTTCTGAATTTCAATAATATTGACTCGTAATTGTTGACGGATCCTTCTGATAGGAATACAAGCAATTCCAAGAAGTGCCAGGCAAATCATAGCTGCAATTACTTGAAAAATGACGATATTATCTTCCAAAAATCGGGCTTGTTGGATCGTCTGAAGCGTGACAGCGTTTGTTACTGTAGGCATTTTTATATGATTGTTAATTCTGAATAATGTGAAATAGAATTCCGTGCTCTCTTTTATATTATTTTTTTGCCAGTGTAAAATTGTACCAGTGCGCCTCAGAGGACCTCAGCTGGGGTCGCACCAGTTTCTTCGTGAGTCTTTTTTGTATCGTGTCTAACTTTACATTAATTTTTTTCAAGCAAGACAATATATCAGTTCCTGTAAAAATTCATGATTAAGATTTGCTCGACTTTAAGAATGTTTTTGCATACTGATAAAGTACCTTCATTGATTATACGGTATCACCAATTAAGGTAGTTTATTCATAAGCAAATACGATTTTTTTGGATCTCCACCCCGAATGCAGACCCCAATTCAAATATTTGCGGAAATGATGCATTTGACAAATTGGCTCTCGCTCAAATACTAAGCGGAAGAAAGTCTACTTCGGCTTATCATCTCCACACATTTTGCATTATCTGAATCGATTATATATCGTCGGCATTCGAGGTAAAAATCTGTAGCAACAAAATATTGTATGCATTATTTGAATTAATTATTTTCAGTATAAATCAACATGGAGTTCATTTCAGACTGAATTTAAATATTTTTTGGTTATTTTAGGCAATTTTAATTTGCATAGGCTGTCTATATATTTGAAATAAAAGATGTTCACCAATTTGGTGACCATTTTTGAACTAAATTTTTCTCAAGTTCCAGATCACTTAGGAATTCATCGGTAAAACTTTCGAAAGTCTATCTTATTCAAAAAGGATTTTTCAGGCTTTATAAGTTTATCTGCGAGGTAAAGATTTGATCAAATTCTTGTGAAATTTTAGATTCCACAGACATCACCGAACTTAATTACAGAAAAACAGATCATCATTGTGCAAAGTCATATTTATTAACAACAATTATTAACAACATTATTAAACAATCATAAGTTGATGCAACTTACCTTAAAGCCGCGCCATAATACAGTACTACACCGGGAATACGTCTCATGTATTACAGATAAAATATTTCAAGACAGTTTTATTGAGCTAAAGGAAGTTTATGCTAGAAATAGTGTACCCAACACAACTTATTAATTCAAAAATAAAAATATTTTTGGCTCAGTAAATTGTGATTCTGAAAAACCACTGCGCCAACTCTATGATATATACAGTAGTTCTTGAATATACTTCTCCGCTTATTGAAAGCAACATTTAGTATTATCCAGAAAAATCTCACAGTTTATCCCTAACGTTTAATCTAAATGTAGCGTTAGAAACGGTTAAAGTAAAAACTGTTCAGCTTCAAGCAAAGGGTTTAATAGATAAATTGATAGATCGAATGTCGTTATGAATTTGATTGTGTAAAAACCGTGTGCAGAATTTTATATCGGTGAAACAGGCCGCACTTTAATCACACAAGTAAAAGAACATATGAATGGCCACTTCCAATATATGCGAACACATTGAGATGTGAAAAATACAAAGTATCTATTAAAAAACTTGTTCGAGAAAACAAAAAAGAGTACCCTGACCCAGATAGTGCTAACTAGAGTTTTCAAAAATAGATTCAAAATTTTAGATAAAAATTTTAAATCCGATTATGATCGTGAAAAAAGTGAAGCCTTTTTAATTAGAACAAAAAGACCTAAAATAAACGACCAGTTTGAATAGCAAGGCATTCAAACTGTTTTGACATAACATGCTTTGAAAAATTATATTTAGCACTAACTAGTGTGTAAACATATTAATCTAATTGATAGGTCCATTAAACAACATTATTTAGTTTCCAGCCCATAAAAAATGTCAATTTTATCCATAAAACTTTCTTCTCTCCACAATAATATTGTACAATATACTTGATAGGTCCACTGTATGTCCATTATTTCAAACTGCATAAAAAATTCCAATTTATACTCAAATTTTAAAGTTCAATACAGTATACTGTATACAGTATATATTCTGTCAGTGTTTTTAAAAACGGATTTCTAGATTTACTTTTTTTGTATGAATTTTTTAACTTAACCTTGACTTTCAAAACAATACCTGAAGATACTTAATTAAAATAAAAGTGAAACGTCGATAAGAATATGAATGTGAATTAAATAATCATATTTATTAATTAGACTCGGTTTTTTAAAAATTTTAACTCATAGAGTCGCCGTTAAGGGGTGCATAAACCGGCATCCGGGGTCAATATAACATACGAAAATAGTAAGTCAGTATATTTTTTCATGCTTATTATATTAGCTAAACCGATTAAATTATGTTTCAGCTTCATAAAATAATTTTTATCCATTTTAGGAAAGCTTTGAGTTCGGTTTTCATCTTTAAAATCGTGAAATTTGAAAAAAAATCGAGCATTATGAAAATTTTCCGCATTTTTGTCCAATTTTTTGTTTTGATAACTGAAATATGTTGGTAAAACCAAAAAATAGCCACTTTAATCTTTTTCATGGATTCCTACATATTTTCTGACGCTGTTTGAAAAATCATAAAATTTTTATTTTATATTTATTATCGACTTTTTAAGAAAAATTATAAAAATTTTCCTCAAATCAAGTCCAAAATTTTTTATTCGAGGTTTTTTGAACTCTTCATAAAAAATCATGCAGAATCGTATTTTAAATGTTTTGGTATCTATTAAATCGCCGTATGTCAACTTGTCGGTAGGTCGCGCGATTATCATTTTGAAACTGTTGATGAAATGTTTAACAATTGACTGTGCACTCGATAAGTGCCATTTGGCATTGAATCTTTAAAAATTTTATGATTGTGAAAAATTCCTAGTAAAATGGTTGGTGTAATAGACGCCATTTTGTTTAATAGTCAGGACATTTTAAATATCAAAACGCAATTTAAGGTCAATTTTTGTCTCAAAAAAAGCAGTTTTTCTCTACTTTTCACCAATTTTAACTCTTTTTCATGAAAAAAAACTTTGATATATAAGAAAATTTTAACTGTGCAGAGTTATTAGGAAACTAATTAGCGGAGTACACCCGAAAATAAATGAAGTTTATTAATATCGTCTTTAGAAAAAATCTAAAGTTGGGTAAGTTGGAAATTGATGCACAGTGAAAAGTGGCTTTTTGTATTTTTATCTATAGTTAGTTATGTTTAGAAAATTTAAATGTGAACGTTTGTAAGAATGAACACTTTTGTTAAAGATAAAAAATAAAAAAATAAATTTCCACATTTTTTTTTCATATATTGCTCTGAAAAAATGTACCAATCTGCTGGACTTATGCCACCCCCTTAAGGGCCTCGGTGCATTTTTACAGATATGGGCTCTTGATGAAAAACTTTTTACAGGGTATATGTATACATGTATTCTTCTCGATATACCAGCAAAGAAATGTTTTTGAAAAAAGTTCCGAACATTATAAAAAAATGGCTTATTTTTTTCAAAAAGTTTTTTTACAGTTCTGGTTTTAAATCAACGAAAGAAACTCTTCAAAATGGCAATTTTTACTTTCCGCGTAGGTGACCACATATTTTTTATATGCTTCTTGAAAAATCATACATGTATGACATACAATGTATGACATTTTTTTGGGGATTTTCAATCGAAACTATTTTGAAATATTTTAAAAGTTTTCCTCATTTCTTGTTCAAAAATTTTTAAACTTATTTTTATGGGATCCTTAGCTGAAAATATTTGAGATGGTTATTTTTACTATATTCAAATATGTCCGCGTTTTGTTTCTTCGGTCTTGTTTATACTTCGAATCAAACATTTTGAAACAAAACTACAGTTTGGCAGACATCCATCGAAGCCCTTTTTTATTAAGAAATAAAAAAACAATTTAACACACTCGAACTTGCCAAATTAGTAAGCCGACCCATCTATCACGTTAAATTTGATAAATTCAACTCATGAAAAAAAATATTTTTTTCAATGTGCTTAATTTTCGATTTTTCGTCTTTTTTCAAAAATTTAAACTTTCGATTTTGACGTAAAAATTCTATAAATTCAAATTAAATAAATTTTCAACAGTGGTCGAGACCGTTTTTAGGGCTTCTGATAAATAGAAAATAAATTTCATTGTAATTTAGACACCTTCGATAGCAAACGCGCGTTTTTTGAGTGTTTTTTCAAAAGACCATTTATAACAAAAAATAATCGATCTGAAAAAAACCAGATTATACAAAGTAAGCTCAAAAGTGGCAACTTCTGTTCGAAATCGTTTTATCTGTAATTTTGAAATGGCAAAAAGTTTCCCATCAAGAGAAACAAAATTGAAAAAGTGCAAATCTGTCAAATTGCACCGAGGTCCTTAAATAAATATTTTCTAAAATAAGAGTAAAATAATTAAGAAAAAAAGGAACACTGCCAATTTGTTGGCTTAAAGTCACTATACGAGTTAAAAAGAACGGCCAACTTGAACAGTTCGTGAAATTATCGAAAAAAATTAATAAAAGGTTATCAAATATCTTCGATTTTGACCGTCTGAGAAAATTTTAGTTAATCTGAGCGCATTGTTCGTATACAGTTAGCTTCAGATTGCTCCCTAACAAAACTAAGATATTTTTTCCGTTTTGTTGCAGAAATGTCTACGAAGATTTTCAACTTTTAGTTTTTAAAAAACCTTAGTCTTACGAACAGTGTTGACACAAAACCAATGACAACAGACTATAAAATGAGAAGCTTAACTGACGGAACGTGACTATTTAAAAAATTCGAAATCCGAAAAATTGGTAGGGTCGCCACCAAAAGTTGAGCAAACGAAATCGCCCTAGGATCCCGCGTTCTTTGTATTTTCTGAACTAAAACTGATGATAAAAAAGAGCTGATTTAGACAAATTTTTTTATTTTACTATTGACTAAATATTTGTGGTCAGTTTGAGCTATCTCCTCGTAAGAATGTTATCGTATTAGGCGTTATCAAACGTCGAATTATTTGAAATTTTTAGCTAAAAATCTAGCAAAAAACGACCAGGGGGCTCCGTAATAGATATATAATATAATTTAGTTTTTGTAGAGAAAGTGTTCCTTAAATCCTAGCAATATGTGCATTTATATGTTTCTCAATATCATATTGACAATATGTTTTTTGAAATGTTAATAATATATGCATATCAAGCGTCATGATATTAAATGCACATAACAAATTGAACGATACTTTCGTCATACCGACGACAGTTACTTTTGAATTTAATTAAATGTAAATTATATTCAAATCATAATTTTTTGTCTGCCGTTTTAATGGCCCATTTACCAAAAGATTTCGAAATCTATTTATTTTGTCAATAATATCAAATATGGACTCTGATTCAGGAACTTGTAATGGAAAGTCGGCCTCACATGTGTAAATTTAACCCTTGGAGGCTAAAAAATCGAAAAAAGATCAATAGCCTTATTTCAGATTATACCGTGATCAAAACATATTACAAGATATTGTGTTATCTCCCTTTATCACTTTTTGGTTAGAATGCGTAGCCACAATGTTAACTCCCGTAGTGTCTTTTGCGCCATCCGTGGCGCAATGGCCTTTAATCGCAATTTAGGGGACCATTAATTCATGGTATGAATTAAAACATTTACAAAGTGATCGATCCACTATTGGATAATTGACGTTTGGTGCGTTTTTTTTCGAAAATTTTTACTGTATCTACGTACTTATTTTTTGCAAAAAAATTTTAAATCATCAAAAAAGCCTTTGAGCGGAAATCAAAAAAAATTCTAAGAGTTTTTTCCCATTACACGATAGCCCCAAAATGATCAAGTGACCGTTTATTTATGGAATAAGGTTGGTAAAAGTAGTACTGTTTTTTTTCAAAAATTGCTTAAATCAATGTTTGAAAAAAGTAAAGTGGTTCCTTAGAAGTTTTTAAGACTTTTTTTTTCATTACACCAAAGTCCAAAAACAATTACGTGACCTTCAAATTAGGAAATAAGGTTTTGGTTCAAGTAAACAAATAGTGATCAAATAACGCCGAAAAAATTTTTGGGCAAATTAAAACATAATTCAAGAGTTTTGAACATGATAATATTTTCCAAAAACGTCACGTGATGTTATTTTTCGAGAAATAAGGATTAATTTATGACATATTCCAAACCTTATTTTTAGATCATTTGGTCACATGATTTTATTCGGACTTTGATGTAATGTGAAAAAAGTTTTAAAAACGTTTTAAGTTGACCTGGAATTTTTTGGACGTAATTTGAGTACTTTTTCAAATTACTGTACTATGTTTTTTCAAAAGTACTCAAATCACGTGGAAGCCCCCCTTAAAATAATCGTAACGAATTTCTAAGACTTTTATTGCATTACAGTATGGCCTCCGGTTTCAATAGAGCATTTCTAGAAGTCATAATTTCCGAAATACTGATTACAGAAGAATGCGTAGGCGAAATAAAGGAGAGAANGAAGTAGATTGTTAAATTCTGGTTTGGTCTAGTACATTATGTACGTTAAGTAGTACCAATGTACTAGACCAAACCATAATTTAACAATCTACTTCCTAAAGGGATACATATATCATTGTATAAACTGGCTTATCAGAAAAAATAGTCAGATAAATTCTTAATGGATCATTTATATGAGTTTTAAACCTCTATCATTAATCCCAGCCCCATAAGTAGAAACATAGATGTGGCTATTCTAACTGGGACTATTCCGTACCTCGTTTGAACCAGGCCAAATCCAAAAGAAAAAATTGCAGCCACCAGACTGGAAATTGTGTAAATGTCATTAAATAAGAGATCCCTTTCTTCACAATTTAGCACTGTTGAATTATCGATTATGGTCTGTTATAGGAATTGATATTTTCAATTTGAAAATAAATCGACAAAATTAATCGTCTCAATTTAAGGCCATATTTTTAAATGCGTCCGTAATTTCACCCGCACATGTACAAGTATGCCTTCAGACCAAAAAAGCTAAACTTTAACAGTTTTTTAGATACCTTGGCTCAAAATTTAAAGAAAATGATCGTCATGCAGCATGAATCGTGCTGCATGGGCCATGAAAGTTCTCAGATTCTTAAGACGGGAACTCGGAATGGATCGAAGTTCAAAAAAAATAATAGCCAACTTGACTAATGTAGAAACAAATATTTGTATTTTTTTTATTACAAACTTTTATCAGATTTAATTGAAAATCAACAATTTTAAGTATATATTCTTTGATTTTACTGTACTCTGAAAGCACATCTTTTACTGTAGTTTGAATAACTGATTTTACTGTTCTTAAAAAACTTCACAGACGGTAATGCTTAAATTTGCCACTATACACCATCTTGTTCGGGAATGCGGAGTACACAAGTTAACAAACCATGAAAAAATTGTTGTTTATCATCTGAAAATTTCTATCATATATAGTATCGGCTTCTAAGAATATAATAACTTTAAAAATATTTATACTTCATTAACTCGTAGCGTCGCCTTGAAAAAATATTTTCTAGAAATAAAGTTAAATAATAAAAAAACGAACTTGGATCGTTAGCGACCACTTTTCAACGCTACGAGTTAAGCCCAGAAATTCAAATTTGACGAGTAAGAACATATTCCCTGTTAACACTGATGTTAATTTAGGTAGCTGGCCCAGCTTGGACGAATATGTCAGCTACCTTAATTGACATTAGTGTAGGGGATTATCCCCTGGGGATATTACCTCGGTTTCAGATGGTGCATAGAAATATACTAAACCAAGCTTGTTAACGGGTCGTGGTGAATGGTCACCAACTGAAAGAGTCTTACAGTGAAACGTTGATTTGTGGCGAGAAATAATTAAAAATCTGAATATTTTTATTCTGGTTTATTCTTTATGAAAAAAATCAAGAAATTGTTTATTTGGAATGAACCAAATTTAACTCAATTCGAATATTCGAGAATAAAAGCGTAATACATTTTTTTTGATTTGTCAATCAAATATGCATATATTGTATCACAAAAATCTGTTTCGTTTTCGATGAAATACTGCTAGAATAAGTTATTTATTCGGTTGTCAAATAATACTTTATATAACATAGATTAGGAGTCCACCCGGTGGACGTCGCTAAATGAGACTACAGAAATAAATCAACTCAATTTGTTTTTCATAAAAATATTAGAGATTACCAGCTGATTGAGAGTCTTTTTAATTCTATACATGGCCAGAAAAGCATTATTTGACGATTTCAGAGATATTCCGTCCAAAATAAGTGTACAAATTTCTTAATTTTTCGAAAATCCAAATATCATTTCTGGACAAACAAGAAACAAAATTGGCTCAAAATTTTTTTCAAAAACTCATTTGATCTTCTCATGTTCTGTCCGACTAATTGAACTCCAAAATCATTGTTATACCTTGAAACTCATGAAGAAGATAAATTTTCAAGAAATAATTCCATCATTTTTATCAGCTAGTTTTTGATTGCGTGAGCCATCTGTGACCTCGGAATATTTTAAGACGAATGTTTTTATTCAACTGATTTTTATTTGTCAGACGGATATAATATTTCGGCGAACGATTTGTTCTACTCTAGCAATTTGCCATTGGAAACCCCGATTTTCAACGTTTTAGCGACGACCACTCCCTATTGGCGATAGTCTCCATGACTGCAAAGAGTGAAATTACAACATAAAAAGGATATACTCAGTGCCGAATACGCACTGCGTAATAGATTGAGTCTTGAATAAAACGTCATCGGATTAACCTGATCGAAAAAAACTCGATCGAATCAAATTCGTTATAATTCAATCTTATTCTGTCAACTTTTTCTTCGGGTTATGATTATTTACAATCAGACATGTATCATTTTTAATTATATTTATCAGAGAAATTTCCTGTGTAGTTGTTTCTTATACACTTTAACCTAACATTCACGAACTTTTGGAATACAAGCAACATCAGTTTCCTCTCTAAACAATAAATACTTCAAACCGTATTTCATGACAGTTATATATACACGGTGTATATATACATGGTGTAGCTATTACACCATTAATTTCGACTTATAAAAATATTGATTTTTGAGAAAAAAAAA
>SCLH01000313.1:874376-889641 GCA_004367855.1 Oikopleura vanhoeffeni | reverse complement strand
CTAATTTCCATTCTTGAGCATGTTGATGACTTTGAACGTTTATGAAAGTTTTTCTCGGACAACCTATCACAAAAACTCTTCGTTGGAATCCAAGGGACATTATTGGAATTCAGGTAACGTCCAGGGATAATGTTCATTGTCGCATCCTTCGGCAAATTTAATTTTATTATAAACAATTCCATTTTGTGGGTCAAATATTTCCAAAAAAATTTTATTCATGAATTATATTTTAATAAACTTCATTGTATTTGCCTAGTAAATTAAGCCGGTTTTCCATAATTAAGATCATTTATAAATTGTATGAATCGCAATTGTAAATCTCATTGTGAATTCACAAACTGACAGGTCAGGAACGTGCAAATTAAAGTTTTTCCACCAAGTTCTCAGATTAAACAATCTAACAGGAGGTTCACAAACAGACTGTGGTTCACAGTATTTGATCTATTATGCGTCTAAACTGTATGACGTCTAAACTGTGTTAACATGATCAAATACTCATTTATTCGGACAAAACCCTTCTATTTAATACAATAAAGAAAAAAAGATATAATTTGCTGTATAAATAAGTTTCAGATATTTCTCCATTCTGACATTCTGTATATTTACATTAATTCATTAGAAAAAAATTTGAGTTTGTTGAGTAACTGTTACGATAACGGAATTAATTTTTGTTTCGAAAATTTTGTGATTTACTCGTATTTGTACAAGTGTGCCTTTTGTCTCAGTCACTTTAGATTTCAACCCGTTTATGGTGGCAATCAAAAAAGCGCCTTGTATGGCTCTGTGCAGCCGCTCCATGGCCAATCCACTATTTCACATATTCCAATAATACCACAGTTTTCTACTAGTTTCGATTTATTATCATTTTCAAGATTAAACAGAAATTTCATATATAGTCTATATTCTTAAACAGAAATTTCATATATAGTCTATATTCTAATTCCACAACCTATATTTAATTATTGGACATTTAATTCGAAACATTCTCTTGCTCGTCGATTAACAAAGTTGAAAATTAAATTTATAATTTTATAAATTCAAAATCCTACGAGGCGGTAAACCGTGGTATAAGAAGTAAGCTTCAAGGTGAAATGGTTTGAGCAGGCTTTCAGACTATTTAAGACCAAATTTGGTCAACTCATAATAAAAATAAAATTTTAGCTCCTTAGATTTTCAATTATCAAGAATTTTGTATTAAAAATTGTTCATATTCGGAAAAAATAATTGTGTTTCCTGTGACTTATCAGACGTTCTACAGCGGTCGTTAAACAAATTGTTTATGCTAATCGAATCCAAAACGCTCCAAAATCTCAAACTAACACATCCACTTGTCGTCTTTCCACCGTTTTCAGGAATTATGATACCTAACATCCACACATAATATCGTTATACCAAACTATCTCAATAGATGGGTGCGATTTTAAAAAAAAGGCACACTTAGAATAGTGTAAAAAACGGTGAATTTCAGATCATTCAAGTCCGGTACCTTTCTCAGGCTCGCCAACTAGGAACAAGATAAGTTTTTACTCGAAACTGGTGTTCGAGCTCGACAAAAACCTATGGGCAAATTTTTCATGCAACACTTTAGAGTACTGTACTTTAAAGTGTTGCATGGAAAATTTGCCCCTAGGTTTTTGTCGAGCTCAAACACCAGTTTCGAGTGAAAACTTATCCTGTTCGAAGTTGACGAGCCTGAGCAAGGTAATCAGGAGAACTATTGATATGATAGTGAATGCCCTTAGCTATTGTGAGGAAATGGGAGACGTCAGAACAAAAATAAATAAAAGAAAAGATTAAGAATTAAATTTTCTAAAGAGTGACTTCCTCAGAAATAACCTGCAATTTTCGGTCTTTAATCTACAGGTGTTTTCCGAAAAAAAACCAACGCAATTTATCGAATTCACTTTTAAAAAAAATTTACTCAGAGCCGTCAGGACAAAAGTTGAAAATGCAGCAGTTTCAGAAAAAAATTTTCTAAAAAATGAATCATTCAGAAGCAACCTGCAATTTCTGGTCTCTTATTTACAGGTGTGTTTTGAAAATAGCTCCATGCCTTGGAGGGTTAAGAAGCGAGTCTAAGCCTAGAAAAGTATCAGAACTTTTATGTTTAACGTGACCCCCAATGGGGTTTTAACTCTTTTTGTGTCTCGTAAAGTTTATTTTCGGCTCCGAACTTTTTACTCTGTTTTTTATGTCACTTATGAGGTTGAATTAATCAGTGCGGGATTTGATATTTTTGAAATAAGGTCTTTGTGAAAAGAGTAGGAGTTTTTATATGCAAAAGCCTTTTGGATTTGAAAATAGAGCACGTTGTGCAATTTTCGCTTCTCCAAGGAAAGTTTCTCTGTAGACGATAAAAGGGTTTGATCGGTAACTCTATCTGGAATACAGCAAAATTGGGGTGTGACTTCATGCAGTATGCAATTGTTTAGAAATTGTATGTGTTGCTCTGTTCTACTGTTATGTTCAAGTTGATGGAATGGTCCTCCCCAAAAATGCGNAAACACCAGTTTCGAGTGAAAACTTATCCTGTTCGAAGTTGACGAGCCTGAGCAAGGTAATCAGGAGAACTATTGATATGATAGCACTTAGCTATTGTGAGGAAATGGGAGACGTCAGAACAAAAATAAATAAGAGAAAAGAATAAGAATTAAATTTTCTAAAGAGTGACTTCCTCAGAAATAACCTGCAATTTTCGGTCTTTAATCTACAGGTGTTTTCCGAAAAAAAACCTACGCAATTTATCGAAATCACTTTTAAAAAAATAAAAATTAACTCAGAGCCGTCAGGACAAAAGTTGAAAATGCAGCAGTTTCAGAAAAATTTTTTCTAAAAAATGAATCATTCAGAAGCAACCTGCAATTTCTGGTCTCTAATTTACAGGTGTTTTTTGAAAATAGCTCCATGCCTTGGAGGGTTAAGAAGCGAGTCTAAGCCTAGAAAAGTATCAGAACTTTTATGTTTAACGTGACCCCCAATGGAGTTTTAAGGGCCTTCTAGAAGGTTTTTGATCTCGCGAAGAACTGGAATATTGGCTAAATTAATTATTTTTGTTTCTGTACAGTAGGATAATTTTTCTGAAATTAATTCAGTCAACTTTTTGTGTCTCGTAAAGTTTATTTTCGGCTCCGAACTTTTTACTCTGTTTTTTATGTCACTTATGAGGTTGAATTAATCAGTGCGGGATTTGATATTTTTGAAATAAGGTCTTTGTGAAAAGAGTAGGAGTTTTTATATGCAAAAGCCTTTTGGATTTGAAAATAGAGCACGTTGTGCAATTTTCGCTTCTCCAAGGAAAGTTTCTCTGTAGACGATAAAAGGGTTTGATCGGTAACTCTATCTGGAATACAGCAAAATTGGGGTGTAACTTCATGCAGTATGCAATTGTTTAGAAATTGTATGTGTTGCTCTGTTCTATAACATTTTCTAAACGAATTTATCTTAGGATGAAATTGGTCATCGTATGAACTTGAGAGTACCACCAGAAGAATTGTTAGGGTCGACTATCTGATGAACGTAATAGCAACTATGGGTGAATTATATACTGAAAGGACGCTAGAGAGCAAAAAGATTGACCTTGAGGTTTCACCATTTTTTGCTTTATCGACCCTGAAATTTTTTTTGGTACTGAAATTTACCTTGAACTTTGACCGGTTATTTGAGGTCGCTCACATGGTTGCCGACCCTAACCCAACAAAATCCCTTTTGAAAAAACGCTTACATGCTAAAAAATAAGCTTTCTAGCACTTTATACGGAGTCGCTCGGACTGGCACCTCCTGTTAAATCCCGAAAATTTTACCGAATAATCGATTTTTTTTGAAAATTTTTCCAAAAAAAAATCCTGGGTCTTAAAATGACCAAAAAAAATTCTCTACAAGAAGAGCCAAAACATCGATACCCATTTTTGACTTTTGAAATACCTCATATCAAATCGTCTTTTACTGTTCATTTGACAATGAACTTTGGGTTCATTGAGCACGAGGGTGTTCGAGTAACTAAATGTCTTTTTAATCTCACTAAATAGGAAAGTTCTTAATTCTGATATTTTTGCTAAATCATGAAAAATTCTACCCGCAAATTTTTTATTGACTCTGTCATCGATGTTTACTTCCTAATTATGTTAGTATACAAATGTCCTGAACGCTCTTATTTGCATTTTCAGTAATAAGAGAATTTCCTCGGTAAATTTATGATTTTATTCCAACTATTTGGTATTGTTTTATCTACACCACACGAAATTGGAGGTACCACAAGAGTTGATCAATTTCTCGAACCATGGAAATTTCCGAAATGGGATTGGAATGGTTTAAACTTCATCAAAAATTTTTAGATAGCTGGGTTAATTATGTGCACAAGAGTCGCAAAAGAGTAAAGTCGATATTGTTAGACTAATTGTTGCTATTTAGCGCCGCTTGTATACATTTTTCACCGAGACGCTACGCTAGAACTCAGGGGTCGGCATAACTTTTAAAAAACCTGATCGGATCGAACTTGATCGGATCGACAATTTCAAAAACCTGATCGGATCGAACTTGATCGGATCGACAATTTCAAAAACCTGATCGGATCGAACTTGATCGGATCGACAATTTCAAAAACCTGATCGGATCGAACTTGATCGGATCGACAATTTCAAAAACCTGATCGGATCGAACTTGATCGGATCGACAATTTCAAAAACCTGATCGGATCGAACTTGATCGGATCGACAATTTCAAAAACCTGATCGGATCGAACTTGATCGGATCGACAATTTCAAAAACCTGATCGGATCGAACTTGATCGGATCGACAATTTCAAAAACCTGNTATCATTATTCCCTTTCCGAATTAAAAGAATCCCACTTAACTTCAAGCATTTATTTATTATTTTAAATAATAAATAAATATTGTCCGTCAAAATTTTTCATTAAAAACGTCCGAGGGAAAACTTCGAAAACTCAACAATTAAAATATTAAGTAGGAAAAGTTAATGAATATTTCAGAACTCATGAGGATTCTAAGACCCAATCAAGTGGTGAGTTTGATATTATGGGGGCCGTCAGAGAAATCAGTAGATTTATTTGTGGCGCGGAAGCAGTATCAGATGTCTTTTTCAACAATAACCAATGCTATACATCCGATTTTGAAATGATGGAAGAAAATGCATTGAAAGACGAAGGAGATTGCTGTGTTTTTCGTTGTTCAGATTAGGATGTTACAGCAAATTGGACATTTGAGTTCAATAATTCTTATGAATTTACGGAAAAGTATATGTTGCTGAGATTTTTGAGAGACAAAAATGTTTAAAAGTTTCGACAAAAGTTAGGTTTCTTATTGGTCAAAAAATCGACCTTTTCAAACTACGTTATAATCTATATCCCCTATTCACACTTTTGTAAATATCCCGGCCTCCCTACTTAAAAACACACAACATTTCCTAATCAGGGCCGGGATATTTACAAAAGTGTGAATAAGGGATGTAGGTTTTTTTATTGTATAATAATCTCGACGCTTTAAGTTATCCTTTAGTACAGTTTATAATGAAATGATAAATAAAATGTCAAAAACATCGACGAAACATGTTCTAGAATTTAAGAAATCTTAAGAACAAGGTAAAACAAAATGGGCAACCTTTTATAAGTCGGTTGTAAGGGCCCATTTTGTTAAAAAGTGAAGTGCCAAATTATTGAAACTGCAGCCGTTTACCGGACAATAGTTCAACTGCTTCACGGTCAATTTGTTCGTGTAGAAGCGGATAATATATTTTGAAGGCAAAAGCCTCATATCTTTTTTGTTCATCAGTATAGGATTTATGAGTAGCTATAGGTTTGAATCTATTATAACACAAATCTATTTTCTGATTAGAAGTATGTTTATCGCCAGCTATATTTTTCAATTATGACATATACATACCGCTGCGGTATTACCGCAGGTTATGAGTTGTTTGGAAACAGCTGTTTTCCGACCAATTTATTGGTGTTCAAAAGCTCTATCTTTGAGTCTACGTTTAGTTTCATCAAAATAGACAAGATCACAGAAACATTGAACTGTACACTAGGTTGTTTTTCTAAATCAATCATTCGTAATTTCAGTTTTGATGAGAGAGTTTGGGATGATTTAATTGTGTTCCGAATAATATTGAGGTGAAAATATGGTGTGACAGAACGAATTGAATTGTTAATACGTTAACCCCCCCCCTTTTTCGCAGTTGGGATGAGTAAAAGTTAGTTTGAAATTACAGTGCCTATCACTGTTAGCTAAATGATAAGTGAGTCTGCCTTATCAGTTTTTAGTTTGAAATTTCGATTTTTAATTTCGGTTAATTTACCGTTAACGAGTCCCTTCGGATAATTAAGTTTTCTCTATTTTAATCTCACATTATACATCATACTAGTTGTTAAGAGATTTTTTAAATCTTGATCATAAAAATGACACAACCGACTAGTGAAAGGTTGTCATTTTGTTTTAACTTTTTCTTAAGATTTTTATAATTACCTAGGACATGTCGTGAGTCACGACTCGTGACGGGTAGATAGTAATTCGCAGAAAATGTAATTCGCCGAAAAATCAGAAATTTCGATTTTCAAATATAAAGGCAATTTTAACTTAAAAATGGTCTTGGCCATCTTTTTCAGTGGTGAATTTCATCGAGAAACCCAATATTCTATGTTTTTATGTCGAAGATTATTAAAGTTGAAGGTTAAAAACTCACTTTTTATGAAAATAGTGCCTTTTTGGCAAAAACTTCTAGAATAAACTATTGACAAATTATGTTTTGTGTCTTACCATATAAAAATTTGGCACTGGAATCGATGAGCTGAAAGAATTTTTACAAAAACTTGTCTTTCTATTTGAAGAGTTGAAATTTTAGATTTTTCGTCGAATTACATTTTCTGCGAATTAATATCTACCCGTCGCGACGCGTCGTGACATGTCACATGTTTTTTGGGTGTTTTTCACATTATATTTATCATTTGATATACTGTCCTGGAAGATGACTTTAGGGTGATAACAAAGTGTACTACCGATCAAACCATCGAAAAATTTCTTCGAAATTTTTGGTTTTTTTCTGAGTATTTATAAAAATGAACTACAGGGGGGTGCGGCGTATAGTTATACGTGTATAGTTCGAACCCGAGATAAAACCTACGTAAGCCTCCGCAAAAACCTACGCTTTTGAAAAATAAATTTATTCGTTCCTGGCGTGCGGCGTATAGTTATAGGAAAAAGATAGGGCTTTTTTTCAAACGTTCCTAGGCAAAAGATAGGCGTTTTTCACCAGATTTTCAGACCAAGATTCTCCTGTCGGGGCGACAATGAAAAATAGTTTTTTTTAAAAACATGTTCAGATTGACCAATGAAGTGTCGGTATTTCAACAAGTTTAAAAATGTTTTCAAGTCAATACATATCATGTGTACATCTTAGAAGATTTGTAACGAAAAATTACCCTTAAATCACCAAAAATTCTTTCTTTGACCATATTTTAACGCAATTTTTAACTCTAGATATTTTACAAATTGACCAATCAGAGCACATTTTCCCAGAAGTACGCGTATAGTTAGAAAGTACGCGTATAGTCCGGATTACGCGTATAGTCCGGGGTTTTGGGCGACGAACTTTCTAACTATACGCCGCACCCCCCTGTTAAACATTTAGTGCTTTAATTTAACAACTAAAACGTCAAAATATCATCTTGACGTAAGCCAACTTTCTGATCAGTATTTTAGTGGCTTTCTTTTGAAGCTACTAACAAAAAAATCGAAGCACTGTTTTCACGAAATTTGTCTCTTGGGTTCTCAAAAAAATCATATTTCGAGTTTGAGATCGAAATCTCAAAAAGTGTCATAAGTTAACTGTTTGTATTTGAATAAGTTAGCTTAGAAAAAAAATTGAATGCATCTAATAATTTTTCCTAGGAGGAGATAGTTTTTCTGGCGAATAATTCCAAAATGCGGTGGTTTTTTGACATGCTAGAGAAAGTTTAACGAAATTTGAAAATCCGCCGTGAAATAAAGTTTGGCCTACCACTCTTACAAGTTATGTCAAAATTTCAGCCAATTTCGACATAAAACCGAGGAGGAGATAGTTTTACTATTTGGGCTGAGGTCCTCTTGTGCCGCTCATGTGTGAAGGTGTGCATACATACAAAAAATGATATTTATTTTTTACAAGATAAAGGATAGTTCTACCAGATTGCTTATTTGACTATTGTTCTCAGAGCACTGTATGGCTATTTTTTTATCGAAAGAATTCAATTCCAGCGACCAGTACCTCCTCAAAACGAGGAAATTAATCTACAATAAAAAAAACCTATATTTATACTCGAGTAAGTCTCGAAAATCAATCAAAATTGAACAAAATTAACAAAATAATCGTTATAGGCGTGCGCTTCCGAACCTTGCGATTAAAAAAGTACTAATCTTATCGTTATCGAATTATTATTTTGAAAGAAATTGGCGTTCAAAATAGTGAAAAATGGTATTTTCGAAAAATATTTTGGCATTAAGCACCCATAAAGCGCTCGATGGGAGTTGTGCGACTTTATCAAAACAAAAATCCTTGTCAGGAGCCCATATAACAATTGATAACATGATAAAAATTGACGTGACGTCGATATGTATCAAGCAAATGCCAAAATTATGTAAATTTTTGGCATTATTTAATCTGCGACACAATATGCTGTGACATCCTAGTTCAGATAACAGAATTTCGAAATTATTGAAGCCATCGTCGGAATGCCTCAAGATGAATAAGGGTTTTGATGAATCTAGCTTGAAATGTAATTTATAACAATTTAACTGTAATAAAACAGGTTTCATCTTGAAACTGTAACAAAGTCTTTGTTTTATTTTGGTGAAAATTAATTTCTGTTATACACACGTCCAACATTATGAAAGACTTCTGATTTTTACGAATTAAATATCCAGTTCAATTATTTTTTATTTCTTTCTTCTTGTGAAAATGAGGAGGTGTTAAATGGAAAGATGGATGAGAAGAAAAAAACACCTCCAGAAGTACAGCAGGAAAAAGTTTGCACTTTTTCTTTTTTTGCTGCTGGGTCGGGAGATGCTCTTCAAAGGAAATAATACAAAAAAAAATTTTATGCAATAAATTAACGGGCAGAAAAGTAGAATAATTACATTTATAGTTTTAGACAAAAGCTGGAAATAGCCAAATTACAAGTAATTAAACATTTTGACAGTTTTCTTTGATGAGGCGAGATGTATGGTAAATGATAAAAAAAAAGGGATGATAAGCAAAAAATGCAAAAAAATAAAAAATCAGTGGAAATTAAAAAATCGTTTGTCATTTCCTGCCTTGCCCGAAAAATTGTGAAAGTGTTGCTGAAGTATCACTGGCCGTATTTACAGTATGAGATTATTCTGAATCCGACGATATGGTAATGACCAGTGATATGTCGTCATCAGAAAACTCTGGTCGGCTTACATATTGATAACCTGTATCTGAAGCGACATAAATCTCTACCGCCTCCAATTTAACATCAGCCAGTGTCGGCTCAAGCAAATCTATGGCACGTGGCCTAGCTGCAGATGCCGCCGTCAAACAATTCACTTTTTTGACCCTTTTCCGGGTTTTTGGAGTGAATGTTGGATCGGACCGCTTGGTGCCGCGTGGGAGTGATTCTTTTGGGGACTGGATGGGTTTGATTGGCTGGAATTTTTTGCCAGTAGTTCTTATATCGTGATCAACAACTGTTGGTTTGGATTTTGGCTCGGGTTTTATTTTTAAGTTATTGGAAATGGATCGCGAAGGCATAAGCGAGGTACTGGAAGATTTATGAGAAATTATGGGAGGTTTGTTGACTGGCACAGAAACAATAGCTGGGGAATTTATAGGCAGTGGGGGTCCAGTAGGTTTTAGACCAAGGGGATGAACCTGTTGCATATTACAACACCCTTTCAAATATGTCCTGACAACAGCCTCACAGTGCTTAAAATCACGACCAACACCACCAATTTCATAGGACGATTCCCAAATAGCGAGTGCACCAAATCCTGAGCTAAATTTCCGGTAAATGGTTCGCCAATAGAACTTGAATACCTCAAAAATATCGATGTTAAAAATATACAAAAATGAAGAGTGGTTTTTTCTTCATTTTTTCTGGCCATAAAAATTATAAAACTTACAAACACAATGAAGTTGCATTCATTGTGGAAATATCTGACGCACTCGATCACATCCTCCCCAATGAAGTTGAATTGCTAAATAGTTGGAATTTAAAAAAAAGATTCATTTGTGGAGGTTATCCTTTTTTTTGTGGTTTTTAGTCAAAAAAGTTGAAAATAAAATTTTGGTTTTGGTGAAAACATTGAAAAAAAGACGTGCATTTTTGCTGAAAAAGGAGAAATAAGGGGAATATAGGATTCATGATGTATGTCCATAAATATCCAAGTAGAAAAAACGCAAAATTGTGTCCTCACGTACTATAGGCTACCAAAAAATGAAAAGCAGTGATTTGGAAGAGCTCCGCTTGAAATCTCGAATTAATTTACCTGATATATGTTGGCCAGAGACCGGCAAAATTGGATTATGTTTCTGGTTATCGATTCAACGCCACTTCCAGTGTGACAATATTCCCTCATGTGAGCAGAAATAACGTCCAGTTTCACCATAATCTCAAAAAGTGATTTGGGGAATGAATGTGATAGTTTGGTGCCAAAGCACTCTATTTTTCTGCCAGTAATTGAGGGATGGAAGGCAGCCAAAAGCTGGAATCTAGCTGGCCCAGAGGACAACAAATTGTCGCGAACCTTCTCCGACATCAACATACAATTATGCTCGGTGAAACACTGAACCATAAGTGTCACAGCTTCTATTTGCTGCCGTTTAGCGATAAAATTTGTGTGCTCCGGATCAGCCTAAAAAAATATGTTAAAAAAAAACAAGATTTGGACGAAATTTGGACAAGGTTCAAAAATACAAACATTGCTGGTTGACCAAAGGTGTTTTTTCCCCCGCCCCTTTGGTTTTATTTTATTGATTTAAAAATGAATAGATTCGAATGAAAGACGGAGAAAAATAATCAAGAAAAAATTACTATGGAAATGTAGTTTTATCTCTTACCAATTTAAAAAATTCTTGGCGTAGCCAGTGTATCCGTTTCTGACACGCGTTAACAAGGACCTTCCCATCTTCGTACTTGATCTTGAAGAAATCTCCATCGTCCAAAATCACAGTGCGCGGGATATCATGGTATTTTCCAGAAGACATACCAACAAACGGGAGCCAGGGAAAATCACAGTGATTTTCCTTCCAAAAAACTGATCAAAAAACCAACCAACAAAAAATTCTCTGAAAAGACTTTTCGACCGAAAAAATGCTTACAAAATCTCAATTGATGCAAATGGGAATGAAATTTCAAATATTTAGAAATATTTAACGGATACCAGAACCTCATTGGCCAGGTGGAAAGTGGCGTGGGTTGAACCTAGATGATGAATAAAAAGTCATCTAGAAAATGGTGGATCAAGTGGGAACAGGATGGTGTTGGCTTGGCCGGTTGAAACAAACTGGAAAAAAGTTTGCCTCGAAAAAACTGGAAAGGCATATCACGTGTCTAAAACCCGATCCATAATTTTTCTGAATTAAAACACTAAAAGAAATCATAATTGAAGGACTCGCAAAATTGTATGTAAAAGTAGGTTGAATGCCCTTTTTCTGAAGACAGGATGGATTTTTTTTTAATATACAAATAAATGAAATTTTTTTTTCATTTTTTAATGGATAGTTCTCTTTCTTTTTTCATCTCTTGTCACTTGTGGTGAGGGATACGGCTTCAGTTTTAAGTTGGATATTCTGGTGAATCAATTATTTTCTTTGGCGGAATTTAAATGTTCAAATTTATCACAAAGCGCAAAGATGGAGAAAAATTGCTATACTCATCTAGTTGATAATGATCAACATTGTAAAATTCTTCAAGTTCAAATTTATTTAACCTAATTTGCAAAAGATAACTTTTTCCTTGAAAAACAGGCAAAAACTTGTATTTTGTAGACGGTCTTATCATGGCTGCAAATAAACAAATAATAATAGGCAATTTCATAATCTTTTTTCTCATTCTAAAGCAGTTGCTGACAATTTTTAACCCACTCACACCTTTTCACTATCTGAAGGCAAACAAATTTTCGGGGGCCAAAACGGCGCAGAAATAACATCGTTGCAAACCTACAATTCAAATGCATCATAGAGTCTGCAATTTCATTTACAAAAATATTGTTAAAAATTTCATACGATTAGCCGTTCGAAAGATATTTATTCCTTCTTTGTTTTAGGATTTCGCCAGAATTTCTTAATAAATAAATTGTGTGAAAACGATACATAAAATCGAAATTCCGAGAAAGTCAGTTATTAAGAAAGTATTGGAGGATGCTTTTGATACAAGTTTATTCTTTCTGCAGTCTCTATACAAAGAATAATTTTTTTTCACAAGTGATTTTTATAAAACTCAAAATGATGAAAAAAAGCAATATTTTTCACATTTTGCTGCATAAATTTTGACGCGCGGCGATATGAATAATTATTTTGTAAGCGATCGAGATATCATATTTCAAATCTGAGACCAGCTTTACATAGCTAGAGTTTTACTTGTAAATTTGTGACATATCTGTCATTGTAAAAAATGAATGGTTTTCCAAGAAATACAAGATTAGTGAACCTCTCTTTTCTCTCGCAGTTATCGAGTTCATAAACTTCGATCAGGGAAAAATGAGTTAACTGTTATCTTTCACAGTTTTCCCGTGATCAGCGCTCTAAGTAGTGCCTCCAGTTAAGAAAATTATTTCACATAAATTGATGTTTTTTAAGGGCTACAAATGAAACATTATTCAACAAATGTTTAGAAAAAAAGTTTTGCAGTTCCATGCTTGACTCAATTTTGCACCTGTCAGTTTTTTCAAGCAATTTTGATAGAGATAATTTTATTTTCGGCACTCACAAACGCACTTTAAGGGGGCCGTGTGAGTGATTTTTGAGATTTCAGAGGCTTCGTACGGTTAGACAAATGCAGACTGGGCATTTTTGAAACATACATTAAAAAAATATATCTTTGAGCTCGCTATTCCATTAGACAGTTTAGTACTACTTCTACCAACCATCTGGTTAACCGCGGTCAAACACGAGTCCATCAGCTTTTTTTGAAAGAAACAAGGAACACAAACAGTGCTAGAGAGCAAAACGAAATATTTATAGAAAAACCCTATTTTTTTCTAGAATCCGTTGTGTTAAAAATGAGACCATAGTTGCTAATATCGTTGCCAGCAAATCGTATACAAGGAATCTTTTGGTGGCACTGAGATTTCTTAATTCTCACTTTTATGTTCAAAATTTTCGATTTCGCGCACTTTTTTGTGGATTTACAGCCAATCAGGCCAAAATTCGAAAAACGACTTCCCATTTGTTGTTCACCAACCCTTGTTATATTCCGAAAATGACGTTTCTGGCATTTCCACAGAAAAAGCCTTGTATCAAAACGTCAAAAAACACCATTTTTCGGCATATTCAACCAGATTGCTGACCCCTGAGGCAGAAAACGAAAAAACCAGAACCGATTTACTAAAATTCAGACAATTATCCGGATTTTCACCAAATCTTAAAACTTTCCGATATAAGCTCTAGGATCCTTGTTTCTTTGAAAAAAGCTGAGGGACTCATGTTTAACCGCGGTTAACCAGATGGAATCGCGAGATCAAGGAAAGATCTTTCATATATATTGATGAAAAATGTTCTACCGTTATCAGTTTAGCCGTACCAAGCCTCCAAAATGTCAGAAATCACGTACACCACCCCCTAAACCCTGTTTTTGGCTTTTAAATGCGACCAGTACTCCCTTAAGGGGGTAACCGACGGGTTTCACTGATTTTCAAACGTTAGTCCTGAACTAACCGCAATTCTTATTGAGTTCAAACTTTGGATTCTAGAAGATATTTGTTTGAAATTTTCAAAAAATGATGTTAAAAGTTTTTTGTATGACCGGACCGGCCGGTATACCGGTCCAAAAAATGATTTTTTCCATTTTTTGGTACAACTACATCTAGCTCCTGGATATCAAAATTTCCTCTTTTTAACAGTATCAACTTTAATTTGTGAGCTTAACCCGTGTGAGCACAGAAAAAAAAGGTCCGCCAAGGCACCGAAGCCTTCATAAAGGCTTTTTTCAAGCGCGTATTACAGAAAGCCCAAGGTAGTAACTTACTACTAGTAAGAGTTCCATTTTTTTTTGCATAAGGAAGTTCGAACGATATAGTTTTGCATCCGACATTTGATATTCTAGAATTTTAATTTTTAGTTCTAGAAAATTTACTGATAAGAGCAAAGTACAGCATATCACGTGAAACAAGCTCACAGTGGTGTTCACAAATTATTTTGGTATTGGAATCGATGCACAAGGATCTGACCTATGTCATCGTTTTTTCTGATTTGATTTATATATAATCAATCAAAAATTATTTCTAAATAGGTTTAAAATTTTGATGAAAAAATTACAATTTTTCATAAAAATGGTTATTTTCCCCTATAAAAGCAGATCAGTAGACTTTTGATATTATTTATGGGTCGATATACTAATCAAGTAACTCTGTGGACAATATTTAATTGCTCGANAAATAAATGGGTGTTTTTGCGCATGTTCGCTGGTACAATGGCATTTCGTCGAACAATATCAGATTTTTTTAAATAAAAGCACTTCTTTAAAAGTGTGCAAAGCGAGGAGATGCGTCGAGCTTTTTAATTTTTTCTTCCTCATTAGCTTTTTAGAGGCACTCAAAGTATTTTACCTTTCAATACCAGAAAATTATTATTTTTAAAACAGTGAAAAATTATTTTGGTCAAAAATAGAAACTTTTGATGTTTTCTGATATAATTAGAAAATTATACACGGAAAAAATATTTTTATCACTGTTGTAACTTCTAAAAATTCCAAATAATTAATCTAAGTGACCTTTTAATGAGTCATCTACTGTATAGTTTATTTTTGAACTATCTGAATTCAAATAATTTGAATTTCGATGAACTCGAAGCGATAATAAAAGATTGAATGAAATTTGAATCAACTTTCTATCACTAATGGTTAAAAAAATATGGCTTATTTCGAATCCAAAAAATTTGAAATTTTTTTTTGAAAATTTTTATTTTCAAGATCTAATTCATAGTGAACTAATGCAACAAAAATTAGAGCAAAAGATTTATAGCTTCAAAAGATACATTGCGATTAAGGAAAATAAAACTTGGAGAATATAAAAAAATTTTTGACATCGAAATTTTTTT
>SCLH01000313.1:850733-862440 GCA_004367855.1 Oikopleura vanhoeffeni | reverse complement strand
CAAACAAATATCTCCTAGAATCCGAAGTTTGAACTCAATACGAATTGCGGTTAGCTCAGGACTAACGTTTGAAAATCAGTAAAACCCGTCGGTTACCCCCTTAAACAAACTTATTTTTTAACCAATCAAATAGCCGGATTTTCTCTAGAGTATTGAGAATTTGACCGCAAATTTTTTTCGTCGACCTCAAATTGATCAAATGTACTTTTTCGATTTTTAAGTTTCTGACTGAGCATAAAAAAGGTGACCTGGGACCTGGTGACCTGAGACAGCCTAGCGGGTGTAGTTAAATTTTGGTTTGTAGTCAAAATTTCTTCTGAATGGAAATTACTGAGCTCGATCTTGTGAAATATTTGTTTTTAACTTTAGTTATTCGTATCAGATATTTGAAACTGAAACCTGTATTCTTCCGGAGCTGTAAAAAGTAACGTTCCGGTTATGTCTTTAACCGGTTGGTTAAGTGATATGTTTGTTTCATTATGATTGCATAATAATTGTTAGGTTTTTTTCTTCAATATTTAAGCAATAAAAACAATTTTCCATGTTTTGTCAAAAGTTATTTCTTTTTGAAAACGGGCTTCTTTTCACCAGAAACAAAATTGTAAGCACTTTTAATCCCCCTGAGCAAAAATGCTTATCGTAAAATCTACCTTTGGCATCAGGTTCTGAGGTTTTGGCAATGTAAAAGAAAAATCATCTTTTGCGCTATCAATTCTATCAATGCTGTCAGCAGGAGATTCAATTTTCATAATTATAACTTCGTCATTATTTACAGATTCGGTCAAGTTTATGATTTTAGATCCCGGAATGGTACCATTTTGAGGGATTTTCTGTCGACCTTGCGAATGTCTTTTACGGTAATTTTTACCGTGGTGGTCTAAAGTTTCAATTTGATTTAATTTTTCATCCGCATTATTTTTTAATTCTTTATCGTCTTTCTGGTTTATGTACCGATGGCTACCAGTGTAGTTTTGGTAAGTCTTGATATTTTCTAGCTTTGAATTCAAATCTAAATCCACAGTATATTGCCTTTGCTTTTCAAAGAGTCACCAAGTGTTTTATAAGCATATTTAGAGAAAAATTAAACAAAAAAAATGATCCAAATCGGACCATTGTTTTTTAATTTTTGAAATTATAAAGTTTTTTACCATTAGTTTAAAAAAAGGGGAACCGATTAGGACGTATTATTTTTTGTTTGATTTTTGTGTCGTTTTCAAACGCCGAAAAGTAAACGGTTTTGACACCCTATCAACTATAAAGAGTCACTTTGGTTGGGAAAAAGATATATCTCATAAAATTGAAAAAAGTATGCACAAGACTTAATTATTTAGTAATTTGGTTACTTTGGTAAGCATTCTGAAGAAACTCGCAAGGAAATTCAATAAGCTATCGAGTGAAAATTATATTATCTCCGTATCTTTAAAAACTTCGCATGTCAAAAAGTAGAAATCTGAAAATTTTCTCATCGAAAAAGGGCGAAAGAAGAAACTTTAGTAAGAAAGGTATGTCGAATTTCATGTTCTTTTTATTTCCTATTCTCATTTTCGATGTAAAAACTGATTTGTAAAACATGCAGAAATTTTCGACTCTGATTTGTTTAAATTTTAACCGATCAGAATGTTGCTGGTTTCTTAAAATTTTCACAAAAAATTGTATTCGTCATCAGCACAAAAATTTCACAAAAAATGAAAATTGATCAAAAAAAATTCGATCATTGGAATTTGCGCTACCTCATTTTATTTTATTTCTCAATCATAACTTATAATTTATAAGCTCTTGTGATCATTTTTGACTGTGCTCAACTACTAATAAAAAAAACAAGAAAGTCAACCAAAAAATTCAAAAATATTTTAAAAAATTATACGCTTAAAAAGCAGTAGATATAGGAAAATACTAATTAGTCTGTATTAGTTTAATCATCATTAATCATTAATTTCCTTCATTAATTTCCTCTTTATAATTCCCTTTTCATATTCGACCACAAATTGTGCTGCACAAATAAAACGCAGGTTTCTGGAGATGGGTTGAAATAATATTATTTCTCAAGCCGCTGTACTAAAATAATTAATCTTCTTCAAATATAATATGTCTTTATAAAAATAGCAGTGCAACATAAGAAAATACTTAAAACTCACGGGCGAGTTTGTGTTATGGGGGTTTTCGTCGCAAGTATAAGCTTTTAACCAGCTAAAGATAGAACGCTGAAACATGTTTGAAATATTTTTGGCGTGTGTGTTTCCGGACACACAAGCGCCCATGAGGATTTAGTTTTTCAATAAAGACGATTTGAAATAAGGAATTTCAAAAGTAAAAAATGGATATCGATGTTTTTAAGCCATCTTGTAGAGAATTGTTTTCTGGTCAATTCAAGACGTATTTTTTTTCTGTTTTTGAAAAATACTCATTTTTGACGTTTGCAATTCCTTATTTCACATCGTTAAAATCTGCATATGTGTCCAAAAATTTTCAATAGAAATTGTCAAAAAAAATTGGCGATATAAGCACTTTCGGCGTTATCCCTTGAAGACTCAACCAGACTCGCGAGGACAAGAATAAAGTTCTTCGTTCACGAAATTAAAAACGCACAGGCGAACGTCATAATTTGAACAGTTTTTCAAATTTATAAGGAGTTTTATAATAAGCTAAAATGAAATTAATCACCAAAATGCGTAATAAATTATTTTGTTACCAAAAATTTTGAAAAATCCTTGAAAACAATTTATTGCCTTTTCATTTTTGGCAATTTAAATTTTATTTAAAAATCTACTATTAAATCTAGATAAAATTGTGAAATTCACTTTAAGTTTATTGGTGACTCCTTTGCCTTCATCTGTTTTGAACTGTTTTATTATCAATACATAGATCCAGCTAGGAACACAAAGAAGATATACCACATAAAAAGACCGAGCACCACTAAAAATACAATATCATTTCATTATCAAATTAATGCGCTTCAAGGTCACTGGATTTGGATCATTTTTGTCGTTTATTTTTTTATAAATTTACTACTTAGGTGAAACCGACTACAAATAAAAGGGCTTTAAAACGTCAATTTACTCGACCTTTTAAACAAAATGAATCCATAAAAGTTGACAGTCCAGTATGGACCTCACTATTAATTAGTGATTTTCAAAAAAAAATATTCTGGACAAAGCTCTTAACTCGTAGACTCGATTTCCGGCAAGTAGTGACCATTCACCATTAAATCGCATTTTACGACGCTTAAACATTAATGACAAGACCATTTTATAAAGTTATCGATAAACTTTAAAGACAAAATGACGTTTGTAGCGTTTTTTATTGAAATTTTTATGTATTTACAGTACTTATTTGCAAAATTTTTTAAATCAACAAAATTAAACCTTTCATCCGTTGATCAGAAAAAAATTCTAAGACTTTTTTTCCCATACACTATAGCCGCCAAAAATGATCACGTGAACCGTCATATTTGAGGAATAAGGGTTGTAAAAGTAGGTACTGTTTTTTTCCAAAAATTGCTTAAATCAATTTTTGAAAGAATGAAGTTGGTTCCTCAGGAAGTTTTTAAAACTTTTTACATTACACTCAGATCCGAAAACGATCACGTGACCTTCAAATTAAAGGAAATGAGGTTTTGGCCCAAGTACCCAAATGTACTCAAATTACGCCGAAAAGTTTTGGAGGACTAATTATCTTATACCTTATATTATATGTAGTTTTGAACATAATAATATTTTTCCAAACACGTCACGTGATCTTATTTTTCAAGAATAAGGATTTATTTATGACATTATTTTAAACTTCATTTTGGATCATTTCGTCACGTGATTTTATCAGATTTCCATGTAATGAAGAAAAAGTCTTAAAAACGCTTTGAAAGTTGAACCCTGGAATTTTTTGACGTCAATTTGAGTTACTCTTTCAAATTACTGTATATTGTACAATGGTTTTTTTTCAGAAATTTCTCCAAATCACTGTCGAAGACCCCTCAAAAGAATTGTTAAGGAGTTTCTTAGACTTTTTTACTCTTACAGTATCGCCCGTAAATGATCACGTGACCGTATATTCAGAAATAAGGTTGGCCAAAATATTATTGTTTTGACAAAAACTTGGTTTGAAAAATAATTTTATCAATGTAGCTAAATTAATGAACTTTTTGGCATTGGCGGTATAAGTATTAATTGTTACGCTAACAAATACATGTATAAGAAATAAGTCTTTGTTCACACATTCAATTTATTTACTCACTCAAATAACTAGCAAATACGCATAACAGTAATGGAATAGCACGCCTACGTTTACTACAAATTTTCATATATTTTAGCATTACAACCTACGGCGTTGTTGGCTACCCCAGCCTTTTTTCTGAACTAAAGCCGAAACGTTTCAGTTTGAAGGAATTAACTAATTTTTCATACCTTATTCCCACATTTAGGATGTGAAATGCTGCTATCTCCATAGCGCGTGTTCGAATCCCTAATGTTGTCTTTAACTAATTGTCTTGCCGTAGATTATTAGGCAAGATGCTGGAATAATTGGACCGCCTAAATTTGATCAGTGTGTAATCTACTCAGCAATCACTAAGACAATCAGTTATACAACATCAGTAAGATTCGAACACGCGCTAAGAGTAGTGAACGTTTTTGAAGATGGAGTTCCGTTTGGGGAAAAGGATATTAAGGGTGGTGTAAAATAGGGATATTTGAAGCGACTGGGTGAGACAACAGGCCGCCTGTCGGCCTAATCAGACACCGATTTTCCCGGTTCTCTGGGTACATTCTCGCGCTTTTTTGTGTTCACTTTCTTCTGACAAAAAATATGCCTTTATTATATTGATATAAAATGGGCATATTTTATTTTGTCGAAAAGAGTATGTTTTTTTCAACTATTATTAATTTGCGTGTATTATCCTTGCTTAAATTAAAGGGGTTATTTTCTTCATCATGAACAATCGAATTATTTCGTTCCCTAGACCGGCCCGGTATTTGTATACTGGCACTTCGACACTGGAACTTCGACAACTGAGAACTTCGACAACTGGAACTTCGTTTGGAATTTCAAAACTGACGATAATCTTTCATTTTCATGTGTAATTCATCTCCATAAATAATTCCCAAAATAATCTATATACATGTTGCATTTGTGCCATTTGATATCATTCCGGCCTGCTCGTTTTTCTTCCATAGGAATTATTTTTCCAAAGTCGGAATTGGCTCTCAGATTGTTGCATCTTCGCTCTCACTTAGCAGTTTCTTTCTCCTCCAAAAATTTGGGATTCTATTTCCGGTCCGGATCAAAATGTAAAGTGTCTTCGGTTTTTCTTCATCTCACTACTTCATAATCTGCCAATTCTTGTTGCATCACTCGACTAGCATTTCCACGTCGAGGTCGTTCAGTCATTTTTATCTCTGATCATTATTATCAATAATTGATATTTGATGTAATCAAATAATTAACCGATTAAGTTTTTTTTATTTCAATATTTTTGTTTTTATTATTTTTGAAAATTTGGCCTCCGCTTTAAAACAAGCATTTCTAGATGCCAAATCTCCGAAAAATTAATTACTTGAAATGAATGAAAAGGTTTAGAGGCGAGTAGGCGGTATGCGTAGGCGTGACTCATCTTCTGGTTTAAGAACAACACATGATATTAAAACCAATTTAATTTCGAGTCAATTTACGAGAGAATTTTGATGAAAACATATAATAATTGTTAGAATGGAACTAGAGAAAAACCTTTTGAAGTGTAACTTACAGTAGTTCAAATATAATAAACGTTTAAATTCGTATGATTATTGCACTGCTAGCCCTTCACTGGGGTTACATTTTCGCGAATTTTTTTTTCTCATCCTCATTAAATGCCTTTTTGTTCATCGGAATTTTTTTATTTTTATTAATTCTATTGCAAATTGGCTGAATATTTATTTAAGCTATTGAAAAATTGTTATGTTGATAATGAAACTTTGCCTTATTTGGCTCGATTTATAAGAATGCGTCACTAGTTGCCGGAAATCGAGTCTGGGTACAGATTTCATGGTCTAAAGTCTACGAGTTAATTCTGGCCAAAAAATTAATTTTAGCCAAAAATCACAAAGGTGGTAGTGTCGCATCTCTCTCAGAATTCATGTTGGCGACTAGGAGACTTTAAATACCGATCATCAAAAGTAATTTTTTCTCACTAACTACAGCATCCGATCTCACTAAAATTATTCTTACAAAAATATAGCTCTACCAAAGATTCAATCCGGCCGAGCCAATTTTTCTAAGTACTATTGTTCAACAGTTTCCATTTTCGGCATTTTTTAAATCGTCTAGTTGCCGGAACTTGGCGTATAGAGATGCAAGACTACACCACTTGTGGATGTTTTTTGCTGAAACTTAGTTCTCGTCCGAAAATTTTGAGATAAATGCTTTCAATGTTAAAAAAATATTTCACTGTTAAAAAATTCCCTGCTAAACCAGGGCCACAATATTATAGGGATGTAGCTTGTAGACCTATTCTTGATTTTTTAAACTTTGTAATGCCCGTTGGAGCTGGTTCTTTTAACATAACTCCATCAATTTCATCAAAACTCCGGCAGCAAATAGGATAAGCGCAACAACGCAAGCATAGTTCCTTTAAAAAGCATATTTATAAACGTTTCAAATTTCAGGATTTGTTATCAAAGAAATAGAAACTGCAGAGAACGAATCAATAAATTGGTTTATCCGACGATCTCAAGACCAGAATCAAAGTTTGAGAAAAACTATTTCAACTCCGGCAGGGCGAAAGTTACGACCAAATGACGGGTGCATCTAGTTAGCTTACATTGCATTTATAAATGTCTTGTGACAAGACTCTTGTATTCAAAACGTTCCAAATTTAATCATGTTTCCATTAAACATCTCAAATAACTCCCCCTCAATTTGTCAGGTTTCAGTAGATTTCTACGAGTTAACTAGTCATTCTTAACTCGTATACTCTGTACAAATTGATTTGAAGGTTCTGATTAACTCCCAGCGTTGGCTTTTTCGCTACGCGTTGACCAAAGTCTGTTTTTTTTCTTAAATTATTTATTTTTAATTCTAAAAATATTTTTTTAAAGGCAACGCTAGTGCGTTACGCTACGAGTAAAACAAGCCATAAAATTCTAAAAAAAATATATGGTTTTAGTCAAAAACCACTTGATGGCGCTAAAGGAGTTTAGAAACTAAATTGTCAAGTGTCACCGGCGCTGATTGGTTTAGCATTCATGGCACTATATTACATGACTCATTTTAATGAGTATAGCCACGTTTTTCAAAATAAAAATGGTCGTTTTTAATGAAAATATAGTAATTTGGGCAACTTACACCAGAACCAAGAATATTTAAAAACCGCTAATCTTGATGCACCCGACGTCTCGAAATTTTGTCAATTATCTTTGGCTAAATAATACATTCGTATCCAATAAAGACCAAGTAAGATTTGGAAAGAGCGGAAAAGAGACTGACATAATAATTTAACCAAACCGCATCGTAGTGATCGAATCTGAAAATAAAGGTCAAAAAGGTTATTATAAAATGAATTAAATGAATTTTGCAAAAATGTTCAAAATTCATCTTTTAAATGGGTGCCAACTTTTCATCTTTCACCCGAACGTCAGATAAAAGGGGATTAGATCTTTAGATTGCTGCATTTAAGTTACGATTTCAAATAAGGAATTTCAAAAGTAAAACCACGGGTTATCGTTTTAAGTGATGGTAGTTTCTATATTTTCTGCAAGTTATTATTGATAAAAAATACAACAAAACAACCAAAATAAAAAAAAAAAATTTCGAAATTTTTGACGTTTTTTTCGATTTTTTTCAAAATTAAGTCGAAAAATAACGATTCGTTTTCACTTTGACCACTAAAACTTCAAAATTTCGGCTTACCGTAAAGCCAACTTTCTCCTCAAGTTACCCTAGCCTTAATTTTTGATGGCATACTTTTCGAAAAATCGAAGGCACACGTGACCCTTAAGAATCATATTTGAGTTTGGAGCTCGAAATTTGAAAAAACGGCCCCCATGAGTTTTAATTTGTTTTGACGCTACCTTTTTGCAAAAATTTGAGTGAATTTAAAGTTTAAACCTAGGAAGGAGATAGATTATGCCGATGCACAAATGTCCAAAAAACGGTGGTTATCGCATATTATAGTAAAAATATAGCACTTATCTACAAAACAAGCTACCATTGAGTTCGAACTTACTTAATCTACAGGTAAGGTTAAAATGTAGGTTTATTTCAAAATAAAACCTGGGAGGGAGATAGATTTTTTTTGGTTATGTCTCCTTGTCTAGCTTTACGTATCTAGGAGTGTTATGGCATCAAAAAATGTTTGGCACATTTGCACGCAAAGCCTGAGGCTAGTTCTACAAACTGGCTAAATCTGAATTAATATCCTTGAAGCTTGTTTGGCTTATTTTATCGTGAAAATATGCAAAATTAAGGAACCACCATACCCTTAATTGGCCGCATCTTGTTCGAACATTCTTTTCTGGTCATTTTAAGTCTTAGGTTTTTTTGTTTTCAAAAAAAATTTTAAAAAAATTGGTATTCCGGTCAATTTTCAAAAAATTAACTAGGGGTTTGCTAAAGCCAGTTCCAGCGAATCCGTATTACGAGCGTTTTTTATTTAAACCGTTTTGAATGATTAGGGTCGGCCAACTATCGTGGTCGACCTCAAATAACCGGTCAAAGTTCAAGGTCAATTATTAATATCATTGTATGAACTTCAGCAGTACCACCCAAAAGAATTGGCCAGGGTTCGACCTTTTGATGCATTATTAGCAACTATGGGTGAATTATATACTGAAAGGGTCGGTTAGATTCCAAAAGGTGTTTTTGCACAGTAAAAAACGACGGACACAAATTTTTAATCTTATAAAAAATGAAATTTGAAAATTTAACTCACTAAAAAAGACGGAGCTTTTATTAAGCTCCGTAGTGTCTTTGGAGCATCCGTGGCTCGATGGCCTTTAATCGCAATTTATGAACCCCTTAATTAATCCCTGTATGAATGACAATTCAAAGTGATCAATTGATTATTTGTATAATTGACGTTTGTTGCGTTTTTTTCGAAAATTTTTACTGTATTACAGACTTTTTTTTGCAAACAAAAATTAAATCATCAAAAAAGCCCTTTGAGGCGGGATCAGAAAAAATTCGAAGACTTTTTTTCATTACAACATAGCCCCAAAATGAACCAGGTGACCGTATATTCAAAGAATAAGGTGGTAAAAGTAGTAACTGTTTTTTTTTCAAAAATTACTTAATCAATTTTTGAACAAAAAGTGAAGTGGTTCTTTGAAGTTTTTCAGACTTTTTTTTATTACAACCAAAGTCCAAAAACGATCACAGTGGCCTTCAAATTAGGAAATAAGGTTTTGGTAGCAACTAAACAAATAGTGATCAAATTACGCCGCAAATTTTTTTTTGGCCCAATAACACCTAATTTAGAGTTTTTGAAGATAAAATATTTTCCAAAAACGACACGTGATCATTATTTTTCAAGAAACTAAGGATTAATTTATGACATATTCCAAACCTTATTTTTGATTATTTCGTCACGGGGAATTTATTCGGACTTGGTGTATGAGAAAAAGTCTTAAAGGTTGAAGTTGACCCTGGAATTTTTTGACGTAATTTGAGTACTTTTTCAATTAACCTGCTGTACTATGTTTTTTTCAAAAGTCTCAAATGCACGTGGAAGACCCCTCAAAAGAATTCTAACGAATTTCTCAGACTTTTAATTGCAATTACAGTATGTCCTCAGGTTTAAATAGAGCTTTCTTAGAAGTCAAAAATTTCCGAATACTGATTTACATTAAGCATGCGTAGGCCAAAAAAAGAAGAGGTAAATTTTTCTTACACGAAGAAAAAAAATATTCCCACAAAATTTAAGACTCATTTTACTAGAGAATTGTTAAAAACATTCCATTTTTTTTTGTAGATATAATAAACCCAAATTGGTTACGGTATAATATTTGAACATTGTCAAATTAACCCTAAATTTGGGTTACTTATGCACTTGTTTTGTGAGAATCGGCAAAAAATGAAGGAGTTTTTAATTTTCTTATTCACATTTGATAACTTTTTATAAACTTTTTTTAACCAAGTTATTTTTTTAGGGAACTGTAGAGAATTTTTTGAATAATATGAATTACTATTGAAAAAATATATGTTAATAATGAATCTTCGTTATATGCTTGATTAACGCAAAGCCACGGATGGCAAAAATACACTAACGGTCCAGAGATCTGTCGGCCACTACGGGAGTTTAATGAACTCCAATAGTCATAAGTTGGAGCATAGTCGCATTTACACATCGGTTTTCTTTTGGCCCCTGGTTCTCCCGGTCCGTTACCCTACTCATAACCCGTGAATGACAGATCCCGTGATTAATGTAACTGGTGAACCAATACCGTAAGTGAGAGCTGTGACGTCATAATTTTAGTTTTTTTCGTCAAATTTTGCCATTTGACTTAAGTTTTCAAAAAAGATTACGATGCTGTTTAAAATTGATCAGCTGATTCTCTTTAGAAACCCAAAAATATCAAAATGGCCGGAGCTTTATTTCGAGGCACTATTTTCACAATAGGAAAGCATTATGATGACGTCAAGCTCCAAACTAACGCCTGAGCAGGCTTGTAAAAGGGATGGCTTTGCGTGGGTTTTCCATCCCCTTTTTGCGTAGGTTTAAAGCAAAAGATAGGAAACAATGGGGATGGGGAATAGAAATACGGTTGGGGATCATCCTTTTACAACCTGCGCTGAGTAAATCTTCGATATAACTGGTACAACTCTTGAAAGTCGAATCTAGGAGTTAAATCCTCCACAAAACAAATAATGCTTAATTAAGTTTAAACCAAATATATAGTGAGGTAGGAACGGCAAAACTTTTTTTTGCTAAGATTTTTTACTTATGTCAAATTGTCAAGCCCTTTAAAAAAAATTACGTTCAGTACAAACACATTTTTAAAAAATTGTCAGCTACTGAATCGTGATATTTCTTCAAGGGCTACAATTGACCATAATTAAAAAAATGTTTTAGCAAATTTCTTTCTTCGTTTCTACTTAATTTATAGGATATCTAGCTTTGGAAACAAATAATTAAACTGTAAACCCAGTGAAACATTCTTTATACCCGCGTGAGTTTCAAAGTGGAGTCGAGACTTAAGCTGAATTTGTTTGTCTCGAAAACTACTTGAAAAGGCGGAAATGTAATGTTGTTAAATTTCGTTAAACAAGTCAAATTCTCCAAGATAAAAATGACAACCTCATTGCAATAAGGCAAATATAACGTTGCTGTCACCAATTTACATCCAAAATTAAAAAAAATCCGTTACTTCAAATGACCAAGCATTAACTTCAAATGAGAAAATGCCGTCACCTTTAAATGACGATTTGGTTGAAATTTTCGATCATTTTTTGGAAAAAGTGCAGGGCCCATAACATATTTCGAAATTTCCGAGGACCGAGATTATTGCCGCAACTCAGCATTCTACATCCAATCTGATAAGTTTTAATATTATTATACTTATTAAATAAATGTTTTTTAATCCATATTTTTCAAGATTTTAATTTGGTAACTATTATTTGATCGATATCATTAGTAAAAAATGAAGTTTTAAAAGAAAATAAATTTAGAAATTTAGTCTTCTGGAAAAAGATCAAGTGAGGGATAATCGATAACTTTAAATCAAATCGATCCGTTTTAGTTTAA
>SCLH01000313.1:811430-830498 GCA_004367855.1 Oikopleura vanhoeffeni | reverse complement strand
GAGTAGTGGCTACGCATTCTAACCAAAAAGTGATAAAGGGATATCAGAATTATTATTCTTTTTCGGCGAATCAGACGCAACCGAAACTTTGAACGTCTCGCAAGAAAAACCAAACAAGATATTGTGAAACGAATGCCATATTAACCTGGAGCACACAATTTGGAAAAAGTGCTTTTTTTTTAAAAAAAATCTGATATCAGTGCTATAAATGAAATTGAATAAGTACTCAATACACCGAAATCAGTCGATTTAAGGGGGTGGTCATGTCTGATTTGCAATTATGCAGAGCTATTTCAGGAAAATCTGAATCTTGAGCAATAATTCCAAGAATGCCAATTTGTAGATCTATTCTTAATCTTGCGCAAAAGTGCATTACAAATTATTTTTGACCATTACACCAATAGGTACAGTATCGTAACAAGGTGACACTTTCAAAACCTCAAAATCTATCTTCTCCTAGATTTGCTCCAATTTTCACAGATCACATAACGGTAGTATGGCAATCTTTTCTCAAGGGCTTTTTTTGATCCGGCGACGGAACAATTCTAGAACGCCAAATAACCGACGATTTTCACAATTTCAGACTTCAAAATCTATCTCCTCCTAGGATATATTTGCAAAATGGCTCAAATTTTTATCAAGTATTCCTAAGAACAATTTTAAGAGACTCTCACGGGCTTTTTTAAAATTTCAAGCTAAAACTCGAGATATGGTTTTTTTGGTTATTTTCGAAAAAATTTCCGAAATAAAAATGCTTCGATTTTTTCGAAAGTAGGCTCAAAAGAAAGCCAGTAAAACACTGATGAGAAAGTTGGCTTACGTCAAGTCAATATTTTGAAGTTTTAGAGTCAAATTCGAGCAAACGTTATTTTTTGACTTCATCTTTGAAAAAATACTTAGAAAAATATCGAAAAAATGCTAAAATTTCAAAAAAAATTTTTGATGATTGGCTTTATTAAATCAGACATGACCACCTCCTTAACATGTAATTTTTGTCGATTTGGAGCTAATAGACCGAAAATTACAATTCTAATTCCATATTACTTCTTAAATAACCATTAATAGTGGGCGTTAGAGAAATCAAATAATTTTGACATCTCATCACTAATTCAAATGATACGAATTTGGATCATACAAAAAACTTTTAAATACATTTGTTGAAAATTTTAGACAAATATTAACTATATTTCAGCATTTCAGTATCGTCAGGCTGTCCGTTAGAACAGGGCTGGCGTTTAAAAAAAAATAAAACGCGTCGGTTACCGCCTTAAGCTTACGAAAAACATATGCTTGTTTTTTTTATATAGATACACTCCTTGAAACGAAATCGTCACGAGGCCACTTTGTTCAAAACGGAAAAGCTATCTCCTCCTACGTTTTATGTTGAAATGAACCTTTATTTTTAGATAACCTGTGAAATTAGTAGACAAAACTTCTGAGGAGCGTTTTTGTGAATAAGTGCTATAATTTTTCCTAGAATATGCGAAAATCCACCGTTTATTGGACATTATTGATCCAAAAAACTATCACCTCCTAAGTTAAATTTCAAAATTCCCTCAAATTGTCGCCAACGCTAGTGCAAAACAAACAAAAACTTCTGAGGAGCGTTTTTTTCAAATATTGACCTCAAAAATAAAATATGGATTTTTCAAGGTCACGGGAACAAATTTCCGAAAAAAATGTGCTTCAATTTTTTCGAAAGCAAGCTCAAGATAAAGCTAGGGAAAAACTGAAGAGAAAGTTGGAAGAGAAAGTTTCGAAATTTTTCTTGTTGTTATTTGGGTTTTTGTGCTTTTAAAACATAAACGATTGATTTGGGGCATTTTTATGACATAATTACTGCAGAAAATGTAAGAATCACCAATGGTGATTCACCATACCTTTAAGCGAGATATGTACGAAAATTATTTAAGGGGGTCGGTGCATTTTGGCAGATTTGCACTTTTTCAATTTTTTTTGTCTTCATGGGAAACATTTTGCCACCTCATAATTTTCGAATAAATAGTATTTAACGTTAGTTTCCATTTTTGAGCTCACTTTGTATATCTGTTTTTTTCAGATCTATTATTTTACTTTATAAATCGTCTTTAAAATAAACACTCTAAAAACGCGCCTTTGTACTTAGGTGTCTAAATTACATTAATATTTTTTCTCTTGTTTATCAATAGAAGCTTCAAAAAATGGTCGATCACCATCGAAAATTTTATATTAATTTCATATGATTTCTTACGTCAAAATCGAAAATTAAATTTCCTAAAAAAGAAGAAAAAAACGAAATTTTAGCACATCGAAAGAAAATATTATTTTCATGATTTAAATTTAATAAATTTGCGTGGTGAACGAGTCGGCTTACCAATTAGGCAAGTCTCGATGAAATAATTTTCTTTAATTTTGATAAAGAAGGTAAAGTACATTTCGCGCAAACGTATTTCATTCAAAAAAGTATGATTCAGAGTATAACAAGAGCGAAGAAACAAAACGAGGACATATTTGATAAAAAGTTAAAGTAGCCATTCCCAATTTTTCAGCTAAAGGATTCCATAAAAATAAGTTTGAAAGTTTTTGAACAAGAAATGAGGAAAATTTCAAAATATTTCCAAATAGTTTCGACACGAAAAATCCCAAAAAATGTGGTATGATTTTTCAAAATATCCTATAATATGTGGTCAACTACGCGAAAAGTTAAAGTGCATTTTGAAGAGTTTTTTTTCGTTGATTTGAACAAATACTGTGTAAAAAAAATTTGATGGAAAAATTAAGGCATTTTTTATAATGCTCGGAACTTTTTTCAAAAATTTCTCATAATTTGTGGAATTTGAAAAGTTTAATTCGAGCTCAAAATTTCTTAAAAAGCAATAACTCTGAAAATTCTTTAGTTACAAAATTTGCCTGGAGTATGAAACATTACTTTGGTTGTATATTGGAATATATAAACCAGTGAAAGTTTTTCTTCCAAGAGCCCATATCCGTATCTGCCAAAATGCACCGACCCCCTTTAGTCAAACTGCTTGTGTGTTTTCGAAACATAAAATAATTATATTTTTTCTATCATAGATGGTTTTCATTAGACATTTCGGCTAAACAGCCATTATCAAGTTTAATTTTTGAATATTTAGAAATTTTATTTTCAAAAAAGTATTCAGCTCGAATATTTTTCGAAATTAGATTCGTTGAGAATGAAATCACCTACGTTTCTCTCAAGAGGTACCTTGAGGGCTTGCAAAATACTGTTCCTAACATGGTGAAAAAAAATTCAACAGCTGTACAAGATGCATCAATAAAATCTTTCTTATTTTAAATCGTCTTAGCTTTTCAATAAACACTAGAAAACTTTTGTTTATGTTAACTTAAATTAAGGCAAAAAACGAAATTAATCTGTTAATTCCAAAACTTGAAATTCGAATGGAGGACCAACAAAAAATTGCCGGGAAAATCAAATCAATTTTTGAAGAAGCAAAAAGAGGAACGACGAAATAACTTTATTTTTAAATTGATAAATTTTGAAAATTTCACCATGTGCTTAGATTTTTATACTACAATAAAAGCTCAGAAGCATTTACAGCCATGATGACGCTACAACTATCTTTTTGAAATAACATGGTAGTGACTCAATTTTTGGATCCCTCTAGTGGTCAGAAAATGACATATCTGAGATTATATCATATAAAAACCAATCTTAGATTCTGTAGTTTGATTGGAGGGTACAAAATTTGTACTACAAATGATCAAAAGAGTGTGACCAAGACTTTTTCAAATTTCGAAAAGTTGATTATCCCTTTGTTTTTTATTTGAGAACTTTCTGTTTATTTATTGAGAAATCCTTGGAGTAGTAAAATTTGTAAAAAAAACTTGAATAATCATTTGTACCAGAGGTCGGAAGAATTAGATCGGATCGTATCGGCTCAATTAGATCGGACCGATCTGATTAAGTTCAAATGTTGTACTTAGTCCAGTTGATTAGAGATCAGATCGATTTTTTCCGAGCTGATCTTATCCGATCTTAATTTTCTTTTCTTTCTGCCGAATTGCCCAGTGGCAAACCCTGATTTGTACTCTCAAATCGAACTATAGTCTCAAATTTGGGTTTTTATATCTCATCTGTAGAGATCCATGTACTCAAACAAGTGTTAATTGGCACTTATTAATTCCAAAATAATACTTAATTCTCCTCACATGCCACGAAGTTATAATTTGACTTATTTATAAATTTTTTGTAAAAAATTACTACCGGAGCCTCATTCAATTCATAAAGTTATATTTTCTGATCTGTTGTAGCTGGTTATATGTGATTTTTCTTTAAAACATCGGCAAGTGAAAAACCTATTTTTTATTGGAACATAAAATATTTTCATCGTTTTTAGACAAAAATAATATCATAATTTTCATGAAAAAAGGCTTTGAAATTTCGAAAAAATATATTTTCAAGTTCAAATACTCATTTTTTCGAGTTTTACGATTTCGACTTAACCAAATCGCTATAATTCCCGAACCAGAGAAGTTAGAAAAATACGCTTTTGGCGAAAAGATAGCTTAGTGTGTAGCTATAATAACGAGCGTTCTAATGACCACTCAGTATCAATAGGCACTGCCTCAGTACACGGATTAAAAGTGAAAATTTCAAATTTTCTTCTATTATTCTAAAACTTACATAATAATTGAGGCGAGTTATTTTCATTTAGTTCATAACCCGGTTGATTGTCATCACATTCATATTTTCCCGGTAGATACCTAATACACTGCCTCCAGAGCCCCATCATCGCCGCTTGATTAGGAAATAAAATTTGATCTTTCGGAACCATTTCCACCCAGTTTGGCCAGAGGCAGACAGACAGTTGAATAATGAAATTGACAAATGAGCATATAAAAATACCAAGCTTATTTAGGCTGCTTATAATTTGCGAAAGATTATTAAAATTAAAATTTTGACCAAAAGTATTGAATATTCTTGGAGATGAAATGAAAGACAATAAATAAAAAATCACAGTTTTATTCTCTTATTTTCCTTAAGTTCAATAAAAAGCTTAAATAGTGTATACTCTATTCACACTAACACTAATTTGGGTAGCTGACATATTCGGCAAAGCTGGGCTAGCTACCTAAATTAACATCAGTGTGAACACGGGATATATCCTGTTAAGAGGGAGTGTATTCAAAAATCGCTAGAATGTACTAGACTTGGAAATAACCGTCCCTGATTAGTCGACAGGCGGACTTTACACTTAGCCATCGCTTAAAATCCCTTTTCTACACCACACTTATATCTCTCTCCAACCAAACACCCTGAAAAATAACAAAAGACCTGACAAAAATTTCCAAATTATAGGTGTCAGGACCTAGAATTAGAAAGAATTGCAAATTTTTTTGCAACATTTCCGTTCTATACGACTTTCTGAACGACAGTTGAATGATGAAATTGACAAATGAACATAGAAAAATACCAAGCTTATTTAGGCTGTTTTTTGATGTGCGAAAGGTCGGATTTTAAAATTATTTTCAGCTGTTTTAAGGTGGAATTAACAAGATATTTAATTTAATCTGACATCTTTGCCGATTCATTACACATCGTAGGGTCACGATACTTTAATGGTTATGACCTTTTAAGCATACTTACTGTCAAAAATAATTAACGTATAGTGACGCTATTAGTACGCATCAGAATATATTTGAAATTCACTTTTTTCCGAGGTCTGTAAGATCAAACTTAACGGCTTATGAGCTCAGCGATCAATATATTGAGGTTATAAATTTCCGAATAACGATGATAGATTATTCGAAAAAATGCAAAGTTTTATATTGATCAATATATATCCCTTTAACACTTTTTTCTTAATCTAGAATGTGCGGGCTGAGGGAGCCAATTCTAACACTCCTCGAACCCCTCCTAGCCACTCATGAGGCCGCTTTTCAGCCCGCACATCCTAGATCAACAAAAAGGTGTTAAAGGGATATAGTGAATTAAATTTAATTAGTATGTTAGGTTTTAAATAAATTTATAAAAATTAAAATACAAAAAAAACCTTTTGTATAGTCTATGTCCGCTTTAAAGTTATTTTCTCTCAATAAAATTTAGGTAATTTTAAATCTTAAAAAAGATTTGAAATTTTTCAATAGCAGATTATGCGTTTTTGAGATTCGACTTTTAATTACTCTAGTCTTTAATTTCGAGCAAAATTTATTTGCGACGAGTATCTTCTTAATAATCTTAAAAAGCTTATTTGCCTAAAATTCCATTTTTAATAAAAATTTGCAGATCATTTTATTTCTACAGTATTATTTATGAGCTGAAAAATCGATAATTGCGGTAAAAATTGGCTCTGACTACCGTCTTAAATCATGTCAAGTGTTTAATTTTTCATGATGTCGTGAGAAAATCTGCAAGGATAACTTAAAATATACCTTGGTACTTAGGCCGCTCAACTTTTATCTAGAAAATCGTCGGACGGTGTATTGGTACTTGAGACTCAATTAAGATTTTCCATATTTTTGCGGCATAAGGATATTGTTTGATAAATCAGGTCTCATAAATAGCTGATGTAGACTTGAATTTATTGCCCATTTAAAATGTGTGGCTGTACACCGTCCATTTTTAAATATCGGTTTTCTTGCCATAAATTGTACTTTATAGGCCGAAATGGCTGACATTCTCAGGTTAACGTCTTCGAACTTTCAAAAATGTTTTGCAAACATTTATCGAGTAAATAAACGCTGAATAAATCTACTTAACCCTCAAAATTAAAAAAAGTTGAATTTTTGTAACATCTTTTTTGCCGAAATTTTTTTTTATTTTATTAATTTCCTCTAAAAATTACTTTGAAGATCTTCAAAATAAAAATTCCAAATTTCAACTTAATAAAAAATTTAAAAGTTTGTATAGTTTAATTTTGCAATTTCATTTTTTAACTCCCAGGATCAAGGTTTGAGAAAAAGGCAAAATTCTTGGGACTTTTAACCCAACAATTTCTAGACATCGATTTACTTGGAACTATTTATGCCATTATTTATAAGAGTACTAGCGCTAGAGAGCTAAATATTTTTGCATTTCAAAATACCACGAAAAATTCTCAAAATTTTCATTTAATTTAAAAAAACGGGTAATTTTTAGCTAAGTTTTATTTCAAGAAGCTATTTCCTTATTTGATTTTCACGCCATCTGACCTATTAAGAGGTCAATTAACTGAACTTACGGCAATCTGAACCCGCCAGCATTCTTGAAATAAATTAAACGCGGTTCAACTGTTCATCTAACTGAAAATCACTATTTAGCCTAAAATATTCGTTTGTATAATGGCATTATTGAGCACAGAAGAAAATGATCTCACCTTGGACTTGAGCCGTTATTACCCATGGGAGTTAAATCAGATTTGCGTTACCCTAATATTTTATTTAAACACTATAGTATTTCACATACTGTATGTGAAACTATTGTGAACGCTTTGTGAATACATTGAAATAATCATAGTCTTAAATCGGGTGAACGTCAAAGCATTTAAAATCCTGAATCGAGTTAAATACGATTTTTATACTGTATATCATATAAAGTGTAACATTTGTAAAAATTGAAAATATCGACAATTCCCTATGGACCATAGGCTATGGTTCATAGCCTATGGTTGTTTGGTTTTTACACTTAATTTTGGTCTAGTACTTTTAAGCTAAGTACTAGGGATTGGTCTAGTACTTTAAAGCCAAAGACATAAAGGGCAATGTATTTGAATATCAGGGTGCTTCCCGGAGATCAATTTTCCAGTTAAAATTACCCCTAGAAAATAGTTTTTGTTCTAAAATTTTCAAAAAATTGCAATTTTAGGGGTTGAAAAAAATATATTTTTATAAAAATCACGCATACCGCGTCGTTTTGAATCACAAAACTCTAGCAAAAAAGTTGTGCCTCTAGTTGTTTCGAATGCTGATTAATCCTTTATCCATTCGAAATCACTTCTTATTAAGTGTAGTAGATGTATATATCTCTTTAAGACTCTAGTTGGACTTTGCTAGTTCGGTCTAGTACATTAGTAGTACTTTAATAATATAATGTAATAGACCAAACTAGCAAAGTCCAACTAGAGTCTTAAAGAGATATAAAATAGTACAAAGGTGTGGCAATTTTTACACACGAGATCTGGAGTGACTTCGCATGGATAAAGGATATTACACCAACTAACCATTTATGGAAACCCCTGTAATGGAAACCCATTACCATGTAATGAAAACTCATAACCCTTTAACTAAGGATGTGGGGGACGATAATTGGGCTCTTTTTTACACATTTTCAAGGGAAGTTTCTGAGAAACCTGGCTTCAGACATAATTATTTTTTTTCCAAATACTGGTAAGACAACTTCTTAAGGAAGTTGCCAGTACTATTCAGAGCATCTGATACTTCAACCTACGCATAGAAATGGTTTTTAGTAGGCGTCCCTAAAACTACTAAAAAGCCTACTGCTCATTCATTTCTCATCATTTTTTTGTTATTTGCATTCAACTTTCAATATAAATGCGCATCTCCGAGCGAAAGCCTTTTTTGAAAATTTTGCCCCTAGGTCAAACAGCTTATTGGGAGCTCACGCAAAAGCCTACTCCTCCTTGAAATATATAGAAAATTTTCAATTGTGCATCAAATTCACCGCAAAGCCTGGATTAAGGTCCGAGCGAAGAGTTTTTTTCTGATTTTCTTCTCAAAATATCAGGAATGACTTGTGAATTTCTTTTTTTTGTTGAATTCTGAACTATAAATTTTCTAAACCCTACTTTATTTGAAAAAATATTCAAAATTCAGAAAAATCCTTGGAGTTAAAAACTCAGTGACAAATTCTCTACAAAATAGGGCAATCAAAAAAGTTATCTGAGAAACTCAATTATCGTCACCCTTAATTTAACCTTTAATTTCAACTCCCGAAAAACCGACTTTTCTTTGAAAAAATCTCAAAACCAAAAAAAATCTTATAAGTGAAAAAACTTGCAGAAAATTCTCTACAAAAAAGGTGTATCAAAAAGTATTATACGTGAAGCTGAGATATCGTCCCCCACACCCTTAACTCGTAGACTTTAGACATGAATCGTACCCAGACTCGATTTATGGCGACGCGTCCGCATACTTATAAATCAAGCCATATATTAGCAAAGTTTCATTATCAACATACATTTTCAATAGCTTAAAATAATATTCAGCCAATTTGCTATACAATTAAAAAAACAAAATTAAAACGAATTTAAAGAGTTTAATTAATTTATTTTACATTAATTTATTTAATGAGGATAAGAAAACGTCGTAAATGCGTCGTAAACTGCGATTAAATGGTGTATGGCGAAGCGTCGCCATAAATCGATTCTACGAGTTAATGGAAACCCATACCCATTTATGGAAACCATTTTTTCGCGAAAGTGTGTTTCCATAAATGGTTAGTTGGTGTATACAGTATAATTTATACTTGCTAATATCAAGTTGATATACGTCAATTTTATCGCAATATTCAAAAATTGTAACTCGTAAATTAACAAAAAATATATCAAAAATAATATATCAAAAGCCACAAGAGCTAAAGAGCAAAAAATGATTATTTCCAAATGATGGTCAATTTTATGAAAAATAAGTTCTAGAGTAAATCGACTTTGGTGAACGCGAAAATAGATTTTTATATAAGCAGCAGCCTCGAAAAATGGCTCGGCGTACATATTACAAATAAAACGCCAAGGCATATGACCGAGTAAAATTTCAAACTTCTCTATAAAAATAATTAATCAAAGTTTCTCTAAGCTTTATCAGAATAATTTCTTATTTTCATCAAGAAACAGCTCAAGATCCATAATACCAATTTGATCTTCCTATATTTTCGTATGTCCAAGATAAGTCTGTTAATACTTTTATTACAAAATATATACCTTTCGCTGCTTAAAAGGCCTTTCCTGGCATACTGTCCGTTTCTTTGATTGTGAAAGCATTTACTTTCTCTATAAATACACTTTAGCTTTCGTCGATTTCATCGTTCATCGGCTCCCTAACGTCGCAAGGGGTGTCTAAAAATCTCTATTTTTTATCTTTTTTTTTCTTAATTTTCGTCTAAATAAAGTAAATGAAAAACTGTTAAAAACGGTAAAGAATAAGCCCGTTGGGATATCGTTCGTTTCAAAAAGACAGAAAATGAAGTAAGAAGCTGCATTGCGCCTCATTGCCAGGTTAGGGTTAAACTATATTTTGGCACAAATGACTCCCTTAACCAAAATCTATATTTAGGCTTTATTACATGTCAGGTTTGGTATTATTTTCAGTATTAAGTATTCATTAAAATTTTTCGTATCACGAGGAAAAATAACTTTGTTTATTATGATAAAAAAGTGCTATGGGATGCCATACGTTCAAGTATTTAGCATAAAGCTTTCACACAAGCGAATCAGGCTTCCAAAAGGGATTGCTTTTCTGCTATTCTTTTTGGAAGTTTGATCAGAATCATCATTCAAAATTATTGAAAAATTCCTAAATTTTTTTCTGATGTTTTTCATTTATTTCCTAAAATTTGTTTACTTAATTTTTTTCTTATTTTAAGTTTTTCAAGATTTTTATCATTTTTTCTCACTCCGCGTCATAACTGTGATGTCAGAAAAAATCAAATCACAAGATTGTCAACTTCTTTCAAGAATCGTGTGATTTGATTAGTCACCATCTTTTCTGACATCACAGTTATGACGCGGAGTGAGAAAGCATTCCGAAGGATTTCCAAACGATTTCGACTTCAGTGGGTGACTGATCAAACGGTAATTTTCATGAGACCTTTTTCGAAAATTTTGAAGTGAGCAAAATATCAGTAATAATTATGTGATGGGTAAAACTTATTTTACCAAAATTAATTAAAAATTTTTGAAAAGTTTTCAGATTTACAAATCGTTTTCTTGTAAAATTTCCTTGATCTGATCTATACTGATCCAGAGTTTTATAAAAAAAATAACAAACATCTAACGACGTTAGACTAACGTGAGATTAAAAAATGCGGTCACGAGTAGGATTTTTGATGCATCACCTTTTATTAATTTTTAATTGTAAGCTTAATCAATTAAAAATTAAAATCTTAGTCTTAAATGTTCTGTCTTAGTTTTCAGTAGATATTATATAGGAGTTTTCTTGTGATTCTCTTAAATTTTATATAAAGTTTCCATCAAAAATCTCATGAACTCGCCTCAAATTCATTGCCTTTGATTTTATTAACCAAAATTTACGTGGGCAGAGTTGTTACTATCGACGATAGACTATCGTGATAAATTTGACTGAATTATTTCTTCAAATGTATCTCCTCCCTGAGTTCATTGCTTAAATTAACAGGACAAAAGGTGAGCAAGTCATCTGAAAGCGTTTTAAAAAAAACTTGGATTTGGTAATGTATCTCCTCCCTGGATTTAAAAGTTTCACATTCGAAACCTATATGAATGTGCAGCTGAAGCGTCCGTGCAAATTAGTAAAGAGAGTTTTGTCCGAATTTTTTTCTCGTTTTTCCATAAATCGTGCTTTAATTTACCAAAAATCAAGAAATTTCATTTTATTTCATACGTAATATTTTTGAAACCACAAAAAGTGCTTTCCTGGCAATTTACCAAAATAAAACAAGTACCCAAATGCTCGTAATGGTCCATATTTTCAGAAAAACGATTATACTGAAATTGGGGAAATTTTTTTCTTGAGCCTTATTTAGCGACGACCACTCCCTTAAGGGAGTGGGTGTTGCAAATTTGAGCCTTTTCCGAGGTAATTTCTCGCCAAACTAGCAAAGGTGATATTCCAAAAACATTTGTAACTTACAGAACCAACCTTCGCGGTTCATTTTACAACATACAGGAATCTGATACAATCGCACCTACGCACACACACAAACATTTAATAAGCGTCCCCAAGAAACACTAATAAACTATTTTCTCTGTCAATTTACATCATTTTTTGAACTTTTTTTGTGTCAAGCTAGAAAACAACAATACAAACATCTTCTCACGAGATTTTTCCCAAATTTTTGCTTTTGACGGCCAAAAAACGAAAACAAAAATTATTGATTTATTTATGATTTAAATTGAAAGTGCGCTAATTTGTTTTCTTTTGACGCTACCGAGTTAAAAATTGCATGAAAATCCTTAAAAGTTGAATTTACGGAAAAAATTATTTTGAAGCATTTTGTAAATTTTATTTTTTTTAGTTCCTGAAATTTTGTCAAAATTCAAAATAAAAATGAAAAGTTTACATGGGCCCCAAGAGACGCTGAATCAAAATTTCAAAAAAAATTCTCTAATGCATTGTCAAAAAAGTCTTGTGCTTTCAAAGGCAGAATGAGCCTAAACTGTATCTTCTAAACTGGTGTAGGAGATACCTGTTGACTGAGCCTCCCAAACTGACCATTTCAAAAATTTTACTTTTTGTTTTTTCGCGTTTTTGTCTGCCAAAAGCAAAATTCCACGAAAAAGGCGCTGATGCATTATGTGTGAGGCTTCTCTGGAGCCTGACACAAAAAAATAATGAAAAATGGTGAAAATTGAAGGAGAAGATACGTTCTGAGTGTTTTTTTAGGAAGCTTTTTGAAAGCGTAGGTGTCGGCGTAGGTGGGATTGTATCAGTTTATTGTTAAATTCAAAATGATCGCGAAGAGTTGTTCTTCAAGATATAAAAATTTTTGGGATATCAGCTCTGCCAGTTTATCCAAAAATATCTCAATAAAAGGTCCAAATCAGCGACACCCACTTCCAAGGTATCAACTTTGTTTCCCGATTAACAGTAATATCGTTGTATTAAAATCGGTGTTACACAATGAAAGTTATAAATTACTTTGCTCGAATGAGTCCAAGAGGGCAATAAAAAATCTCTGTGTTGACGCTTCTATCTAATATTTCATTTTTATTTAACCTTCTGTTCAGAAATTAAAAATTAAAAAGTTTTATATTTTATTGTTCTGGGCAAGTTTTCACCTCAATCTTTTCTTTGACAGACTGATTTTTTCACAACTGACTATTCTGACGGGATCGAATCAAGAAATTTTTGTTGTTGCATAATTTTTGTCTGAAGATTAATCATTTAAGATTTCCGCAAATATATCCATTACGCGGATACTGTACCCCTCGCCAAAGAACTGACTCTTTAACTAAGAGCCTAAAGAGCGTACAAAGTTGGACTCTTAAAAATAGTGAAAAATTAATTGAATATTATTTAAAATGTTAGTTTAAAAATCCTCGTATACAAAATGTTAACTTCATTTTTCCCGAAAAAAGAAAATTATATTTTTTAATGTATAGAATAACAAATAAATAACTTCGGAAATATTTTTTTTAAAAGTCACTTGCAACTCTGTCAAAAATTAAAGAACGTTTTTGAATCATTAAGGGGGTACTGGTAGGCGAAATTAAATTTTATTTCTTAAAAATTAGCCATACAGGGCTTTTAGGAAACAATCTGATGGCAGTTTTATGAATTAGAGCCTTTTTTTCAAAATTTGGCTTTTGACGAAAAAAGCGCAAAAAACGAATTCAACGAAAAAAATTGTCCGTCAAAATTTCGAAATTCTGGCTCTAATGGATTGTTTTTGATGCTGATGCATAACAAAATTTTAAGCATCAATAGATTGAGCACAAAATTGTTCTCAAATTGTTATTAAAAGGAGTTGTTAATATTATATTATTATATCAGATTGTATCAGATCCTGAAAATGATTATACAATATAATATTATATTGATGTCTCCATAAAATAAATCATCAAAATTTATCAAAATAATTTATTATTATTGAATATTTACAGTGATAGAAAAGGTGTCTGTTACAGTAATAATAAATTGCTGTAAAATAAATAGCCTGTGAAAAAACAAGGGCAGGAATTTATTCAGTTGTAAAATGTTCTCACTTGGCGGTCTGTTGTGTAGGATCCGAATTCTAAAATATATAATATAATTAAATTAATTTTTAATAAAANTTTGACCATTTTTCATCGAAAAAAAACTTTCATATCAAGGAAATTTTTTAATACGCAAAATAGGAACCAGACTTTTTAGCGCATTACACCCGACAATGTCTGAAGTTTATTAATATCGTCTTCAACAAAAAATTCTATAGTCGGGTTTAGTTGGAAATGGATGTACAGTGGAAAGTGGTTTTTTATATTTTCCCAGATAATAAGTTATGTTAGGAAATTAGAAATATAAACGTTCGCAAGAATGAACACTTTTATTGAAAATAAAAAAAATAATTTTCACATTTTGTTTGGGTCATTTTTTTAGAAGGGTATTTAATCTCGGTGAGATAGCTTGGAACTAGCACATACGATTTTTGAAATTGTTGGTCCGCATACATCTTTCAAAACAATATAATATTATATTGATGTCTCCATTAAATAAATCATCAAAATATATCAAAATAATTTATTATTATTGAATATTTACAGTGATAGAAAAGATGTCTGTTACAGTAATAATAAAATGCTGTAAAATAAATAGCCTGTGAAAAAACAAGGACAGGAATTTATTCAGTTGTAAAATGTTCTCACTTGGCGGTCTGTTGTGTAGGATCCGAATTCTAAAATATATAATATAATTAAATTAATTTTTAATAAAAGTATTTAAATTAATTAATAAACAAAATAGATTATTTGATTAAAAAAATAATTGATAAAATTATCCTTAAGAAAATAACTATCCCAAAAATTGGAAAATAAAAAGTCAGCTGGTATTATATCCCTTTATGACCTTTTGATTAATCTAATAGATGTGGGTTGAGGTAGCCAATCCTAACACTCCTAAGACCCCTTCTAGCCACTCATGAGGCTGCTTTCTCTTCTTTTCAACACACATCTATTAGATTAATCAAAAGGTCATAAAGGGATATATTCAATAATTTTCCTATAATTACCTGTTTGACAAATTGTCTCCGTGATTACTGTTCTTCTGACCACTGGCTTCGGCTGAGCATAAAAAATGTGAGGTTGAATAGCGGCATCGGTAAATAATTTCGTGGAGTTGGTTGAAATCTTTTATTCTGATCGAAAAATGGTCTGTATAATCCTACTCGTCTCGTCCTCTCTCCAACCGTTCATATTTTGCTCACCATCGATATTTTCTTCATGGAGCTGATTTTTTTCAGAAACTGTCAATTATTTCCATAATGTTTTTCTAGCGCTGAGATTGGCGCAGTGTCTCGAGACAGCAGGACGCCAAAAGTTTGAGGTAGGTTTTGTATGGGCAGCGGGAGGGCCAGGAGTTTTTTGATGGATAACCATAGAATGAATCGCTAAGCAAATGAGTTCGGTCATTTTTGGAAACCCAGGAAATTGGAAGAATCTAAAAAATAATGTTAAAAATAAAATAAAAAGTGAAAAATAATTAGAACACTTAATTAACTTCAATATAGTTCGAGAAGAGATATTCCTTAATATCAAAAAATTCAAGATTTATGCGTATTAAAGGTGATAAACAGGTTAAAAAGAAAAAAATAGTTTAAAAAAAATATTATTTAACATATATATGAATTATGCATATTAGAAATTAATATAACCAGTAAAATAAAGGCCCGCTTTTTCCTAGTTTAAATTTCAAATTGTAAAATACGCAAAACTTATCAATGATACCAAATTAAAAAATATATCGCAAATGAGACCTGTGCAAAAATCTCAATTCCGTTTGGTTATTTATAGTGATTTTGTTAAAAGTGAAATGTGCCATATGAGTTTAAAGCGTAGGTTGTAATTTTATTGTTAAATATTAAAATCACAGCCTACACTCGTTCCTGTATTGAAGGTAATTCACACAAAAAATAATATAGACAAAAATCAACGAAAAAAATATTATTATATCGATTTGAATTTCAACAATTCATATAGAGCAAAACTTAAAAATCTAATTCACTTACTAAATGTATCATCTGCTATTGATGTATCCTTCATGCCAAAGGAGTGCTTGCTACTTTCCCAGTTCCCGAATATTCCGAAATACTCGAAACATCAATTTCTTTATTATCCAAAATCTGAATTGCCCGGGATCGAAATGCCCGACACATCAATTTCTCATGCTGTCACATTTGCATTCTCCGGGATCGGAATCGCTGGATTGTCCGATGATATGTCGAATCGTTGGATTTGTACGAGAAACTTTAATATGGTTCATGACTTGATTGCTAAAGCTGGAGAAATCGGGATTTACACGTTCTTTTTCAGTATTTTGATAGCCAATCCTTGCTATTTTTGTTTATCGATTTAGATTTCGAGCTCGTTCATTTTTAAACCAGTTTTTGAGTCTTACCGTGTTTTTCATTCGAAGTTGCCAGTTCCTCCATTCCGTAGAAATAGGGATATGGAGATTTTTTCATATGATTGGATAAAATATTCTTTTGAGAGTTTTTAAAGAAAAGTCGTTTGATTGACATTTTGATAGTAAGAAATGATTTATATGTGTATGAAATTCCAAGATCATACCTTCTGTTTATACGAAAAGGTGTGCACATAGAAAGTGTTTTGACATTATATTTTGGTATGGTAACGAACCGAGCAAAGGGAAGCAACGCTTTTTCTCAGCGTGATATCCTGATTTTGTCGGAAAATTTGTACGCAAAAACAAATAGAACCGCTAATTAAACTAGAGGATAATTTTCATACAACTAATATACATTTCTGATCAAAGGAGTCCCGCCTGCCTGAATACATATCCAATTGTATATTAAATAAGTTATTTAGACAAGTGTATAACATCGAGATGTATATACTATGTACATTTTCCGTATAGCAAAAGATAGGAGACAAAGTCGACCGAATTGGTAAACTTCGGCCGTAAAAACTGTCCTCAAATTTTTGTTTATGAATATTTTTTTCCGTCACGAACAATTTTTTTCGTATCAAAATCTACGGATAAAATTCTTTTTGGAATTCATTCCATAATAAACAGATACTAATTAGAGTCTGGGTGACTGATAATTGAGAGTTTATTAGGATACCTTTCCTTGATGACCTATTTTGTAGAGAAATTCATTGTAAAAAAATTCACTCCGCGCTTAAATGAGCAAAAACTTGGCCAGAAAAAAAAAAAAAAAAGTTTTTTGCTCCATTTAAGCGCCGGATGAAATTTTTGTGAGTAAACCTCACCTAGGGGCTCTGCCACGTTCCTTTCTGTGGTCATAACAGCTATAAAAGTATTCTCTAGTCTTCAAAACTGCAGGAGGAGTAGGCTTTGAAGTGAAAATAGTGCACTTTTGAAGGTCGTTCTGTTTGGTCGGCTAATCCGAGGCCCTCCGATGTGTTTTTGTGGAAGCAAGATAAAATGTTCAATATCCCTAAACTGGAAAATCATAGTTCGTTGGCTGTTTCTAGTAATTTCATTGAGGCGACGCTGAAAACGCTTGTTTTTTGGCCTTAAAATGCGACCAGTACTCCTTAAGGTTTAAATTAAGGGTGATCAATATTGAGATTTCCTCAGAGTAAGTTTTTTGATTGCCTCTATTTTTGTAGAGAATTTGTCACTTGGTTTTTAACTCCAAGGATTTTGAACAATTAGCGCTCAGAGGAGATAAGACATTGTCCGATGGCAAATCCCAAAAAAACGATGGTCTACTCGCATATTCTGGAAAAAATAAAGCAATTATAGAGAAAAAACGCTTCCACAGAAGTTTCGTAATACTAGTTATAACAGGTTTATCTTAAAATTAAGGTTTATTTCAAAATATAACCTCAGAGGAGATAGAATTTCGTTTTTGGCTTAGGTCTCCCTGTTTTGCTAATTTGTCTGGGAGTGTATTCCATGGAAAGAAGTTTTTTACACATGTTTACGCAACATGAAAGGCTAGTTCTTACAAACTGGCTAATCTGAATAATATCTTGACGCGTGTTTTCGCTAATTATTATATCGGAAAATGTCAATTAGGGACCGGGATACCCTTAAATTTAAGGGTGACGAATAATTTTCGAAAATTTTAGTTCAGAATTTCCAACAAAACTAGAAATGTCACAGTGGTCCTGAGCTTGGAGAAAAAAACTCGAAAAAGGGAGACATTTGGACCTTAATTCCAGGCTTTTCGGTTTAATTGATGGCACAAATTAAAAAATTTATCATATTTTTCAAGGAGAAGTAGGCTTTTGCGTGAGCTCCCAAATAAGCTGTTTTGAACCACTAGGGTAAATTTTGAATAGGGGACCATTGGGTGATGTCATTTATATATACAAGTTGGTATAATAAATTGGTGTAGATTTCTGTTCTCATTTCTTCATTGTCCATTTCAAATTGCGATTAAAAGTCAATTGTAGCTTTGAGCCACCACTGCTTATTTTGAGCCGGCGGCCCAAAAGTCAAAAGATAACTCACGTAGATAAAACTTTCTCTCAATTTCTGCCTCTGGAGGCTTTCTGACAAACGTTGGGAAATCTGGCTGGTGCTTTACTTATTCTCAGCAGCCATAACCAAGTGAGCAGAAACTTTGAGCGACCTGTGGTTTCTCCTTAAAGTCTTTGCTCTTGTGTTAATTTCACGATTTTTTCAGCTCATGCATTGAAGCCTGGTCAGTATCTGCTTTCTTTATTTTAATTTTTGATTAATGGGTTTGAAAAAATGTTTGTTTTCACATGGAACTGTTAATTGTCCGAACAGAATAAATTTGAAGGGCATGCCTTGCGGGCACGTGGTCCAAGCTCTCGATGCTCGCCAATGGTAATCTCAGAAAGGCACGAGCCTTACTGCGGCGTAGTACCAACCTGCGGTAGTACTACTGCGTGTTATCATGAGGTATTGTCAACATAATCTCTAGTAGTGATTCAGTACACTTATGATTAACGCGTATAAAATATCTTAACTCAGACAACATAATCATCGAGTTTTAGTTTCAAGCCTACAGTCCAAACCTACAAGTTATAATGAGAAAAGTTTTTTGAGCAAATCGCTCATGGACCAATCGAATCTATTATCAGATGTCCAGTTGAACAGACATCGTACAATTTATCTCCAATTGTAAGTTTTGTGGAAGCCTTCGGCTCCCCAAACTTACCAATTGGCATCAAATATAGAAGTTGAATTGCCAAATAACAATGAAAAATTGATGGGGAATAAATGAGGAGTAGGCTTTTTAAGTGCTAGGAGCCTAGC
>SCLH01000313.1:726440-752379 GCA_004367855.1 Oikopleura vanhoeffeni | reverse complement strand
ATAAATCACTGAAAAACGGGAAAAAAACATTTTTTTTACGTTGTAATGCCGCTCCGTCAGCCTAAACCTATTCGAAATCTGCCGAAACTTGGCACCGTGGTTTATTTAACTCTATTCTATATTCAACAACGCACACTACTTTTTTTGTCGTCAATTTCAGATTTGAGTGACGAAATAGTGACTCATCATCTAAAACTGAAATTTTGGTATCATGTAAAATCACATCAAGTCTTGTTTTTTGAAATTTTATTTTTCAGCCAAAAGTCTTAAAATGTTGTCTGCTGTCGTTTGATACCCATTTCCGGTCACTTCCGGTCATTTGAAATTTTCGGATTTTAAAAAATTTTGAAAAAAATTTCGAAAATTTGTTGAAAATTTTCAAAATTATTTTTTTCGGATTTTTGGCAAAAATTAATGAAGAATGCCTTCCTCGGATTTTTAATACCCCCTCCAGCCTTCATTTTTGTCACAACGGGTAACACTCTACACCCTACCCATGACGAGTACGAGAAAACCATGGATGATATTGAGAAACAGTTTTCTGCATTCAGCTGGCAACTGAAAAGGCTCAATGTACAGGGTGTAAGGTTGAAACTTGTTTTTTTCATCCAGAAATTCCTCAAAAATATACTAGTTCAAGCAGTTACTGTATATCGAAGATCCTACTTAGTGTCATTTTTATCTCGAGCGTCATCACTTTGAGCCAGTGTCCGATCATAATACCCGATTGTCGACTCAATTCAAGAATCCCGCGATTTGATTGGCCACTTTATCAAATTGATGACGCTCAAGATAAAAATGACACNGCTGATTTCAAGAAAAAATGGGTGCACCGAGATTCGAACCTGCCAAAAAATTAATCGGATGTCAAATCAAATTAACAAAATAACAAAGTGTACTACTGACCAAATCATCAAAAAAAGTCAAATTGTTTCCGTTTTTTTCTTCAATTTTAGAATTAAAACGTCAAAATATCATCTTGACGTAACCCAACTTTGTGATCAGTGGTTTAGTGGCTTTCTTTTTCGAAATTTTTCTCATGGGTTACCCATGGGTACTTAGAACAATCATATTTCGAGTTTTAGGTTGACATCTCAAAAAGTGCTCAAGTTTAAGTTACGGTTGGTTTCTCCATATTCTAGAGAAATTAAAGCGAAATTTGAAAAACTGCTCGGGATAAAGTTTGGCCTACCACTTTTACAATTTATGTCAAAATTTCAACTAAGTTCGACATAAAACCTAAGAGGAGATAGTTTTAATATTTTCTTAGGTCCTCCCGCGAATTTAAATTTCCCAAACTAGAAATAAAAGGTCGAAAAACTGTTTCAATCAAATTTTTGAAAGCCGCGTGAAATTATGAATCAGATCCCTAATATTCGATGTTTTCAAAATTATGTTATTTGCGTAGGTTTGGCTATATTTTATATTATTTCCTGGTTGCATCGACATGGGGACGCCTCCCAAGCCATACATCTCTTGATAAATGCCGTTCATACCTTCTAGGAGTTAATTTTTTCTCTCCTAAAATCTAAAAAATCAAAGTTATATCACCTTTCTGTATAGTATCACGTGGGTGGGTTTGGCGGCTTATGATTGGCTGTTTTTTGTTCTAGCCAATAGTAGCGCGCAATGGGTCAAATGTCGTCTCCCCTTATTGCATTCTAACTCACTCGTACACAGTCTCTTTACACACAGCACCCCCTTAAAACCCCACAAACACCCCATAGCTTCACGCACGTGACCTCTTTTCAAACCCCATGTCCCCAGTTCACCTTCAACTTTTTCATAATATTTTTTTTTTCAGATTTTTTCTAAATGTCAGATTCTAGAACTCGCAAAATGAGAAGTGAGGCAAAAATGATGGAACAGACTAATAGAGAAATGGAAGAGAGATTAAAAGAAATTAAAAACCTTTTTGAAAAAGAACAAGGTAAATATAACACGCCCACGCATTTACTATCAAATTCAGAAAAAAAATCTTCAAATTACTACAGAAAATAATAAGTGAAAATACGGATTTTGCTATCAAAATATAGGGCATTAGTAATGCCGCATTGCAAATTGAAATATTCGATTAACTACTGTATTTAAAATATTTTCAAAAATAACTGATTTCAAATAAAGAATTACAGGGGTAAATCATCTATCGTAGATATTTTTATTGTATAGCTAAGGAAAATTTGAACTTTCAAACGAATGAATTTACCTAAAAACAGAATAAAAATTTAGAAGTAAAAACTTAATAAATTATCGGAAAGTCTTTTGTGGTCAAAAATTTTCTGAAACCATTTTTATAATGTAGCAAATTGTACTGTGAGTAACGGCTACTCACTAACCTCCTTATAACTTCGATATCAATCGTTTAAATAATTACGAAACTAAAAACTATGAATAAATGTCAAAAACTCACATTTTGAACCAAACTTTATGACCACTAGGTGACTCAATATGTTTATGTTATTTTTTTTAACTACTGATTTTACTTTGACTCCCGGTCCGAACACTACAATGTAGTGACTACATTTGCTAAAAAGTGCAGCTGTATAAAAATAAATATGTCTCGTAGACATGTAGTACAGATGTGAATTATCTAATTTTGAACTTTCCATATTCTGATAATTCGGTTTCATCTCACTAATGATTGGTCGGTCTCGCCAAAATGCTCAAGCTAAATGGGGTTGTGGGTGTAAATAAAGCAAGAGTTGAATAATTGTTGCTATTTTCTTGAATTGTAGTGCAAAAAACAATTCTGAAAAATATAATGCTGTGATTGGTTCAGTCTGAAGAGCGTGGGCGTTTGAAGACAAGACAAATAAATGTTACCATCTGCTTAGAAATTATATAAAATAGAACAGTTTTATGCTGATAAATACCAAACAAAAAATTTCCAACGGTCGAAACACAAAATTATTGGAAAACTTCAAACTTTGCATAAAATGTTTGTTTGATTCAATTTGAAGCTAAATTGACCGAGTATAGACGAATTTCGCGAATAATGTAGTACATTAAATATACATATATTTACCGTTTTTTGCGCGGCACGAGTGAGGCACCCTTGACCAGAATCTAGAAATTTTACTTGCAGTTAAAAGAGAAGTTTCCAGTATTTTTTTTCTCATTTATTCTTATCTACCCGTTATCGACCATTTCAGTCCAGCTGGAGAAGTGGTCAATTTTCCCTAACAAGTCAAATATTCTACACCCACAACCCCCCAAAACCTGAAAACAATTAATTTTCTGAATTTTTACCAGTGAAAATACCGACTAAAACTTTAAATTTCCGGTTTGAGCACCGGAGGCCCCATATCGCTGGAAAAACCTACGAAATTTCCCAATTATTAGCTGAAATTATTTCAGTGCTCATATCTGTTGAATGTCACTTGAACGCCGAGTTGAAATTTTTTTGTTATGCCGTTATTATGAGGGTAAGGGTACAAAACGCAGGCCAAAAATTATGGCCCGCCATGGGGGGTAAATCGACCTCAGGAATTCGAAATAAGTTAAGCTTTAAATGGTCCACGAAAGCCGCTAGAGAGCAAAAACGCGGGCCATATGCAGGCTCAAAAAAAATACGCCTATGGGAGTGAATCGACCCCAGGAATCCGATTTAGAAATAGGTTAAGCTCTAAATTGACCAAAAAAGCCGCTAGAGAGCAAAAACGCGGGCCTATACTTCTCATGTGCAGGCTAAAAATAATGAGGCTCAGGGGTAAATCGGTATCGGAAAAGCCGAAAATGACCGTCAAAATTTGAAAAAAATGCTCACAAGAGCCGCTAGAGAGCAAAACGCTGACTATATTCGGGACGTAAAATACAAAGGATATGGTGTAAAATTATATCAGAGAAGCCCAAAATGACCAAAAAAAAGCCCGCTAGAGCAAAAAGTGGAAATTAAGAAGAATGTTTTCTTTGAAATTATTTAGATGTTCTTGTTCGCAATCAAATTTTGCATTTCTTACAATATTTTTTCAAATGAATACACAAAGTTCAGAATAACTAATTATGAAATTGGCCTTTTTCAAGTAAAGTTCTATCGATCTAAAATTTTTATTTCGACACTATTTTCAATAGTAATGCCTCCCGGCGGGCGCTGCCGAAGACTGTTGTGTGTATAATGTACACTTAGGGCATGACAACACTTTTGATGTACAAAAACAAGGATTGATGCAGGAAAATATGATTCTCATGGTAAACCGTCTAATGCTATTCCATAAATTAAAATCATTAAATTTAGATTTTTATCAGGTTTCGCCCTTTAATCATAATTAAGATAGCATTGCCTCCCGGCGGGCCCTGCCAGGGGCTGTAGTATTGTGTGGGCTGTACTTAGGGCATGCCAAAACTTTTTGATGTAAAAAATGTTTGAAACTGATTTTTAGAATACAATCTAGTCCGTGAATAGTATTTAAAATAGTATTGCCTCCCGGCTGTCATATGTTACAATTTGTGTTAAAAGATAATTGTGTACATTAAGGGCATGGCAAAAATTTTTACTTGGGTACATTCATTAAATTAAGATTTTTTATTAGGCTTCTCTCTTTAATCATAATTAAGGAATCAGTGCCTCCCGGCGGGCCCTGCCGGGGGATGTTACATGTTTCAATTTTTGTTTAAAACATAATTGTGTACACTAAGGCCATGGCAAATTTTTTACTTGAGTACATGATACAAAAAACCGTTGATTAATATCTCTTATAATATTCTCGTAATCATGCTGAGAAAATGGGTTGCATTAAAAAAAATATACCTAAGCAAAATAACATTTTAACGGTAAAATTTTGCTGGTTCATAGAAAACTGTTATAGTGTACACTCGTGGCATGGAAAAACTTTTCTCGGAAAAGTCTATGGTTATTGTTATAAAATATGGTCGTTTGTTCCTACGGAACACAACCCTATTTTGAACCCCAACCCTAGCGGCTCTTGTGATCACTTTGGGACATTTTAGCTTAAAATTTTTAAGTGTTATTTTTGACTTCCCTGATACAAATTGACTCATTAGGCCAACAAAAAAATAGTTTAGCAAATGCTTTGCATTTGCTCTCTAGCGGCTCTTGTGGTCACTTTGGGACATTTTAATCGTCATTTTTGGCATCCCTGTTACAAATTAACCATACATTTGGTGCAGCATATGCTTTGGATTTTTGCCCGCGTTATGTACCCTTACCATTATGAGCGTCATTCTTCGATTTCTCAGCAGGAGACGAGTAGCTCACGTAATTATTTCCCAAAAATTGAAGAATATTCTCTGAGAAAAGAGTCGTTCTGTGCACCGAGGAATCGTAATCGATGAAGACCAATAGAAAAACCTTGATAACATAGTAAAATACCAGTTTCTTGTGAATGAAAGCGAAAAATATTCAAATTTTAAAACTTCTAGATTCTTTTGAAAAGAATGACCGCCACCATGAGATTCCTTAGGTCAACTTTTGTGATCATTAATATGATTGTATTAGGCTATTACCAGTCAGGTATATCTAAAAAAGCGGATCCCTAGGCCTACGTTCGCGTTTAATTTATTTTTGAAGCTCTTATTTATGAAAGTAGTGCTATCATTGGGCAAACCCGGGTAAAACGCGAAAGTAGAGGCCTAGGGATCCCAATCATTCACATAATGAAAATGAATATTCCGATAACGGGCTCAGTAAAACGCGTCGGACACCATAAATTATTTTCAGTGAAACGTGAAAAGGAAGCTTTAATATGGTCAAGTGCAGGGGATGGCAAAAAAAGAAATTTAAAAATGGATTCACATTCCAGAAAAATCTTGGGCAAAGGAAAAGGTTAAATTTTCATGAATGATAAATCATTAAATTTAATTTCATATTGGCAGTTTATTTTGGCTTGTTCCTCTATATTTTAAGGGGGTAGTGTCGGCAAAAAAGTTAAACATCGGCAAAAAATATAATCCATCAGCCCCCGTAATATCAGAACCAATTATTTAAAAATCGATTATTTTTGAAACCGTGGAAAAATTCTTCTGTAATACAGTTACTGTATCATAAGAAAATAAACGTCTAAGGTTATTTTTGGATGGTTTTAGGTCACTTGAGCCTATCATTTTCAAAGCTCTAATTGGTCACTTCCGTGATATATGGTGCTCTCATTGGTCATATAGGGCAGGCCTCGGCAAGCCAGCAAATTTAGGGGGTCGAGCGCGAAAGTAAAGGCCTAGGGACACCAATCTTTGATATAAAGGCTCTGCGCTCACAAGGGTTAAATAATTGCGATCAAACTTTATATGTATAATTTTAAATGTTGCACATTTTTGCGATGTTAGTTTTTGAGCAATAACTTTTAATCGTTTAAATAAATAATGAAGTCCGTCATAGAAAATAAGCCGTAACAGTTCTAAAATAATTATTTTCGCCAGAATATGACTTTGGTTATTTTGTATTCAACTTCGCTAAAGGTTTTAATTCCCAGCCGACCGAAATGCCGAAAAAACCCAAATTCAAGGTTTTAAAAGATGAGCCAATAAAGCTACCCAAACGACCAGATAATGATGCGCTTCAACAGGTTCGAGAATTTGACTCTCTACACACTTTCCTGGTGTCAACCAGTAAAATTTTAAAATGTCGATTCTGAGAAAACCGCGCATATCTTAAATCCAATATTTTGGCATCTAGTGCAACTTTTTGCCGAAATTTTTTTGGTATTTGACAACCCTCAAGGAGTCGAATCACAGGTTGGTCATATTTTTAGTCAGAGGACACTTATAAAAGATTCAAATTACAGTTTTTTAAGAAAATTTTAGGGGTGTCAAATTACAAAAAATTTCCGAAGAAAAGTTGTACTAGATGCCGAAAAATTAGCTCTAAGATATGTGTTCTCAGAACCAAGATTCCTTGAACGCTGTTTATAATTATTGTATACTAGACAATGTATAGATATAATTACTTTTGAATGAGTATGAAACTCGTAAAACGTTTTACAAAAACGATTTTGAAAACCCCCAAGTAAAAGAAACTAAATTTCGAACAAAGTTCTTGAACGATAATTTCAAATTTACGTTTTTCCTAAAACTGATAAAACCGGTTCTCGTAAACGTGCCAATAACTCGTTAAATATATTTCAAAAATACAAATTTCGAATATAAAAATGCAACAAAGTTCTTATCAAAAATTTTTTCTTGATTTCCTATGATCAGAGATGGCGCGCTCATAATAAGCCTAATTTCTGTCAATAAAAGAGATAAACGTTTTAAAACATACGTTTACTGGTCAGTTTTTCACGGAGAATTCATTTTTGCACTTTTCATCCTATTTTTATAAAGATTTCTGTAATACGCAAATTTTGGATAAAACTCCAAAATATACTTTAACATCGGAATATCGATTATATATTAGTTGCAACAGATTTATACTACCAGATTTACCCAAAAATAATATTTCATTTTTTTAATTTATCAAACAAAGACACTTTCGAGCATGCAAATTGACATGTAGAACCCCCTTAACTTGATTCAGTTAATTTTTAAATCACATCTTTATAAATTTTGCGATATTTTGTTTTGAAATGAATATGGATCGAGTAAACTCCCATGGGAGTTAATATATTTCACCAGTTCCCCTGAGATGACATAAAAATTCGATTTGCTTTTTAACAAAAAAAGTTTCTTTAATTTGAAACAACAAGTGAGAAAAGGAGATACAATCTTGAAATAATGTTAAAGGGGTATGTTGCATACCGTATGCGTAGGGTTCGGACCGGTAGAACCAGGGCCCAAAGTAAAACCGATAGTAATATAAAAAAAACCTTGCCTGAGTAAATCAGTGTTAAAAATGTTAAACATAACAAAAAATATTTTTGGCCACCTAGTGGTGAGAATCTTTATTTTTTTTAGTAAAACTTAACTTATGCGTTTAAAAAGTTCAAATTCCCGCTGGTGCGTACGCTAGGTATTCATAGCTGATTTGACATATATTAACAGTGATATATTTTTAAACTAAGCTTAAAACCTTAATACTGATTTGTAGATCTATCCTTGATATTGCGAAATAGTTAGGGTGCGCAGCGGTCAAAATTGTTTTTAATGAAAATTTTTAAGTGAAGTTTTAAATGAAATTTTTTTTTACAAAAATGGACTTTTATGTCATTTTGAAGATTAGGTTTACCTTTTGTAGCAGTTTTTGCATTTAACTGGTAACTTAAAATTATGCTGGAAAAATGTTTTGAAAAAAATTTATTTCACCACCAAAATTATTTTTTCTTATTTTTTAAATTGCCTGAAACCTTTGCTAACAACATTTTCCAGCAGTTACAAAATCCTCGGTTCAAACCCTGAATTACCGGTAAACTGGTAAAGCAAAATTTTTAGAAAAACAATTTCCATGCATATTTTTTAGTTTCAGATTGATGCCAAAAATCGTTTTTTCCAGGTTAAATTTTCATTAAACTCTGTATGTTTTGAAGTAATAAAGCGTTGACGTTATTTTTTTTGCATTAGTTTACTCCAAATTGAATCCTGAGAATGTTATAAAAAATTTTATTTTTTGAAAAAAAAAATTTCAAATGTTTTCTTAGATCCAGAAATTTGGGATATCCGACTAAAGCCATATCTCGGGACTCACTAGTCATAGAAAGCTGCATTTTCATTTTTGCTTAAAAAAACCTCAAAAAATCTGAATTTCGACAAAAAATATTTTAGAATTTTGCATAATTAATGAATTTTTTCTAGTCTAATACTTTTTTTCAAGTTTATCGCAAAACAGAAATCTAGACTTGGCGCAAAAAGTCCACCAAAAGAAAAAGAAGGAGGAAAGATAAAACATTTTAGTCCTACTCCACCACCACCTCAGAGGGAAGAGGAATTTGCTTTACTATCTGATATAAATGGATCTGAAATATTCGAGTTACCGCTAACTCCTCAGGGACATCTTGACCTCCAAGTTGTAAGTTTACTTATCCATTCTGTCTGATAGACAGTAGTTATCTTTTTAAATCTTGGATAACTTTATTTTTTATCAAGAAATTTAGGGTGAAGTTTGATATTAAATAATCTAAATCGAGTATAAACGGCAAGAGTTAAATATAAAATCACTCAAATTGAGCACTTTGGCGACCGCTAGCGGGTGAACCTATTGTCGTTTGACCGCGAGGCCACCACTAATCGCTTTTTTGCTCGATTAAGTTATATGTACAGTGCTTAAAAACGTCAGCTTTTTGCTCAAAAGGGGGTTATAAAAGTCACGTACTTATTGTAACATAAATATTGAATTATTAACAATTTCTCTTGCACTACATTATAAGGTAGGCCCGAAAACATTTTTTACGGTATTGATTTTTTTGATTTGTTCTAGGAAATCTTGAATAAAAATGTTTTATGGAAAATTTTCATAAGGACAAATTTAATTTTTTCGATGATGAGTCATTATTTGTCCCTAAACCGAAGTTGTTAATTTCAAATTTTTGATTTCATTAATATTATCCATGAAATTTAGCGATATACATGTTGGCAGGTAACTGCGTGTAATAATAAACTGTATTATTTAAGAAAAAATAACCGGTTAAACCGTGATTTACCGGTTGAGCAAAAAAAATTGGCCTGAACTTTTTTGAATATCCAGCAAAAAATCGTTTTGTGATATCACATATATCGTCCTTATGTTTGTGATTTAGGTACGTGCTGTGTCGTCGTCTAGAACAATCGGAATATACACGATCCGTGAAGGTCGAAAACGACTAATGGTTGCCGATTCCTCTGGTGTAATTTTGCGGCCCTCTGGTGGTTGGTTAAAAGTAACTTTCTTCCCCCTTGTACCTCCGCGCTCATCTCGTCCATCGACCGCCCAAAATTCGAGGTCAAAAACGCCTCTTGAACCTACGCCTCCCAAAACCCCGAGGGAATCCCGGGAAGAATTCCCGCGGGAAACGCAATCCGACTCACTCCTAAATGGAAATTATGATGAAACACAGGCAGCCAACGAATTTAAAGCGGCGGTCAGACAGTTCAGAAATGCGGGAAAAGAGACACCCAGTAATCATACTCAAGTCACTATTACAGATGAAAAAGAAGGAGTTTTAGGAAACGGGTCACAATTAACATTTCAACTAAAAATATTTCAAAAACATTCTGAATTTTCAGATTTCTGGAGAATTCTCAAGTAATTTGAGTTTTTTTTTTGTTCAAAAAACGGTACTTCAAATTTTTGAGATTCAAGAAATTTTTAATAAATGATATAAATCCAGACTATAATATAGAGTCTGTATCGAAAATCCTGCCTATGCGTCGAATTTTATCATGACGTCACAAGAAGAGAAAGTGACCAATGATATCACTGGATTCTCGGCAATCGTTTGATGTGATTGGACTATGTCTTTTCTTGTGACGTCATGATACAATTCGACGCATAGGCAGGATTTTCGACATATTTGAAAAAAATAAAAAGTAGTAACGGAGTATACAAATATAAGTTTTAAGGTAGGACCGACAAAAAATGAACGAAACCCTTATTTGTATTAAACACAAAAACCTGCAATAAATGTTATACCGTTAAATTTTATGTAGAATGTTTTTGACTTATAAAATTTTGAAATTTATATTCAACAAATTCCAATTTTAGGGAGAAATACTACTTTTTATGGAAGACTTAAATTTTGTCCTTATGAAAAATCGCTAGAATACTTAATTTTTGGAATTTTATTTTCCACTATTCTTAGGAGACATTTCTCTAGTTTCATTTCATGCCCATATTGGGGCATATCCTCGACCAGAAAAAAAAATCTAATTTTTATTTTGTTGGAAAAGTTGCCTCAACCGTCTGCAAAATGTTATTACCAGTGACAGACAAATCACCGGTTCAAGTCTTTAAGGAGGTGCCATAAACCCTGCAGACTGGAGTCGTTATAACTTACGAAAATAATAAGTCCCAGTATATTTTTTTTATGCTTAAATTATAGTTAGCTGAACCAATTTAAAAATATGGCGCAGCGTTTTTTTTATGATAGGCCATCGGAAGCAGAGTTCAAGTTGCCGTCGAAGGTTCTCAGAGATGGCGCTCATACCGATTGACCTTAAATTTCAAAAAATGAACCCAAGACAAAAACACGGCCGCCTATATCCAAGCTTGATAAATTTATTTTTAATTCATTTTAGGGAAACATTTTGAGTTCGAGTTTTCATTTTTTGGAAAATCGTAAAAAATTTCAAAAAAATATCAAACATATAATATATTCATAATGAAAATTTTTCCGCATTTTGTCAAAATTTTTTCTGATCGTTTTTTTTGAAATCTATGAATAAAACTAAAAAAAAATAGCCACTTTAAAACTTTTTCATCAGCATGTCTACATATTTTCTGGACCTGCTGTTTGAAAAAAATCATAATAGGTTATTTGTCATTTTTGTCGACTTTTTTAGAAAACATATATTGAAAATTTTCCGGCAAGATTCAAGTCAAAAATTTTATTAGTGTTTTTCAAACTCCCATAATTAAAATAATCAGAGACGAAGCATCATTTAAATGTTTGGATGCTATTAAACATATCCGTATGCTCAAATCTAGAGAGTGGTTGTCGCGCATTTTCATTTCTAAACTGATCGATGAATTTACAACTCGGTGGTACCACTTCGATAAGTGCCATTTTCGCACTAAAATATTTAAAATTTTATGCTGGTTAAAAATTGCCAAATAATGTGTGGTGTTATAGGCGCCCAGTTTTTTAGATAGTAAGAACATTTTTTTAATATCCAAAACGCAATTGAAGGTCAATTTTTATCTCAAAAAGTTGTTTTTCTCTACTTCCTTTGAAACCATTTTCCATTCGGAAAAAAACTTTCATATCAGGATAATGGTATATAAGCAACAAAAAACAAGACTTTTTAGCGGCATAACACCCGACAAATTGGTTTCCTATGAGTTTATAATATCGTCCCTTTTAAAAAAAAAATCTGTAGTCGAGTTTAGTTGAAATGCATGTACCGTGAAAAGTGTTTTTTTTATATTTCCCATTAAATGATGTAGATATAGAAAATGTAAAAATATAAAGGTTGCAAGTAATGGACACTTAATTGAAGACTTAAAAACAAAATAAATTTCCATTTTTTTTTTTTCATTTCATCGCTCTGTAAAAAATGTTACCCAATCTGTCGAGACTATGGCACCCCCGTAAGGGTGGTAGCAGCGATGTTGGCAGTGGACCTGGCGTCATTAATACGAATAATAGTTGGTTATATTTTTGTGCTTTATTATCGTTAGACTGAACCAAATAAATTGTTATAAGCTCATAAAATAATTTTTATCTATTAGGGAACGATTGAGTTCAAAACTCATTTTCATAATTATTGTAAAAATTTTTTCGAAAAAATTCAACATGCATTAATGAAAATTTTTATTAAAAATGCATTTTCGTCCAAAATTTTTTCTGTATTAATTTTTGAATTCTGTAAATAAAAACGAACAAAAAAATACCACTTTACACTTTTTTTCAGATGCATGGTTTACAGTATTTTCTTGACTGCTGTTTGAAAAATCATGAAATAAACCCCGAAAATGTCTGAAGTTTATAAATGATCGCATTTCAAAGATATCCCAATCGGGTCAAGTGAAATGGAAGTCTGTAATGACAAAGTGGTTTTTGGATATTTTACAGATACTTAGTTAGTGTGAGAAATTAAAAATTATAACGTTTTTCAAAATGACATTTTTATTCAAGATAAAAAATATAAAAATAAATAATTTCACATTTTTTTTCTTTCATAAATCAATCGAAAAAATGTACAATCTCCACATCGCTGCTACTCCTTAATTTACCGGTTAATCTGGTGGGCAAAAATAACATTAAAATGAAATAAACGGTCCATGAATTTTTAATGTTGTACTTTAAAGTCTTTTATGGACTTAGATTAGCGACCACCCCCTTTTAAAATAATTCGATAAAATTGTAACCCTTTGGAAGACTTGTCAAAAGTTGAGAAAATGTTTGAGTTTGGAAGTAGTCTCACGGTACTGGAACGAATCCTTCTCGAAAAATCACGCCAAAGCCCAGGGTTAATAGACCAATCAGAGACAAGAGATTTAGACGAGAGCGAGCCAACTGCCGAGGAGTTAGATATGGAAGAAGAAAGCAACCACTTTCGAGAAATGCTTCTTTCAAAACCGTCTCACAGCCAAACTTTTATCAAAGAAGAAGAAACTTTTAATACTGAAAAGCAAAAAATCGAAAAAGCCCAGAGTCCGCAATTTCAAAAAAAAACTGCTACTGATTCTGATGAAATTTGGAAAATTCCAGAACAATGGAAATACAAAGAAATCGAAAATCAGACTAAATCACCTATACCAGACGATATGGAGCCTATCAACAGGTTTTTAGAAACCTTTACTTGAATTCATCTTTTGAATCTCTAACACTGAAAACAATTTTCAAATTTAAGCAAGAGTGAGCTCCAACAGGTTTAAGGGCCTCGGTACATTTTGACAGATTTGCACTTTTTCGATTTTTTTCTCTTGATAAGAAACTTTTTGGCACTTCAAAATTTTCGGATGAAAACGTTTTCGAACAAAAGTTGGCACTTTTGAGCTCACTTTGTTTAATCTGATTTTTTTCAAATCAATTATTTTTACTTTATAAATCTTCTTTTGAAAAAACGCGCGTTTGCTTCCATAGTGTCTAAATACCAGTAAAATTTATTATTTTTCATTTATGTCTTAGAAGCCCTAAAATACGCTCTCGACCACCAGCTCGGATTTATTAAATTTTATTTTTACGATTTCTACGTCAAAATCGAAAATTTAAATTTGTGAAAAAAGACGGAAAAGCCGAAATTTCACCACATCGAAAAAATATTTTTCTTCATGAGTTTAATTTATCCAATTTGACGTGGTGGATGGGTCGGCTTATCAATTCGGCATTTGGGTGTGATATATTTTTTTTAATTCCGGATAATGAGGGCTTTGGAGTATTTCTGCCGATCCGTAGTTTCGTTTAAAAAAGTATGATTCAGAGTATTAACAAGAGCGAAAAACAAAACGAAGACGTATTTAAATATAGTGAAAGTAGCCATTCCTAATATTTTCAGCTTTAGCTTCCTTAAGGATTCCAGAAAAATTAGTTTGAAAATTTTTGAACAAGAAATGAGGAAAATTTTCCAAATAGGTTCGACCGAAAATCCCAAAAAATTGTCATATGTTTGAGTTTTTTTTGTTGATTTGAAACAAATACTGTAAAAAAAGTTGAACAAAAAATAAGGCATTTTTTAAAATGTTCGGAACTTTTTTCAAAAATTTCTCATTATTAGTAGAATTCGAAAAGTTTAATTCTAACTTAAAATTTTCTTAAAAAGCATTAATTCGAAAATTCTGTAGTTACAAAAGTTGCCAGGAGTATGAAACATTTCTTTGGTGGTAAATTGAGAAGAATATTTAAACCCTGCAAAGAGTTTTTCATCAAGAGCCCATATCCGTATCTGTCAAAATGCACCGACCCCCTTAAGGTTATCACCGGTCAAAATTTCCCCATAATTTTATACTGTCATGTGCGTCTATAAGGACAATATGGCCAAAACCTATGCTTTTTACTTTGGTCCGCCCCTCAATAAGGACAATATGTCAAAAATATTCAAACGGGTCTTTTTTTCTGAAATTATCTTTAATTCACCTCTTGTCTATAAAACACCTGTTTTTCGAAAAATTTGGACCGAATCTTCTGCTCTAGCAAAAAAAATCTTCCTTTTTTCGAAAATTTATGGTATTTAAAAACTTTGGCTTATGTTTTTGGCTCTTCCCCGTTAGTTTTGAAATTTTTAGAAGAATTTTAAAAATAAGGACAATAAGGCACCAAAAGTTAAGGACAATATGGCAAAATCTGAGCTGTTCCTATAGAAGAAAATCACAGTAATATGAGCACCTTTTTGAAAATGATTTTTAGTTGTGGAAGTGATTTGGAGATGTGGTTGCCAAATCCCAATGTTGAATTTTCGACTGATTTTAGCGAAATGGAATTTATTCAAAATGAGCAATTTATCCAAAATGATGAGTTTGGACGCGAATCGGAACAAGAATCGGCACAACAATCGAACCAAAATCAACAATATTATCATTCTGGCGATGTTTATCATGAAAGGACAACCACAGTTTACGACGATGGCACAATTGTCAATAACATAATCACAGGTCAGTAACATTTTGTTAAATTTGTGAGAAACGGATTTAAGGGGGGGGCAAGGTAATTTTTGGCACATTTTGAATTCGAGTATTGTTTACAAGAAAACGGAACATAGTTTTTCGTGGGGTATTTTATTTCGGTGATACGGTATTTATGATTATTTTGAAATTTTAGGTAATATTATAAGTTTTCAAGCTGCGTGCCACTGCAGAGCCGCTTTTTGATCTCCGATTTTCACCGGTAATTTTTGATGTTTTTTCCACCAATCGATTTGAAATTATTTTTATTACATTTTTAATTACTATAGTTGCGTATAAAAACAATTTTGAGGTAATTCTAAAAAAGATCCTAAATGGTTGCAAAAAATGCCTGTTAAAACAGTTTAATAATATACAGTATTGAACATTCCAAGCTGAGAAATTTTTTATTCATGACATTTGAACTCTTGACGCTCATTGGTCAAATCGAAGATTATCATTTGTCCTGCTTTCTCACTCCGCGTTATAACTGTGACGTCAAAAAAGATAGTGACCAATCAAATGACACGCTTGTCAAATTATTTGAAGAATCGTGTGATTTGATTGGTCACTATCTTTTCTGACGCCACAGTTATGACGCAGAGTGAGAAATCAGGATATTGTCATTTAGGATAATCTTCGATATGATCAATTTTTCAAGCCAATTTTTGCCTGTGGACACTCGGTGTTATTTTTATCATTTTGTTTTTGCCTGCTGAAAATGAATAGCTTTTATCAAAAACTAAAACCCAGCCTCTATAAGATAATTTTTTGAATTATAGTAGAAACCGTATTTTTTTGCCTAAAAAAAGTAAATTTAGTTGAGACTGGTGGTGGTGACTCTGATTGTGAAGATGAGTGGGTTGAAGGCGATAACGAATGGACTGGCTACGATTCAGACGAAAATATAGACCTTGGAAACGACGCAGATTTTAAGCGAGAAGCAATCAGAATCATAGAAGAACACAAAAGAAAATACGAAGACGAAAATAACGACGAATATAATCAACGACCAGCATCAAGGAACAGAATAACATGAAAACACAAAAAATCTAAATAACACTTTTTCATATGACTATGGTGGTCAGCGGGAACCCTACAGACTTTAGTTTAAACTAAAAACGTTGATGAACTCGGTTTTTTCGATCCGGGGGTTATCGCCACCGAAAAAATGATTTCGAGCCGAATAAAATATTTGTAGGCTATAGTTAGGGAGCTCACCAGGCCAATTTCTAAGTTTTGAATGGTTTTGAATCTGAAGTAAACAAAATGAAAAATCTTGAGCAGATTCGAAAGGAAAAAATCTTCCAAAGTTCAAAAATATCGGATCTTTATTACCGGTTAAAATATCGGTTTTTTTGGTTAAATTTGGGGCCTGGTTGACCCGATGGGATGCGTCTAAATTCCCTTGCTTATTTTCCTGTCTCTCTCCAGGAAATTTGACACAATCGGAGACACGAAAAATTAGACCTGGCGACAGACGCTGGGTAAAAAATTTTTAAGATAATAATCTAAGCAACGTCCGCATTCAATCTACTGAAATGACGCAACCTAAACAAAGTTTTCAATTTTTTTTCAAAAATTTTAATTTCAAAAAGGTAGCAAATGATTCGCTAAGCCCGCTTATTCTCGATAAATTGAAGTTAATGGAGTTTTGTTCTGCCTCAAGATCTCCGACGTTAGTGCTCTAACTGGCGTATTTAAAGAAGTGCAAGTTTTCTCCTGACCACTCAGATGGCAGAAAGACTATTTTTTTCTGCAGCTGGATATTTGTTCTTATTTTCTGGTCTGATAGCAGGAACACCTCCCGTAAGAGAGGTTCAGAAGAATTTGTATCAACAACGTAGTTCTCTCGAGTGATTTTACTCTAAAAGGTGAGCTCCTCAGCTATAGTAGTCAGAAAATGATTCTAAACCTCAGTTTCAGCACTACTTGAATTTGGATCATGATAACTTAAGTTATATTCTATTCGATTTTTCATAATAACGAAGGTACTCAGAAAAAATTTGCTATATTTTAAAAAAAATTTGCGTAGGCGGAAGATTCTAAATTTGCTCTCAAAAATTTTTCCAGCCTTTCGCAGGTCCAATTTTTTATCTATACGGTGTCAAATTGAAAAAAAACACGTTCATTTTCTTCAGCTTACCGTCCCCAATTCAAATCAATAACCCGTATTTTAACCGGCAAAAATCCTAATTTTCAATTTTTTTTCCTCTTTAGATTCTGCTCAAGATATTGTTTTTCGTTGCTATCAATAGTTCAAAAGATATAAATTTGACCGCTGGGCATCCTTCACATAACACATCTGAAGGGGTCACATTACATTTTGTTATTTTAAGGGGTGTTGCATTACAGTAATATGACTTTGAGAGGAACAGGAAGGACAGGATAAACTATTACAGTTGTCCACTAAGAACATACAGGCCAAACAAAAACGTATTTTTCTGGAAAAATCATTTCCGAAATTTTGGTTTGGTAATTAGCTTGTCCTTTAAAGTCATACAGGGGGGGGGCAATATCGCAGGAAGTTTTTTGCCAAAAAATTACGGCGATATTGGGCCGGCAATATTGGCCCGCCCTGTACTACTGTACAGAACAAAACGAGAAAAGGTTGTAGTTATTGGCAAAAAATGGCGTCGAAGGATGTGCAATTGCCTTAGAACCGAATTTAAAATTTTTAACCGGCCTATTTCCGATGACTCATCGGCGACGAGGTATCAAGATATTGGTCTTTAAGTTTTTGCTTTGGATGCAGAAATGGGTTTCCAATTATTGTTCTCTTACTAACCGGGGCAAAAAAGCATCTCAAAAAGCTTTCTCTTAAATTTACGGTCACGTGATCAACAAAGAAAGGTTAAAAACTACTTCATTTATATTTTTCAAATTATTTTTATTCTTCCCAGAGCCTCTGTAGTTACTGACACAGAGCTTGAAAATGATGAAGAAATGATAAATAAAATGGAAAAAATGGAATCACAATTTTATCCCGAAGACGAATATGATTAATCTTACTTCTCCCAAACATTTCAACTTATTCTACATTCCTAACATAATATTTTGAGAGGGAGGTTAACCTTTATTCCACGTTCAAATATGAAAATTATTTTTTTTGTATAAAATTAAACACTCAAGATATATTTGGAATTTTTTTTTTAATTTTACGAGGAAAGTGTTCAAAAACGCAAAGAACAAGTGTTAAATTTACTTCAGTCATCGGTTTTGCGTTATTAAACACTTTCCGGGTGAAATTCTGAAATATTTTTCATACCTATAGATCTATAGCCAATAGATCATGTTTATTCATGATTTCCTAGGATATCGATTACGGAGCCTCCTGGTCGTTTTTTGCTATATTTTTAGCCAAAAATTTTAAATAATTTGGCGTTTGATAACGACTTATCCGATAACATTCTTAGATAGCTCAAACTGAGCACAAATATTTAGTGAATAATAAAATGAAAAAAATTGGTCCGAATCGGACTTTTATTTTGATTTTTTTCGATGATTACTGAAATTGTTTTATTATCAGTTTTTGTTAAAAAAATTAGAAACAATGGTCTAGTTTCCACCATTTTTTAACTCTTTTCATCTCTGGATAGTTGTGCTCAGTCAAAACTTGATGGGATGAGTCGTTTTCAAACGTCGAATTAATCGAAAATTTGGGCTAAAAATCTAGCAAAAAACGACCAGGAGGCTCCGTAATTGATATGTCAAAAATCGTTTACCGTAGGCAAAAAAAGTTTTGATGGGCCCACCTTATCGTAGATTTAAGTAAACTTTAATCCGATCGTCGTGAACTAGATTTTTTTTCTACGATACATGTTTTATAATTTTCATATTTTAACCTCTAAAAGAGGTGACCGCCTTCTTAATCTATATTATCTTGACAATTTCGTATTGTTATTTAAACTTATATTGCTGCTGAACTGTAGTATTTTTATTGATCGATAATAGCATATTTTTAACTATCGAGAAATCATACTTTGGTTCAAAGATGGGTAATTTATCAGGGTGAGATAGTTCAAACTGGTACATACGATGATCGTATTACGATCTATTTATTATTTTCAAAACATATCAGTTGCGGGGCCTCCTGGAGATTATTTGCAATTCTATTCTTTTTTTATACCAAATTGGCAAAAAATCTCCAGGAGGCCCCGTAATTGCTATTATTAGTAATCAATTTTAACTGTCATATCAGTGCGCGAAATATCACCTTCTAAAAACTATTTTTATATTCAACAATTATTTTTTATACAACAAAATTATTTATCAAAGAAAACTCATTTTATATTTTTTTTTAGATAAAATGGTTCAGAAAGCAGAAAAGACGTTAACGGCGAAGGCAGTAGGCCGCGAATTTGTAAGACAGGTAAAATAATGTTCGGTTAAAATTTCAAAATTCTGTCTCGAAAAAAGTTTTAAAAATTAATTAAGGTAAGGTAGCTTTTTTTAAATCAACCCACCGAACTGAGTCAGTTTTCTCGAAGAACATACCAGATATTAACAAACGGATTTTTAGTACAATACGGAAAATGTGTTTTGGTCCTTCGAATTTTTTTTAATGATTTTTTCTCCCAAATGGTCATTTAACCTACGATGATTTCCTCGATTTAAAGCCAAAACACATTTACCGTATTGTATGCGTAGCAAATTAAATTTGTGGCGACCAAAAATTTTCGTTTTTTCCTGGTCAATCGGTTCACTGGGAAATGATGTTATAACCCGGAAGTCCATAGGTTCGAATCTCAGTCGGCTCATTTTTTTTGTTAACAATTTTTGTATATCAATGGAATGTATGTATTCTTGATAATAATCGCTTGATAGGTCACCTATCATAGGTGGTATATGATTAACATAAACGTGCAAAGAAAAACATTTTAATTTTATTTATTTATGAAAAAAATTTTTTTTCGAAAATTCTCCTTTGTTTGCCTCAAAAAGAACCCAGTGATTTCATAGGTTGATTACCGGTCAACCGGTTGAAGGAGAGAAAAACAAAAAAATTTGGTCGCCACTAATTTACTTGGCTACACATAGCAAAAAACCTTTTTTATTTTTAAGGCTAAAGTTGTATTTTTAGTACTACACAATGTTAGCTAAAGAGCCAAAATATTTGCATCGTTTTTACGGTTCAAACTCCGAGATGCTCCACGGTGCCAAAGAAGAATTAGAAGCTGCAGTGGGCCAAGCCAAAATCCGTGAAAAAATCAAATCGTTGTCTTTTCGCGAATGTCATACCAAAGTAGCCCAGCTGGATGCGTTTCTAACCATTGGAAACGGAATCGTTATTCAAGTTGCGGGAGAAATATCAAATAATCAACAACCACTCAGACGATTTATGCAAACTTTTGTTCTAGGACCACAAGAGCGTGAAGGTAAACTTTTAAGCCCTTCCCAAAAAATAAAGTTTCCTCAGGTCACTTTTTTTAAAGGGCACCCCTCTAAAAACCAAACGGTCAAAGATATCGGGAAACGGTTTTTTGTATCTGATAGCCTAGAAAATTTTAGCAGTGTCAAAAATCGAATAAAATTTTTCTTCGGCTAAAACTTTCTTGGCTATTAGATACAGAAAACCGTTTCCCGATATCTTTAACCGTTTGGTTTTTAGAGGGGGGTGCCCTTTAAAAATAAAGTTAACTCAGTAGCTTTATTTAAACATCACCCACCCTACAAGACTATTTCCAAACGGATTTCTGCATCAGAACAGCCAAGAAAAAACTAATGACGCGAATTGTTTTACCGTGTAATACCGGAGATCAACCGTAAAAAAGTATAAATATTGATACTGAGAAAAACTGCACATTCTGATTCGGAACCATTTTTAATTTATTTTTCTCTCGATATTTGTGCTCAGGTAGCTTATTTTTTTAAAAGTGGACACCCCCCTGTAGAAACGGTAGAGTTCGTTAGAAACTGGTTTCTTATTGTATCCGGTAGCCAAGCAAATTTTTAACCGGTTGAAAATTTTTTCGATTTTTGACCTCGACAAGTTACCGGGTAATCCGCGAAAACAACCGATTGGCGGTTTTGAGAGAACTAATCATAATCTCAACATGATTTTATACTTAAAGGGTGACTTGAAAAAAAAATTTTTGCTGTATTTGTTTTACATCCGACACACCCGGTGTCGTAAAGACACTTTTTTGAATATCGAACTGGAATATCATAGGGCTTAAATCGTACTTATTTGGAAAAACTTTCAAGAAAAATTTTTGGCATGATTTATTTGACTCCGAACACCCGGTGTCGTAAACGAGCATTTTTGAAATATTTGACACTGAATATCATAGGGCTTAAATCGTACTTTATTTGGAGTACTTTTCAAGAACAAAATTCGTTTTGGCATGATTTTTTTGAACCCGACACCACCCCGTGATCGTAAAGCACTTTTTTGAATATCGACACTGGATATCATCATAGGGCCTTAAATCGTACTGTATTTGGAGTAACTTCAATAGAAAAAATTTTTGGCTGATTTATTTTGACATCTCGACCACCGGTGTCGTAACGACGACTTTTTTGAATCGCACTTGGAATATCATAGGGGGCCTTAAAATCTACCCAATGTGTTTCAGCTTTGCGGTGTTCCCGAGGAGATTCACGCTTACCAATCAGAGACGCGACTTGGTATTTAATTTAAGGGCGTTTTCAATCTCCCGGGACACCCAAAAGCTAAAACACATTCGGATTTATTTGGAGTAACTTTCAAGAAAAATTTTTGGCATGAATTCTATTTGACACCATGTAACACTTGGATGGTGTAAGACTTTTTATACATGACACTGTATGATATGTGAACTTAAAAGATGTACTATTCGGGTGAACTTTTATGAAAAATAATTATGCTTGATTTATTTTGACACAGACACCACCTGGGTGGTGTAAACAGCATTTTTTGGGAGAAATTTTGCATAATTTGGGTTTAAATTTTATGGGTAATATCTTAACGTAGTTTCAAATGTAGCATTTGACCAAAATTTGACCAGACCTGTCCCGTTTTAAAGTCATATCACTGTTCTTGCATTAAAATCTTCTCATCAAAACCCTCTAAAAATTTAATATTTTAGGAGAATCGATAGTGCCACGGAAAGCCCAAAATGATATCAGAGGTTTATCCGATCATTCGGTGTTGCAGCACTTCCTATACAGACGGCTTGCATCGGTGGTTGAAGATGGGTCGTAGTTTTGTTGACTATCTGAGTAGCCTTAGTGGGTATAATTGCAAACTGGCTTCAAAACCAGATGCCGGCAGGTTTTCGTCTGATAGAAGAACTGTTAACACTTCATGATCGTAGAAATAAGTTGAGAAGGTGAATTATTTATTTGCGATTTAGGCTTTAAAAGTCAATTGCAATTATGACTTTAAAAGGACAACAAAATCGCATTCCTGCCCATTAAGTCCTTTTGCAAAAATTTAGTTTGCCGTGCTGTCCTTTTATAGTCACATTGAGCAAAGTTATGTAGACCATTGCTATTTAATTCTCTTTTAAAGTCATTCTACTGTATTAGGTTACCGCGTGTCAAAACAATAACGGCTGCGGAAGTCCCACATTTTCTAACTGATTATATGACGATAAACAAAAATTCTTCAGTGATAAAATTATATTGCGTCACGGCCTTTTAGCACTGCCTCAAGTCATATCGTGTTCAAAAAAATTACGTGTGTCTAAATATAAAACATTACCATATGAGCACGCAAAATATGAGACTTGGAAAAGTTCATGTCCATTAAATTAAAGAAACATAATTCATCTTTTTATTTTGTACTTTAGAATATGTTTAAATATTGAAACGGTACGTGTAGCAAGCAGGATAGAATGGTATTCTTGTCTTCACCGAATTCACTCTATGAAAGGTTTATTTTTTTTAAATCAAAAATCATTTATTCGAACATTTATCGCAAAAATTCAAGTGCATGCGAATTTCTTGTTTCTCTAGAAAAGTCACCAGGGTAAGTCATTTCAAATTTACATGATACCATCAAAGATCCAAAAAAAAATGCTGTTACACACTAGAGGTGTCTTGGTCCAAATAAGTCATGTCGAATTCTTTTTTTTGAAAAGTTACCAGTAAGTATATGTTATAGGTTCACATATCACTTCCAGTCTCATTGACACACAAAACTGCTGTTTACAACCACCAGTTGGGTCTGGATGTCAAATAATATCAAAGCAAAATTTTTTTCATGAAAGTTACCCGAATAAGTACATTTTTAAGTTTCAATATCATACAGTGTCATGGGTATAAAAATGCTCTGTAACCCACCAAGTGGTTGTACATGGTGTTGGGTCTCAAATAAAATCATGCCAAAAAATATTTCTTGAAATAGTTACTCCAAATAAAGTACGATTTAAGGCCCGCTATGTATCACGTGGATATTCAAAAAAGTACTCTTTACGACCCGGGTGGGGTCGATGTCAAAATAAACATGCCAAAAATTTTTCTTGAAAAGTTACTTCAAATAAGTACGATTAAGGCCTAGATATTCCAGTGTCGATATTCAAAAAAATGCTCTTTACGACACCGGGGGTGTCGGATGTTCAAAAACACAAATAGCCAAGAATTTTTTTTTTCAAAAGGTCACCCTTTAATGTTAATAATCATGTTTGAGATTAGATTAGTTCTCAAAACCCCAAATTACCGTGTTTATCCGCGGTATACCGGTTAACTGGTCGAGGGTCCAAAATCGAAAAATTTTTCAACGGTTAAAAATTTGTTGCCCTACGACACAAACCGATTTTCGATATTCTTAGCCGTTTGTCTTACAGGGGGGTCCCCTTAAAAAAAAAAAGTACCTCAGTAGTTTTTAATTTCGATGGACAAATTCTGTAAACAAACACGTGATGGCACTGTAAATTTTCTTTCGGGTTAGTAAATATACAAAGTATGTACACAGTGATGAGCGGAGACGTTATGGAAAGAAAAACAAATTTAATTGGAATTATTCTTTATTATTTTTGGATTTTAAGTGGTTAAGATAATTGGCGAAAACAAAAATCAAGTTTACAGACCATATGTAGAAACTATAGTTTAATCCATGTGAGTTCAAAATAGATATAAATATTATTAGACTTTTCTTCTTTATTTTATTTTTGAAAAATTAAAGAAATTATGATTATTTATGAAACTAGAACCATCAATTTTTGGGTGTTTTCATTCTTCTTTGCGTAGGCGAAGTTTGCTTAGCAATCATCATGCTGGAAATATGCGTTTATTCGGCTCTGTAGCCATCACAGCTCAGTATTTCTCATTTTATACTCAAAATCCCTAAAATAATCCGAATTTCAAAAAACACAATTCCATAAGGGCTAGATATACAGTATATCTAGCCCTTATGGAATTGTGTTTTTTGAAATTCGGTATATCGGATTCAGTATATCATATACTGCTTAAATATACGTAGCTCGAAAAAAAAATTCAGGTTGCCATCCTCGTTTGTTCAAAATATTGTATAATAGATAGTCCAATCTAAAAAAATAACACCTCAGTTTGACCTATCTAAGAACTCAATCGGATGAGTCGTTTTCAAAAGCCGAATTGAATAAAAATATTGGCTGAAAAGCCCCAGCAAGTACCGTTATAGATATGATGGTCAAATCATTGATAATATTTTTATGATGATATATTCTAGGTGCTGATCCAGGAACTTCATTTTATGTTCACAACGATATTTTCCGTTATCAAGATGATATTTTCGACGAATCTTCGCTGGAGAACGGGGGTGAGCTACAGTCACAAGTAGAAATCAATGGTAAACCAGTGGTTGACCAGTTCGCCCAACCGGTTGCCAGTAACGGCGACCACTACACTCCTCAAATCCCGATGGTTCAAGAACAAGACATTCCTGTGCAACAAATGGTGCAACCAGAAGTCGTGCAAGTTCAACCAGAACCAGTTTATGAACCAGAACCAGTAGTGGTTAGCCAACCGGTACAGGAACCAGAACCAACACACATTGAACCAACCACTCCATTTGAAGAAATTCCTATTGAAAGTATTAATACACCAAATGAAAATAATTTAAATGAATATTCAAAACCAGGTGATTACTACATATCGATTCGTGATGAACCTAACCACACACAGCTTTTAGGATACTAGTCATATTTTTTCCCCCTATTTCTGCATCCAACAGCCAAGAAAAAACTCAATGACCAAAATTTTTTTGCCGGATGTCGAAAATTTTGCTTGCAGTGCCTCTTCAGAGCCATTTTTCACAGCATTTTTAGTGAAATTTTTGTTTAACCCGTGTGAGCACAGAAAAAAAAGTTCCGCCAAGGCACCGACACCTATATATAGGTGACTGTTCAACCGCGTATTACAGAAAGCCCAAGGTAGTTAGAGTTTCATTTTTTTTTGCATAAAGAAGTTCAAACGATATATTTTTGCATCCGACATTTGATATTCTAGAATTTTGATTTTTAGTTCTAGAAAATTTACTGATAAGAGCAAGGTACAGCATATCACGTGATACAAGCTTACAGTGGTGTTCACAAATTATTTTGGTATTGGAATCGATGCACAAGGATCTGACCTATGTCATCGTTTTTTCTGATTTGATTTATATATAATCAATCAAAAATTATTTTTAAATAGGTTTAAAATTTTGATGAAAAAATCACAATTTTTCATAAAAAATGGTTATTTTCCCCTATAAAAGCAGATAAGTACACTTCTGATATTATTTCTGGGTCGATATACTAATCAAGTGACTCTGTGGACAATATTTAATTGCTCGAATTAATTTTTTAATAATTAAAATATTTTCGTGAAATACTTAAAATTGAAAATTTTGAAATATCACTTTTGAAAAAA
>SCLH01000313.1:693793-717659 GCA_004367855.1 Oikopleura vanhoeffeni | reverse complement strand
TTTTGGTTTGTAGAACTTTTGTCAGAATGAGCCTCATCGCTGAAAGGCCGATTAAAGGGGATCTATTTTTTATTTAATCTTTGGGAAATGGCTCATCGCGTAAAGCCCGATAAAAGGTTATTTTATTATCTATATAATTTTGTGGGCATGAGCCTCAATCGGCCGAAGGCGATAACAAGAGGTTTATTTTTATTAATTTTTGTGGGGAAATAGCCCAAAATTCCGAAAGCCGATACAAAAGTGAAGTTTATGTTTGAATTTCCCACCAATGGCCAAATGGCGAAGCGTACTATGATTTTCTGTTAAATTTAAATTTGTCAAAAATGAGCCCTGTGCCGAAGGCCGATATAAAGGAGATTAGTTTATTATATTTAATTTTGGGAAAGTCTCCAAACGCTTGAAGCGACAAAAAGGATTTAATGTTTTTTATTTGATTTTGTTGAAAAATGAGCCCCAAATTGGCCGAAGGCGATAAAAGTATTTTATGTTTGAAATTTTCAACAAATTAGCCCAAAATTCGTTCAAGGCAATATAATTTGAATTTATGTTAAAATTTAAATTGTAAAAATTGGCCCTGATTGCGAAGCCGAGAATAAAGGATATTATGTTTTTTAATTTAAATAAATAAAAAACATAAAATCCCTCTTATCGGCCTTCGGCCAAATAGGAGCTCATTTTTACAACTCTTTAATTAAAAACGTAAATCCCCTTTTATCGGCCTTCGGTCGTTTGGGCTCATTCCAAAAAAAAAATTAACAAACATTAAAATCTCTTTTTATCGCCTTCGCCATTTGGGACTTCAATTTTCAACAAATTAAATGAAAAACATTAAAAGCCACTTCTTTATCGGCCTCGGCGATTAGGTTTCATTGTCCTACAATTTTAAATGAAACGTTGAAATCCCATTTATCGCCTTGCCGACTTTGGGCTTCATTTTTAACACATTAAACATAATTCTTCTAAATCGGCCTTCGGCCATTTGGGCTCATTTCCCAACATAAATTAAAACATGAAATCCCATTTATCGCCTCGCCGATTTGGACTAATTTTCACAAATGATTAAAAATAATCCCCTTACCGCCTTTCGGCCGATTAGGGGCTCATTCCACAAATCAATAAAAAACATAAAATCCCCTTTTATCGGCTTCGGCCATTGGCTCATTTTCAACAAAATTAAAGGAAAAACATTAAATCCTTCTTATCGGCCTTCGCCGATTAGGTCTCATTTCTAACAAATTAATTTAAAACTGTGAATCCCATTATCGGCCTTTGCCGATTTGGCTCATTTTTCACACATTGAAAAATTTAATTCTTCTAATCGGCTTCGGCCGATTGGCTCTTTTCCCACAAAATAAATAAAAAATAAATCCCTTTTATCGCCTTCGGCCGATTTGGAACTCAATTCTTCAACAAATTATGAAAACATAAAAATCCTTTATCGCCCTTCGCCGATAGTCTCATTTTCATAACAATTAAATTTAAACGTGAATCCATTTTATTGGCCTTTGGCGACTTGGGCTCATTTTTTCACACATTTTGAAACATAAATTCTTCTAAAATCGGTACTTCGGCATTTGGGCTCATTTCCCACAAAATAAATAAAAAACATAAAATCCCTTTATCGGCTTCGGCCCGATGTGGGACTCAATCTTTCAACAGAATTGATAAAAAATATAACATCCCCTTTAGAGCCTTCGGCAATTAGGTCATTCCACAAATCAATTAAAAAACAACATTAAATCCCCTTTATCGGCCTTCGGCGATTTGGGGCTCATTTTCACAAATTAAATGAAAAACATAAACCCTTCTTATCGCCTTCGGCATTAGGGTCTCTTGCTAACAATTTAAATTAAACGTGAATCCCATTTTATCGGACATTTGCCGATTGGGCTCATTTTTCACACATTAAAAATATTTATTCTTCTAAAATCGGCCTCGCCGATTGCTCATTCCTACAAAATAAATAAAAAACATTAAATTCCCCTTTTATCGGCCTTCGCCATTGGACTCAATTTTCAGCAACAATGAATAAAAAACATCACATCCTCTTAGCTTCGGCCGATTAGGGGCTCATTTCCCACAAACAAATAGAAAAACATAAGATCCCCTTATCGGCCTCTCGCGCCGATTTGGGTCCATTTTCAACAACTTAATGAAAACATAAAATCCCCTTCTTTCGACCTTCGCCATTAGGGCTTCATTTCTACAAATTAATTTACACGTTTAAATCCCATTTTTCGCCTTTGGCATTGAGGCTATTTTTTAACAATTAAACATAATCTTCTTTAAATCGGCCTCGCCGAATTTGGGCTCATTCCCACAAAATAGATTAAAAACATAAAATCCCCTCTTATCGGCCTTCGCCGATTGGGGCTCAATTTCCAAAAATTAAGTGTAAAAAAAAATCCCCTTGCTTATCGTCCTTCGCCGATTAGGCTCTTTTCTGACAAATTTAAATATAAAAACGTAAACCCTTAACGGCCGATTGGGCTCATTTTTAAACATTTAAAACACTAAAATCCTTTTAATCGCCTTCGGCTTATTTGGGCCTTCATCTTCACAAATTTTAATTTTAATAAATATCCCCCTTATCGGGTTTAGCTGGTTTGGCTCATTCAACCAAAAAATTAATAAAAAACATAATCCCCTTTTATCGCCTTCGGCCGCTTTGGACTCATTCTCACAAAATGAATAAAAAAAATAACATCCCCTCTTACCGCCTTCGGCATTAGGCTCATTCCCAAATCAAATAGAAAAAAACATTAAAATCCTTTTTATCGGCTCGGCGATTTGGGGCTCAATTTCAACCAAATAAATGAAAACATTAATCCCTTCTTATCGGTTCCGATAGGGCTCATTTTTCTAACAATTAAATTTAAACGAGATCCCCATTTTATCGGCCTTTGGCGATTGAGCTCATTTTTAACACATTTAAAACTTAAAAGTCTTCTTAAAATCGGCCTACGCCGATTGGGGCTCATTCCACAAATAAGAATAAAACTTCAAAAACTCCCCTCTTATCGCTTCTGGCCGATTTGGGGCTAATTTCCAACAAATTAAGGTAAAACTAAATTCCCCTCTGATCGATCCTTCGGCCGATTAGCTCTTTTTCTGACAAATTTAAAATATAAACGTAACATCCCTTTAATCGGCCGATTTGGCTCATTTTTAAACATTTATAAAAATAAAATCCTTTTTATCGGCCTTCGCTTCATTGGTCATCTTCAACAATTTTAATTTTAAAATATAATAGCCCCTTTATCGGTTAGCTGGTTTTGGCTCATCTTCCAACACATAAATAAAAAACAAAAAATCCCCTCTTTCGGCCTTCGGCCGATTAGCGGCTCAATTTTTAACAATTAGAATCCAAACCTAAAATTCTTATTTTATCGCCTCGGCCGATTGGGCTCCATTTCTGAAATCAACAAAAAACATAAAATTCCCTTTTTCGCCTTCGGCACGATTTGGCACTCATTACCACAAATAAATAAAATATAATACCCATCATCGGCCTCGGCGATTCGGGGTTCATGTGCCCACAAATCAATAATAAACATTAAATCCCTTTATCGGTCTTCGCGATTAGGGCTCATTTTTTATCAAATTTCAAATCTTCTTATCGGCCTTCGGCATTCGGACTTTTACAACAAATTAAATTAAACTTAATTCCCCTTTATCGGGTTTGCTGTTTGGCTTCTTTTTCAACAATTTATTGTGAGCAACTTTATTTTGCCAGTCCGCAATCAGCAAAAATGTTGAATTGTTTCAAAAACATAAAAAATTTGATCAGCGAATATATACCAACGGCTTATTGACTCCATAACCTCGAAGATATAAAAAAGTCCGCCGAGCATAAACAAGCTTCAGAGGCAATATACCTTGAGCTTTGTTAACAGACAACTTTTTATAATAAACCATCAATTTTCTTTATGTCCAGATGAAATTAATTTTTAATTAAAATTCTCTTCATATTCAGAAATTATTGTTTAATTCTAGAAAAAACGTTTTAAGCAAGGTTATTAAACCACGTAATATATCATATACTTCCTCATGTAGCTCGAGCAAATGTTTATATATCTATAACTGCGCAGTCTCTGTATATACTCATTACTTTTGTCTGATGACTATATCTGTTTTAAGAATAAAACTTTTTGTAATAAGTCAAAGTTCATGTTAAAATCACGTTCTTCATGAAAAAATTGTAGTTTATTTCCTCCGATCTTTAAACAATTGCTTGATTATTTTACAATAGTAGAACAATTTTGTATAAGTAGTACACTTCTGGTGGATTTTCACAAATTATTATATTTTTTCAAATAATCTTCTATCCATGCTAGTCAACAATTAAAATATTTAAATCCCTCCAAAAAAATATTTTTTGCTCCAGTATGTCCAGATGCTCAATTTTCTCGCAAATCTACTCAAAACACTTGCCTAAGATGGCTTATTTAAAATTTTAATTCAAATTGATCAAAATTTCTTTCTTCGGAAGTAAAACTTAAGCGAAAAATCGTCTTTCAATCAATTGTCATAAAATTACTTTATCGAACATTTAGAATATAAATTTCATGTTTGAATCACTAATGTATTCAAGGAAAGTTTCTCGATCATTTTCCCAGATTTTTGGCTATTTAAAAGTGCTGCGTTTCAAAAACTATATGCCTCGCAGCCGTTAAGACTTTGCCTTTCACAGAGGTTCCTGATAAATGAGGTAATACCTTTTAAGTAGTGGAAATGCGAAACAAAAATTTTTCCGTTTCGAACTACCCTTAAAAAACCGCCTTATCAAGTTCTTCAAGAAAAAAATGCAAAAAAAATTTTTAATTGGACAGCTAGTCACAAGCCATTTCAAAATGAAATTGAAATTCAAGCAATTTTAACAACTGTCCTACATTGAAATTATTTTGGCGTACATTTCGTTGAATCTCCTTCATCAGGCGTTTTTTCACAAAAAATCGACAAATTTTTTTTTTTTTTTTGAAAATTTTTTTGAAAAAGTTTTTTTGAAATTTTTTTTTTTTGAATTTTTTTTTTTTGAATTTTTTTTCTAATGTTTTCTCAAAGCATGTTCTTGCCTATTCGCGGAGTTTCCAAATATTTCCGAAAATATTTTCGGAAAGTTGGGACAGCTGCTCAAATCACGTTTCTACCACGTTATACAAAAATTTATCAATATTATTTATTCAATTTAAAACCAAGATACGCACAGATGACCTATAATCATTTGTTTGTTAACGTTGGTCATGTTTTCAGCGTGTGTTGTCAAAATCACCAAATATAACTGGTGATTTGAAAACACCATCGCTTTTCTGCTTTTTTTCGCTGTTCATTCATTAAAAAAAAAGAATTTTGGAATAAAACAAACGAAAAAGAAAGCCAAAATGAAAAGACCAGAAACTAAGAAATTAAGAAATATTGCCTATCGTAATATCGGCGCCTACAAATTGCGGTAAAAAGGATTGAGGTGAGAAAAAACAAGCTTAAGGAGGGCCGTTCGCTATTTGGGTTTTGCTGCTGCCGATTTCTCGACAAACAAGCAAGTTAATGATTCCAAAACTTTCCTGCTGAAGGACAACTCCTTCAAGATTATCTGGAAAGTACATAATCTTGTACATATGCCACCACGCAAGAACACAGACTTCAAAAAAAAACCTCTAAAATCAGACTTAAATCTATTCCCTTCGCAATTTTTGAATAATTTCTGGATTTTATTAAGCCTCAGAGCGGCATACTGAGTTTGATCAAGGTTTTTCTTTCATTTTCCTGGATCAAGAACGAAAAAAACTGTTTATAATTTTTAGAAAAAGGTTTCAGGAGCTCCTTCAAACTATCTCCTCTGTCAATTCGTTTATGCAGTGAAGAAATTAGGAAGTTTGAAAGGATGATCGTTGCTTTTTGCATAATATTGATTGGAATTCGGAGTCTATGCAGAAATTCACTTATAGTGGCAAATATTGACTCAAAGAATAAACTGGACGACTAATGTAATTTTTTTCGAATACTGAACACTTTTAAATATTTACTTCACAATTTAACCCTCAGATGCAAAAGATAAAAAATTACTGATTTTAATAAAAAAATTTCAAAAAATGAAGGTCTTTTTCGATGTATTGCCGCTTTTGATGCCTCTGAATTAAAATCGAAAAAAAAATCTTCGAAAAGGAATAGTTTCATTTATAGAACAGTTCTTTGCAAAGTTTTCAAGATTTTTTCATTCCAGTCAAAAAAACGATACGTTGATCTTCAAATTAGAAATTATAATTTTTTTAATAATCACAAAATAACTCAATTCGCCGAGAAATTTTTAGACTAGTTAACACATAATCAAAGAATTCACACATAACGAGATTACCAAAAACGTCCACTGATCTTATTTTTAAGAAATAGATGATTCTATATATTTCAACCTTATTTTGAATTTATTTCGCACGTGTTTATTCGTCTTGCTTGTAATTGAAAAAATCTTCAAAACGTTTTCAAATCATAAACCACATGTTTTGACGTTATGAAGTACTTTTCAAAGAACGCATGAAGGTACCGTATATCAAATTTACCTTACCCTCAAAAAAGATCAGAAGTTCACTTTATTAAAAAATATTGGCATCATGGTCAATTTAGTCACTGAAGCGCTTAGAGAGCAAAATTTCCCTGTGACAATCTGACAATTTTTCTCTCGAGTGACCCTTAGTAATATATTGACCATATTCCTATAAAATTTGAGAACAGTCGATCCTTGCACGTCATTCTCACCGCGAACTTGACACGAGAAATAAAATATCTCCACAAACAATTAAAGAGTTGATTTTACTAACGAATTTTTGTATTAAAACATATTTATTCATTTTTAGGACAGAGCCGATAGCAAATCATTTTAAAGTTGAATATGCAGTATTAAAACAAGAGCTCGATTATAAGAATGGCACTCACTTGCCGGAAAATCGAGTCTGTTACAGATGACTTTAACCGCTACGAGTTAACAGACTTTAATATTGATCATACGGTCACGTTAATTTTTGAGCTATATCAAAATACCCGCCTAGTCGTACAATTCTATTGATAACTCACCAAATAGGGAAAATCAGCAATTTCAGAGTCAATTCCCGAAATCCAGCAATTTGATCGGTCACTTTCTATTTTTGTACATCAATACAATTTTACGATCTAAGAGATTTTCAATCGCGTATCAAAAGTTTCAAAATAAAGCCTCATAAAAAGTAAAATAATTGTTCAAATATTTTCATCTGCCTAACGAGTTACAAAGTTATTTACCTTTTTACTTTGGTGTCATTATTTCAGACCTGCAGCGGAGCCCTCGAAAAATTATTCTATTTTTCCATAATACTTAAGAAAAAATCGAGGGTCATTCAAGGTTTAAATTCAGGCTAAATTCATCAGAATTTTTTTCGGTTTCAGTGATCATGTTATTAGTTGATTCAAGTAAAAAAATTACCTAGATTTTCCAATTCTTATCCTCTGAAAAAACTATTATATCAAAAAAAAAAAAAATTTAAAAAATAAAAATTGATGTTAAATTATGCTGAATATTTATGCTGACGAAAAAAAAAATTTTCAAGCAATATTATTAATTGTGATTCGAAAAAAAAAAATTATCGAAATTTTTCCGAATTATACCCCTTAATGTGAAAAACAAAAAAAAAAGCAAAATGAAATTTTAAAGTGTCATTTGACCCTGTCCCACACTTCTAATCTATAAAATTTTTTCAAAAAATTGTATTCAGATGGCCGCTTCTATCTATATGCCATGAGTCACAATCGGACAAACGTTGTTTCTATTAAACTGTGAAAAACTGGTTTTTGGACTTTGAACGTTTCGTTACCTTATATTAACCTCTTTGAAATTTTTTTCATATATTTTGAACTCTGGATATTAATTTAGTCTCTGCAAGCAAAAATAGCGCGGCAGCAAGTTGAAATCGCATTTCCCACCCACTTTAAGGGGCACTAGCTCAAACTTTACAACAATACAGATATTATCTTATTTTCGCATCTAGCCACTCTGTGATGACATAACTTTAAATTCATTAATCGTTTAAGAAACAGCTTTGGTGCTCTTTTGGTGGTTGTCAATCTCAAACACAACTTCCGCGTTGTCAATCAAAACAATTAAATCGCTCTAGCGCACCTTGTAATTTCTAGACCATTGTTGATATTCCGTCTCCAAAAGTACTTATGCGCATCTTTTAGGTACTACTATATAGTCGATTCTGATTGTTTAAATCTCGACAATGAGAAGATTTCTCCTATGGCTCATTGCTTCAATACTTTCACTTATCTAAAAAAAAACAGCAAAAAATAATTATTGTTACAATGCAGGAAAATAAGGATAATGACCTAATTTCAGACGCGTTAGACAGCAATTACGTCAAATCAGCAAAAACTCCAAAAAATAATCTTATTTTCCTCTGCGCTTCTTGCGTCCATAGACTTAACTTCTAATACGGTTTCCAGAAACAGCCTATGGCACATCTTTTGTGTACCTGTCAAATCTCAAAATACAACTTCCTTTTCATCAAAAACATAAATCGCTCTAGCGCCACCTGTGAATTTAGACACATTTGTATAAATTATACCCGTCTCCAAAAAGTAGCTATTGGCATGCTTTTGAATCTACTATATAGTCGATTCTGATCTGTTTAAAATTCGCCAACTGGAAGATCCCCTATGCTATGTTAATACTTTCATTTAGGAAAAAAAAACAAAAAAATATTCATTAACAATTGCAGAAAAAAATAAGATAATTAAGCTAATTTGACGCGTAGAATAGCAACTTTGTATCAAAATCAGCGAAATACAAAAAATAATCTTACTTTTCGCTCTAACAGATCTGTGATGACCAGTAGACTATATTCAATACTTACCAAAAACGCTATGGCGCAACTTTCTCTGTCAAATTCTCAAAATACAACTTGCCGTTTGTCACTCAAAACATAAATCTGGCTCTGCGCCACCTGTGGTAATTTCACACATTGTGATTATACCGTCTCCAAAAGTAGGTTATTGCGCATCTTTTGTACACAACTAGTCGATTCTGATTGGTTCAATTTCGGAAACACCCCCAATTTGGGAAGGAACTTCCACGGATTTTTTGTTCATGTAAAAAAAACCCAAAATTATTTCGCTCATTTTCTTCTAGGAAACGATGCAGATAATAAATTATTGTTATGGAAATATATCTCACGCCCAACAATACTTGAGCGCTACGAGACTTCTTAAAGCAAATAAACATTTTTGCCGTTTTGAGAACTTCAATGTCTAAAAAACGGCATTTTTGACAAAAAAAATTAGACAAAAAAGATATTTGAATTCAGCACAATAAAAGGAAGCCTAACAATGATTCAAAATGATCGATTCTCATTGGTTCAGAATTCGACCAAAATAGAACTCGATCGTTCATACAAAATTCATTTTTCTCATTTTCCTGGAACTGCCAAAAAAAAAGTATGTTATTAATAAATCTCACGCCAACATTATCAGGCGCTAGAGATCTAATAAGCAAAAATTTAGCAATTTGCACGATTTAAACATTATCAAGGATAAAAAAAACACAAATTGATGACAAGACATACATAATACTATATTTTCAGAAACACCAATCAAAAAGTCAGTTAACTGATGAAATTTCCGGGATCCTGATTGTAAATTAGAACCAATCGAATTCAGCTTTGGTAATTTTTTATTAAATTAAAGCTTTCAGTTCGTCCCATCCCTGATAAAATTCTACGTAAATACAGTTTTTAAAATGCTGATTCTCAAAATTTTGCTCGTGCGACACCCTAGTCACCTTTCTCAGGACTATCACGGGAAAATCATAGCTATATCGGAAATGTTTTTGCATTCAATGCCAAGCTAAAAGCCCAATTAAATTATGAAGTTGATTTGACATCCGCGTTCACCGGATATAAACGGAAAGTAATTTTTGGTAGGTTCGAATCTCGGCCCAGAAATGTTTTTCTTGAAATCAGCCGAAAGTTGAATTCTATGTTTTTCGTTCTTATATCACGATATACTACACATTAACTGCTGAATAATTTTGAGAAATTACCAGAAGAAAAAGAAAGAATCTCATGGTTTGTTGTTGCAGTATGAATGCATAAAAACATTTCTCGATATACTTCTATGGTTCTCCCGTAATCGTCATGAGAAGGGTGAACTCCTTTAAAAACTAACCTTAGTCTCCCTGTTTCCTAATGTGTCGGGAGTGTATCATGCAAAAAAAGTTTGACACATTTTCGCAAGATGAAGGCTAGTTCTACAATGCTAATCGAATAATATCCTTGAAGCCGATGTTTGGCTAAGATTTATCGAGATATGTCAATTAGGGACCGGGATCCCTTAACTGCGGTTCTCACCAGGATCGCGCACTGCCGATTCGGCAGACTCTGCTCTATTTCACTCTTTCAGGTCAATTTCAGAGCACATTTAGTGATATTTGTCAAGTCAAACCCCTAGGCAACTTCTATGGGAGTGAAGTAAGTCCGAATTTGGCATCAGATAAAGAGCAAAATAGCTCGAAAACTGTTTTAGAGCAAGCAAACGATTCAGAAAATTTGCCGACCCCTGTCTCACCGATTATGGGGTAATATACACAATAGATTTCCTCACACTTTTCTCCCGACTAATTCGGCAACAAGAACCAAGCTCATTCTCTTTTTTGCGCGTCATTTGAATTTAACGAATTGTAATCTGATACCGGGATCCCACCTACGCCCACACTTACGCTTTTAATAAGCCTCCTAAAAACAGTCAGTTCGTATCTTCTCCTTCAATTTTCATCAGTTTTTATAATTTGACAAACTCCGAAATCACTTAAAAAATTCGCTAGCTCTTTTCTCAAATTGCTTCGGCGGACAAAAAACGAACAAAAACTAAAAATTTTGAAATCGGCTCATACAGTATGAGTCATACTGTATCATACAGTCTATGACTCATTCTGCATATCCCTATTCATACTTTTGTGAATATCCCCGCCCTGATTGGAAACGTAGTGTGTTTTAAGTAGATAGGCCGGGATATTCACGGATTGGATACCGTTAGAAGGTACCAAGGATATTAAGGTATAGACAGAAGGGAAGCACAAGACTTGTTTGACAATTCGCTAGAACGTTCATTCGAAATTTTGATCAGACTTCGTTTTGGAGGCATATGAAGGTTACTATAATTTTTAATATTGAAACTCAAAAGCTTACTTCTCCTACAATTTATTTTTGACTTAAGTTCGAGAAGCAATATTCCGGAGTCAACAATAATCTAGAGGCTTTTTCGAATTTTGCTTTTAAAGTAAACGAGACAAAAATTTTCTGTCAAAAGCAAAATTTCGAAAAAACAGTTTTGATAATTGTTTAAAGCTTTTTCCGGGACTTGACTCTAAAAATTAGAAAATGATGTAAATTGTAGAAGAAGTAAGCTTTTTAGTTTATTTTGGGAGGCTTATTCAGGGTTGAATTCAGTAAGTTGAATTGTATCATACACCACCATACTCAAACGTCCTGACACCTATGATTTGACAATTTTGTGCTAGAAGTGTCGACGTTTGGGAAACCGTCAGGACGTTGAGAAACTGTCAGGACGTTTGTCCTTACACTTTTTTTCTGTCATTTTCTTTGAAAATTAGTTTTTTTAGGTTTTTATTCACTTAAGGGTATATCTGTCTGATTAAATAAAGGCCTTAGAGGCATTAAAAATCTCCAAATTGAACGGGTAATATTAAGTGTACTAAGAACCCAAATAATCAAAAAAAAATTCGAAATTTTCGATTTTTCGCTAAGTATTTGTTAAAAGACGAATGATTTACAAATACATTTATATATGAGCCTACTTCGAAAAAACCGAAAGCCCTTTTTTCGGAATTTTTTGAAAAATGACCAAAAAAATCATAGTTCGAGTGTTAAGCTGAAATTGCAAAAAAAGCCCACGACATCTTCAATTGCTTCTTAGAAACTGTAACTAATTAGCATTTGCAATTATTCTAGGAGGAGATAGATTTGAAGTCTGAAATTGTGAAAAATCGTCAGTTATTTGCGTTCTAGAATTTTCCGTTGCCGGAAATCAAAAACTCGACGATCAAAGATTGACATACATGCTCTACCGTTACGTGATCTGTGAAATTTGAGCTTAACGAGGGGTAATGCGACTCTGATTTAAGAACAGCCTTAGAGGCATTAAAAATGCTCCTAAATGTGATACGGTAATAATTAAGTTACTAAGAACCCACATCATCAAAAAATTCGATTTTTTCGGATTCATTTTTCGATTTTAAGTATTTTTTGAAAATGCAAGTTAAAAAAATAACGTTTCGACTCAAATTTGGACCACTAAAATTCTAAAATATCGACTTGACGATATCACCAACTTTCTCATCTAGATGTTTCAAGCGGCTTTCTTTGAGCGCTTACTTTCGAAAAAACCGAAGCATTTTTTTTCGAATTTTTTTCGAAAATGACCAAAAAATTCAGTTTCGAGTTAAGATTGAAATTGGCAAAAAAGCCCGACGGGTCGGTCCCTCTTAATTGTTCTTTAGGAAGACTTATAACAATTGAGCCATTGCAAATATTATCTAGAGGAGATAATTTTTGAAGTCTGAAGAATTGAAAAAATCGTCAGTTATTTGGCTTCAGATTTATCGTTGCCGGATCAAAAAAAACTCGCCGATCAAGATTACTGCTACCGTTACGTGTACTCTGTTGAAATTTGAGCTCAATTGATATATACCGTCTGGAGGAGAGTAGCTTTTCTGCAGGTTCGGAAATTCACCTTGTACGATACTGTAGCTATGTTTGGTGTACCGGTCAAATAATCTTTGAATGTTACTTTTATCGCCAAGATTCAAGGATCGATCCTCAACAATAAGCATTGATCCGTTTTTTCTCATGAACTGTTAGTTTTCAGTTATTTCACACGAAAATGTCAAATCAGAGTCGGCAACCCTCGAAATTTGAATTACCGTCTGGGAGGAATTAGTTTTTGCAGTTTGTAAATGTCCTTTGTACGATACTGTACTATCGGTTTCAAGTCAAAATATTTGTGATGTATTTTTTTCGAAAGATAGAGATTAGATCTACAAAATCAGCATGTTCGGTTTTTCTCATTTGAGCTCTTAGTTTCAGAATATATCACGCGGGATATGTCAAAATCTGCCCAGAATATTACCCCTTAAGGATCGTGGTCGTCGCATTATAAGGGTTTCGATAGCATGTCGCACAAGTAAAAAATCCGTCGAACAACTTTTACCTCTCTTTGATATATTTCAACAAAAATCTTGCATCCTAAAAATCAATTCAAATTAACATGGCTCGTCAATCAGAAACTGCTACCAAAGTGACGGAATTATTATTTTCAAATAGTTGGGAAAAGACTTTTGTCAGGAGTTTGAGTTATTGGTGTATTACAATTTGATTGAAATATATCTTCGAGACTTGGTTCTTCACGTTTCAGAAAGTTTACTTTACACGACCACTTACCAGTTCATTCAAGAAACCAGTATCAAAACTTCAAAAAAAAAGCTTATCATCGAACTCACTCCCTTCTCGGTTAGACTTAGACTAGAATCTGTACCCGACTCGATTTTGCCAACGCGTCGCCCACTACTATAAATCGACCATATCCTTTATCCGGAAAGTCCATGTAAAACGTTTTCAAACTCAGCACTAGACTCGAATCCAGATGTCTTCTTTTTTGATTGTAGCAATATATAGACAAAATTTACATTGACATTTGAAGCAATGGTTTGACGCGCAACCATATACTTTAGTGATGAATCAACACAATTTTATTTTTAAATAATTAAATACAGCAATCATGAATCGCTAACTTTCCCACTTGACGACCAGTGTTTCTTGAATTTTTTTCATTTAGCCGGTTATTTGCTTTCAAGAACTTTATCTCGCGCCACCGATTATCACTGGAGTCGTTTTATGCGTGGGACAGGCTAAGTATAGTGACTGAAATTCAAGGAATTTTCGCTTTTCATAAACAAGCTTGCTTAGACCTCAAGCAAGGAGGCATTTTTACCTCACCCGCTAAACACTTGTTGGCACCTGTGTCGATATTGTATTCTCGCTCAGTTGTAGTGAGGCATCATAACTACACAGTACAACCTCGTTCACCGTCCAATCACTGTTGCCGCGTCAAAACCCACATTGCTTCAAATCATTTAATTTTTTTCTAATTAAATATCCTAACATACAAAAAGAGAAGACACTCTGATTCATCCCTCATGCTGAGTTTGACAAACAGTTTCATCATTGACTTCCGTTCGATAAAGGATATAATCGAAGCCATCATTAGCAAGTTTCATTATCAACATCTTATCATTATTTTCAATAGCTTAAAATTAATATTCAGCCCAATTTGATAACAAATGAAAAACAAAATAAAATTTTACGAATTTAAAGGCATTTAATGAGGATAAGAAAACAAAAGTTGCGAAAATTCCTCCAGTTACAGACAAAAGTGCAATAATAAGATGAAATTTAACCTTATTTATATTTGCAATTACCTTATATAAAACTTCAAAATGATTTTCTATCGCTCTGACTAAAAATAATTATATGTTTCTACAAAATCTCTAGTATAATGACTCTTAAATTATTTTGGAATTCTTATTTCTCGTGATGAGAAAAAGAGAGAGAGAACCCGCCTACGCATGAACTTCTCACTGATTCTTATGTTATCAGTGTTCCGGAAGTTTTGACTTCTAGAAATGCTCTATTTAACGGAGGCCTATTTTCACAATATATACAAACAGAAATCTTGAAATTAAAAAAAACTCAATCGTAATTAATGATTAATCAATTATTGATAATAGAGATCAGAGATAAATGAACTGAAACGACCTCGTCGTGAAAATGCTGGTCCATTGATGCCATACTCTTAATGCAATAGAAGTCTTGAAATTCGCGTTACGATTCTTTGAGGTCTGCCACGTGATTTGAGTACTTTGAAAAAAGGCAGTAGTAACCAATAACAGTAATTGAAAAGTACTCAAACTACGTCAAAAAATCCCAAAAAAAAATCAGGACGAAACAATTCAAAAAATAAGGTTTGATATCATAGATATTATCTTCATTAGATAAATCCTTATTCTCAAAAATAAGATCACGTGGCATGTTTGGAAATATTATTATGTTCAAAACTCTTAAAATTTTCGGCGTAATTTGATCACTATTTGTTTACTTTCACCAAACCTTATTTCCTAATGAAGGTCATGTGATCGTTTTTAACTTGGTGTAATCGAAAAAAAGCTTAAAAACTTCTAAAGAACTTTTCATTTTTTTCAAAATATGATTTAGCAATTTAAAGAAAAAAACAGTACTATTTTTGGCGACCTTATTTCTTGAAATATCGGTCACGTGATCATTTTCGGGCTATGATGTAATGGAAAATGTCTTAGAATTTTCTGATCACGATGAAAGGTTTATTTTGTGATTAAAAAAATTTTTGCAAAATTAAGTACTGTAATACATAGGAATAAATAAAGGAATAACACGCCTTCGTTTTTTCTACAAATTCGTATCTTTTTGCCTTACACGCCTACGCATTTTGGGAGCCCTTCCCTCGACTTGAAAATAGTACAGTAAAAATTTTCAAAAAAAACGCACAACGTCGTTTTGTTCAAGTTTATCGATAACTTTATAACTGATCTTGTCATCAATGATTAAGCGATGACGACGCGTTGGCATAAATCGAGTCTACGAGTTAAGGGGGGCGCTAAATGAGGCCTATGAAAAAATTGTCACCATTGCATTGTTATGCTTTTTAAATAAAAATATCCTTTTCCCAATGGAACTCCATCTCAAAAACGTTTACTATCTCTATAGTGCGTGTTCTCATTGATGTTGTCTAAGTGATTGCTTGAGTGATTACACACCGATAAAATTTAGCGGTCCCATTATCAACACCCTTGCCTGTAATCATACTCAAGACAATCACTAAGACAGCATTAGTGGGATGCAAACACTTGCTATAGAAATAGTAAACGTTTTTGAGATGGAGTTCCTTTGGGAAAAGGATATGGACAAATACAAGCATTTTGGTAGTCGTTTTATTTTCATACATGCTCAAAGACTTTTTGATAGCTTCAAAATTTTTTTTTAATTTTTGGAAATTTAAAACACGATTTATGGAAAAACGAGTGAGAAATGTGGACTAACTCTCCTTTCTGATCTGTCCGAACTCGTCAACTGCCCCTTCATGCAGGTTTCGAGTGTGAAACTTTCAAATCCAGGACTGTAATTGCTTTTTTAAATGGCTAAATAAGATATGAATTAATTTTATGCTTCTTTTTTATTTTTCGGTATAAATTTTACCGTTTGACAAGATAAAAATGTACAGTTTCCTGAAAAGCTCCTTAAATTCGAATTAATTTTTCAGTTTTGAGCATTCCCTTTTTCCAGTTCATTTTGTCTTATTTTCCAAAGTTGTCCAAGTTGCGCTTTGCACACGTATTTTCCCGTTTCCAATTTTAAGATCTTGCAAAACATCCTCTAATCTCATTCCCTCGAATTTTTCCCACGGAGCAATATTATTTTCTTGAATTGCAACAGACATCTTTGATAATATCTTAGATGTTTTATGTTCTATCATGGCAAAAATTGATTCGAAAAAAGTTTACCAGTGCAACTTTCAGAAAAGTATAAAATCGATATGTTTCAACATATCAATAATGCTGCCAGTCGAATTTTTTTTTGTATATTAATTTGCTACTGTGGACATTGCTAATTATTTCGAACAATTTGTCACGTGATAAATAAAAGCCATTGAATTGCTTTCATGTGTTCAAAATTTAGCAGCCACAAGTTGTGGCCCACAACCCCGTGAAAAAGAGCAAAGTTGATAACGAACATATATTCATATTAACAAATTTGAATTAACTAGAAAAAATTCAGTCTAAAAATAGACTTTAATCCTCGATTTTGGTTGGTTTAAATTTCAACCAATAAGAATCCAGCTTAAATCTCAGATTAAAAAAAAATTAATTCGTCATCAGCGCAAAATTTTACGTATAAATTATACGGTATAATGTAAAGTCTGACATTTTAGGTGCATTTAAATCTGCACGACCTCGGACACTCTAGAGCAGCTTTCTTATCCGTAGTATCCTCAATGAGGATTCCTCATTTTTCAAAAACCTCGATTTGATTTCCGATTATAATTTGTATCGCATGGCGAAGAAATCTTTTTTCAAATGCTTGTGGAAGTATGTCATACTTCTGGTGAGGTCGTTTGCGTTGGTTAGAGTCGAATATTATTTGTTGAGGTATAAATAATAACTTGTGTCACGCCAAGCAAACCACCTCATTTTACGGGTACTTACGAACTGGCGGAGATTTTTTAACACGGGTGGCGCTAAGTGTTAAGGTGAGAGTAAAGGGTGGGAGTAGTGAGCGTAATATGTGCTAAGTACTGAGTTAGATTACTTGGTTTTTGACCGCGATTTCAGCTGGAATATAATAATATATAATAATTATAATAAGTCACATAATTTTTTTTAATTCATTTGGAATTTTTTACAGAAATAGATTTATACAGAAATACTAGACAAAGTCGGAGTCGATTTCGTCTTCAATTGTGACAACAGGGTTGATATTTGTTTGTTTTTCTAAGAGAATGGAAGTTTTAACAGTTTTTGTTAAATTTCCGATTTTATAACAAAGAAAACGTTACATTTTTAATTTGCTCTTCAGTGGAAAATATAAAAATTGTTCAAAATTTCAGATAAACTTTGTTCTCGCGCTAAAGGGACAGGTCGTTCCGATTTAATAAACCTTTAACAATGCATCGCTCATGTAATTTAATATATGTACATTTAAAAATTTGTAAAACACGGCAAGCATTATTAAGGGTCAGAAGACCGGCACCGGCGACCGACTTTAATTGTTTATTTATTGTTTCTAAACAATTTGTACTTGTTGTACAGTAGCCGGTCATCACAATTGCATCAAAAATAATAAAATAGCCCGAATTAAATACAGCTGTTGGATTGAAAAAAAAATTGTCTAAATAGTCCAAAAAATTCTGAAAAGGAGCTTGAAGTTCTTTTTCAAGTTGAAACTTTTCTTGGATGAAAAAATCACGTAGTTCATACATTATTTCATCTACATTATATTCAAAATTGAGCCACAAGTACTTTCCAAATATATAAGCAATTTTGGATATTATAAAATTCCGGAAACTTTTTTGAAATTTTTTCTGAAATGTTCTGATTAAGTGAACACTACATAATAAAATATTACTTTCTGGGAAAACAAATTTAGAGGCCGCAATAAATGCAATTTTGCATCGCAATGCCAAGTTTAACGTTTAATTCAGTTTGAAATTTTTTAAAAAAACTTTTTTACAAAATTCGAGTATTTCAACATAATTTTCAATTGCATATATACTGATCAGAAATTTAATCATAATCATAAAAAAATAATTCAAATCGTGTAGTACCATACTTATCACGTATTAATTCATGTGAAGGTACACGAAAAAAACCTGAATTTTATATGTGACAAGAGGAGAAAACAAAATTCTCTGATATTTCATACGAAAGAAAATGTGCATTTTTCCAATAACGTCCATCACTGAGGATATTACTGCAGACGCCGTCCCAGAACCGTTTATTCACCTGTCCCAACAAACCGAAAATATGGTTCCGTGTTACCTGAAAAACGAACTTTCAAAACTCAATCAAAAAGATTTGTATTTTGATGGTACTTTCAGCCTCGTTCGAAATTAGGATTACAACCAGATTTATATTGTAATTATCGTTTATTTTAACGGCGGAACTGCTGTATTTTCCTACCCAGTCATGTTTTTTTTGATGAAAAAAAAGTCAAAAATTAATTATATTGAAATTTTAACTTTTATTAAAAATTTGTATTTTGAAGAATTTGGGACCAAATTAAAAGATAAATATTTTCATAGTGATGCCAAGTTGAGTTTTATGCAAGCTATTCCCGAAGTTTTTCCTGAATCTAACACTATTTTATGTAGAGTCCATATTTTGCGTAATCTCCTTAAAAATATGAAATCGAAAATCGCAGCGATATTTTTAAAAATAAAATTTTATCAAATGTTTGGAGAATTTTAAGTGGTTCACTTTTTCTGCCTTTCGAAAATTCTAAGATTTTAAAAACAGTAAAAACATTTTTAAGAAATCAAACAAAATTTTTAACAAATTCTCTAAAACAAGGATACAAAATTTTTTTAATTTATTTGTTCAAATTTTATTTTTCCGATTCAGCTGTTCTTTCCGTCGGATATTACCCCTATTATGACATGATTACTTCGAGCGGAAATTTTTCAAGTTCCACTAATGCTCTAGAAAGTATAAACCGACAACTTAAAATTGCAACTGGCGCAGGTTTTTAAATTTAAAAAAAAGCTGCCGTGTTCTCCATGATTTCAAAACCAATTACTTGCTTTAACATGAGGACCGAGTTCGAAATGACAATTTGAACAGAGGACGCAAAAGAGTTCTAAACCGTGAGAAGCAATTATAAAGTTTTCTTCAAACTTTTTATGAATTAACGGAAGAGGCTCAAATTGCGTCAACTGTTCAAACTGCACTTTCGATCGGTTCCATCGATAAATTCGTTAATTTATCCCAAAACCTTATTTCNGACTCAGATTCAGAATTTTAATATTTTATTTGTCTATATTTTGTTGTCTTTATTTTATTTGTCTATCTTCTGTTCTATTTATTTGTATACAAAATAAATTGTTATAAAATTGAATTAAATTGTTTTAATTTTTTTAACATAATTGAATGCAAAAATTGTTAAAGTTATTTCAAAATAATTATATGCTAAAATTGTCAATAAGCTCTCTTAATTGATTTAACTTCCTACTGCGCAACTTTATTTACTTTTCGCGGCACAAATCGCGGGCTTCAGAATTGTCAGGCGTTATGGTATGCTCCCAATAATTCCCAGGACTCGTTGACTTTGCTCTACATGAAATGTTTTTTCAAAATTTTACTCAAAGAATATCTGGTTTCCAACGAATGGGTCATTTTTTTGATGTTAACAAAATTCATTTTAAATTGGGTTTCACAATTTGTTTCCAAATTGTTTTTTATTTCTTTGTTTTAATTATTTTTAGCTATATTCCAGTATTTTCTAGCTTGCCCGAAAGAATTTTGAGTAGCGAATCGCTACTAACGATGTTGAAGTATAAATTGGGATAAGCCTGCATGAAAATAAGTTTCAAAGCCTTGGCTAGAAGCCTTTTAGTATCAGAAGTTTGATATTACAGGCTTTAAAATTCAGCTAAAATAATTTTTCCGTTTTTATTTTATTTCCAATCAGGGAATATACAAAGAGAAGTTTCATTCAATTTTTTCGTCATCAATTTCATCTAAATCGACTGGAACGACCTCGAAGAACTTTTGACAAAAAATTTCTATTCTTTGAAAGATCTTGGCCCGGTTTCTAATAGGCTCTTTGCTATTTTTCATTCCTATCTTTTGTTATTTTTAAGTATTTAATGTTTAAGGGTATCCCGGTTCCTACATTTTCTGCAGTTATTGTGTCATAAAAATGCACCAAATCAATTGTTTATGTTTTGAACGTATAAAACAACCCAAAAGACAACAAAAAAAATTTCGAAAATTTTGCGTTTTTTCGATTTTTTTCTAAGTATTTTTCTCAAAATTATGTTCAAAAATAACGTTTGTGTTATTACCCACCTACAAAGTGTCTGTTTGTTCAGAGCTAGCTTTTGCAAAAATTTGAGTAAATTTTGAAATTTAACCTAGGAGATAGATTTTCCGATGACAAAAGGCCCAAAACCGGTATTTTGGACCGGTTTTTTACGTATTCTAGAATAAATATAGCACTTATCGACAAAAGCTCACCTACATAGTTTTGTNTACTAATTATACAGGTTATGTTAAAATTTGGGTTTATTTCAAAATAAAACCTGGGAGGAGATAGATTTTCCGTTTTGGCTTAGGTGGCTCTAGTGCCGCTTATGTGTGAAGGAGTGTGGTCATACAAAAAAGTTTTGGCAAATTTTTTTCGCAGGTTGAAGGCTAGTTCTACAAACTGGCTAATCTGAATAATATCCTTGAAGCCGTGTTTTGCTAATATTTTATCGAGAATATGTCAATTTAGGGACCGGGATACCCTTAAGTATTTACTTGGATCTGCATCACGGATTTTTTAAATGTATACGAAAAAAAAGTGTCTGCGAATATTTTTTGGATCATTTTTCTAGGATTCAAAGTAGCTTGAGCTTTTCAAAGGGCTCTGTGCCTCCAAGATTAAAGATTGTCTTAAAAGCCTACGCGTTTTTGTGATCAGCCTTCCATAAACTTAAAAAGGGTTGTAGAAGCCATTTAGAAGCCTGAGCTTGAGTGGAAGAGTCAAATCAAAATAAACAAATGGGATGTAAAATATCAAACCCGCAAAAATAAGCCCAGTTGCTATGGCGTAGGTTGTGCTTGGGTATTCAATAAGTGGCCCAATAACCAAATACGCCGCAATTATAGAACAGATAATAGGCAAAATTATCCAAATCTGAAAAGAAATTATAATAAATTATAGTCACGCATCCTTCAGTTCACTTTGAGAAGGACGTGGTTCCTAAAATGATGTTTTTTGAGCTCATATCGATTACGATGCCTTAGTTCGTATAAACGTTTTTTATTCTGGTGAAGAAATATTTCGAGACCAAAAAGAGGTGGTGATTACGTTATTTCCTGCGTCATCAATTACTTATCCCGGATAGGTAATCCTGCTTCATATGTCTCTTAAATTGCGCCCGCAATTGAGTGTATGGTTGCTAAGTAAGTGAGTGTTTTATGATAAATTCAATGTTATCAACAGTCACGTAATCAGCACGCGATTCGTGTTTCGAAATGGTTTTTCACAACAATACAACAAACAAAAGATTTGATATGAATTCGGGCATCGTAATCGATATACAGTTTATCCTTCTCAGGTAGCGATTTGGAAAAATACTTCATCTTGAATCATCGCTGTTGATTGGCTCAGAAGTCATTTTTGAAGTCAATTGAAAGAAATCATTAACCAATCGCTAGTAGCGATTCGCTACTAAAGGAGAAAGATACAGTATGTATGTACCTCGAAAACTACATGGTGCAGCCAATTGCACCTACCGAAATTAAAGATAACTGATTGCCTTAAACAACATAAAAAATTGAAAAAATTATAAAAAAATATTTTATGTCGTCACGTAATCTAAATTTAGCGATTTTTTCTATTTTCAGTATTTAATTAATTTAAAACAATTGTCGAACAGGGAGTTTTGGGTTCAATGCTACTGGTTAGTCAAATTAACACAATTTTTGTTAAAAAATACAAATTTTGAATTTTTGATTTTTTGGCTTTCAAACGTCGTTTTTATGAGAGAAAACGCATAAGTAAAAAATGAAATGCCCGTTTGGTCCGAAATTTTTTTCTTTATTATAAAATTGATATACGATATACCGTATATGATATACCTTGTATCAGTAGGATTTGTTTTCAAAAAGTACCGCCGACCAGCTGTCAATAAAATTCTTAACAATTCTAAGACTTTTTGTTAATTACAGCATAGCCCAATCAAATTACGTGGCTATATAATTCACTATTTTGGTGTCAGATCAGGTTTTTGAGGACAGTTATTTTAAATTTTCGGCCAATACCTCTTTATGAAGAGGTTGACAGAAAAACTGAAATCTTGCTTTTACCTTGAATGGTCTTGGTTTCGATTTGAAAGGTTCTTTGAACCTAAAAACAATAATGGAAATGAATGTGAGGGTATAAATAGTCCACATAGCAAAACTGAAATAATCAACTAGATTGCTAACTGTGGACGCATCTGGAATCACCATAATAATACAAAGAGCACAGTTGAACACCACCCCCATAAGAGGGGTTAACCGAGACTGGCTCAAGTATGATAAAAACCGGGGAAAATGGCCATTCTTAGCAGCAGCAAACACGATCCGTGCAGCCGTGAAAGCCGATCCATTCGAAGCACCAAACGTGGAACATGCGACACCAAGCGGCACGATCCAAGCAAAAGAACCAAAAACACGGTCACCGAAAGTTATAGCCACAGCACTATAATACAAATGTTAAATAAGGTTATGTCCACTAAAATATTTTGTGCTGCGAAAAACTTAATGGGCTCGCGTCTTTGTGATCAGCGGTGCTCGTACTATATCTAAGATAAGGATCCCCTGCAGACCTCGGCAAGTGTGGCTTGGCTTGGTCGGATTGGCTTGGCTTGGTACAAGGCAAGCCAGAAATTGCTTGCCTTGGTTTTTGGTCAGTAATATCAGTAATTAAATCAGTAATATCAATCAGTCTGATTTAATAAAAATGTTCACTTCCGGTAAACCGGAAGTAACGAGTCATCAAAAATATGACCATTTTTTTTTTATTTTGTTCAAAAAAAACCAAGCCAAGCCAGAAAACCAAGCCAAGCTAAAGAGCAAGCCAAGCTAAAGAGCAAGCCAAGCCAAAGAACAAAGTCAAGCCGAAGACCAAGCCAAAAACCAAGCCAAGCACAAAACCAAGCCACCAACTTTTTTTTGGTTTCCAAGCCAAGCCAAGCCAATCCAAGCCACAAAAATTTGCTGGCTTGCCGAGGTCTGATCCCCTGTTCCTTCGGTTCGCGTTCGTGTTTGACTTGCTTTTGACCGATGAGAGCACCGGATTTCAGTTTTTATGATCAATAACAGCTTCTCCAAGAAGTTCAACCACGAACCGAAGGAACAGGGGATCCCTATCTTAAATATGCCGCCAAAGATGAAACTTGAATTATTTTTATGATGAACAAGAATCAAAAAAAAATGTGTTAACTCGTAGACTTTAGACATGAATCTGTACCCAGACTCGATTTTAGCCAA
>SCLH01000313.1:676150-693751 GCA_004367855.1 Oikopleura vanhoeffeni | reverse complement strand
GGACTTGAGTGTAATGTAAAAAAGTCTTAAAAACTTCTAAGGAACCACTTCACTTCTTTCAAAAATTGATTTAAGCAATTTTTGGAAAAAAACAGTACTACTTTTACCAACCTTATTCCTTAAATATACGGTCACGTGATCATTTTGGGGCTATAGTGTAATGGGAAAAAAGTCTTAGAATTTTTTTCTGATCACGATGAAAGGTTTAATTTTGTGATTTAAAAAATTTTTGCAAAAAATAAGTACTGTAATACAGTAAAAATTTTCAAAAAAAAAACGCACAAACGTCATTTTGTTTCAAAGTTTATCGATAACTTTATAATTGATCTTGTCATTAATGATTAAGCGTCGTAAAATGCGATTAAATGGTGTGCGGCAAATAGTTGGCTAAAATCGAGTCTACGAGTTAATATTCTAACAAGTTCAGTTGACTCAAGAACTACCGATTTGGCATTTGTTTCAAAATAATTAAATACTGAAAATAAAAAATCGCTTTATTTCAACCCGCTAGCATTTCTATAGGTCGATTTTAAGAACCCGAAAAACAAAAATGATTCAAAAATATTTTGGTAGACGTCGCTTAAAACGGCTCGGCGCTTTAGGATGTGGGTGATGGAAATTTCTGAGAAACCTGGCTTCAGAAATAATTATTAAATAATTTAAATAGGTAGAAAAACTCTTCACAAAGTTGTCAGTACTATTTAGAGCATCTGATACTTCAACCTAGGCTCATAAAATGATTTTCAGAAGGCGTCCCTAAAAGCACTAAAAAGCCTACTCCTCATTCATTGGTCATCATTTTTTTTGTTATTAACAATTCAACTTCCATATATGGCTGCGCATCTTAAAATGAAGCTCTTTTTTCAAAATTTTGCCCTTATCAATGGTCAAAACAGCTTATTTGGGAGTCTCACGCAAAAGCCCCCTCCTCCTTAAAAATATATAGAAAATTTTAAATTTGTCCATCAAATTCACCGCAAAACCTGGGTTATGATTTAAATGAAGCCTTTTTCACGATTGTTTTCTCCAAAGTCTCAGAAAAGACTTGTGAATTGCTAGTTTTTGTTGAAATTCTAAACTTTAAAAAAAAATCTAAAGTTGAAGTTAACCGTTTTTTGGCAGTATTTCGGGTAAGGGTACAAAACGCAGGCCAAATTCAAAGCATATGCGAAGCATATGCTGCACCAAATTTATGGTTAATTTGTATCAGGGATATCCAAAATGACAATTAAAATGTGCCAAAGTGACCACAAAAGCCGCTAGAGAGCAAATGNTTTTCAAGTTTTTACGGTCATTTTCGGCTTTTCCGATACTGATTTGCCCGTAGCCTTATTTTTTAGAGCCTGCACATGGCCCGCGTTTTTTCTCTCTAGCGGCTTTCGTGGTCAATTTAGAGCTTAACCTATTTCGAATTCGGATTCCTGAGGTCGATTTACCCCCCATGGGCCCAGTGGCGGGCCCTATTTTTTTGGCCTGCGTTTGGCCTGCGTTTTGTACCCTTACCGTATTTCGACTTGAGTGTCTTTATTTTCAATAGTAAAATTTATTTAAAAATTTTTAGATCGAAATTGGTACCTTTTGTAAAGAATATTAGATTTTTAAAATTAACGATTATGATTTTGAACATAATTTTTTTTATCTCAAATCGATTTTATGTGAAAAAAATCCGAGATTCACAAAAAATCCTAAAAATTAAAACAAACAACGAGAAATTCGCTTTAAAATAAGACAATCAAAAAGTATTTTAAAAACTCTTAATTATCGTCACCCACACCCTTAACCCCCACCTGCACGAGATGTCCTACCCAACCACCTGCACGANTATGTGACATAGATAGGGTGCGCAGCGGTCAAAATTCTAAGTTTTAAATTAAAATGACTAAATTAAAATGATTTTCATCTTATAAAGTGTTCCGCCTACGCATTTTTTTTGTCAAAATGATCAAAAATTTTTTTTTCAGAAACTAGCAAATTTTTATGTGAGTACGATCCTTGCCACAAGAAAACTAAAAAAATGAGCTGATTATGCTCAAAACCGAAATTAGTGCTGAAAATGAGGGTTTATGAAACTCATTTTCTGACCACTAAATGGCCCAAAAAATTTTTTTTTGCTCGGAATCGTTTTTTTCGGTGGCTATTACCCCCCCAATAGCAAATAAATGTTTATCAGCAGTTTTATCTTGTTCCAGTACTATTTTAACTGCATTAAACAAAAAATTGCATCCAAATAATTGCATTCCGTCTGATGAGATTTCTAGACTCACCAAAATTCCTGAAATTTAAAATAAGGGGAACTATCGGGGGTCTGTTCCGATATTCCGCCGGCCAAAAGTGACACTTCCCAAAATATTTTTGGTCTCTGTGTTCTGAAACACGCTCGTGCAGGTGAGGATTAAATGAAAAAATTATATTTCATTTCAATAACTTCGGCAGTTCAAAACCAATATCAAAAGTACGAATTTTGCATTTTCATTATTAGTACTTTTATGACGAAGTTGTGATTTTTGACTTACTTAGAAGCTAAAAGTTCTGATGGTGAAATAACTGTAAAATAAGCAATATTAACCAATACGTAACAAACTTTGAGTAGGGTGGCAAATGACGATCTTTTATTCATTTGTGTGTGTGTGTTTTTTCACTTATAGAATGAAAATTACATTGAGAGAAATTCCCGCCAATAAAAATGATGATGATTTCGCAAGTAATAGAATTATTATTAATTATTATTAATTATTATTAATTATATAATTATATATAATTATTATAATTATTATTAATTATTTATTAATTATTATTAATTATTAATATTAATTATTATTAATAGTATTAATTATTATTAATTATTGATAATATTATTAATTATTATAATTTAATTTATTAATTATTATAATTATTAAATATTATTAATTATTATTACATTATTATTAATTATATTAATTATTAAATTGTAATTATTATTAATATTTTATTAATTATTATAATTATTATTAATTATTATTAATTATTATTAAACCTAAAAATTTAGCGCTATTTCATTTTTTGCAAAATTTTCGGTTTTTTTTGAACATTGGTTTGTCACCCTAACTGTGACCAATGTCATTCCAACAATGATAACGATTGGGAAATTTCTGACGGGATCAATTAGTTCTAAAGATGATAGTATCAAATGGAGTTGACAAAAAAAAAGGAGAGCTCAAACCTAAAGAGAGCAAAAGTCTGAGAAGAGCAAAAATCCGAGGAGAAAAAAAAATCTAAGGATAGCTCTCAATTTTATACTAAGCTTGAGATGCATAATTCAATTGATTCCATCCATCATAACTCCACATTCCGTTGTAAATTGCGATAGCCCACGCACTCACTGATGTACTTTAACACCGATCAAAATTTCATCAATTTCATGTAACAATTTCTCACTGTGCTGTTAAAATAAATTGCTATATTAAACGAAAAACTCTGTAAAATTTTATGAGAATTTTATAAAGAAAAGTAATTGTGCAAATTCGCCCAAACCGGTGTTGCAAAAAAACTTATTACCGTTCCAAAGTGCCATCAAAAACTTCTTGAATATCAATTTTTATTCAATGATAAAGGAACGAACAATAATTAACTAAATCTAGACGATTTGAATTGAGAAATTTCGACGTGGGTACATATTTTATATGCTCATCTTGTAGAGAATTTTTTATGGTCATTTTAAGACCAAAAATTTATTTGGTTGTGAAATTTTTAACACAAAATCTTAAAGATGCGAAAAGTGAACTTTTAGTTTTCGGGTTCTTATGAGAGTAAAAATAGCGATAGCAAGAATAAAATAAGCGGACTCGAAAGCGAAGGATTGTTGCAAGAATGATATTTTGCAACGTAATCGGATGTACCAGCTGGTCAATATTGAACAATACCACTTTCGGCATTTATTCGAAATATAGATTTGCCTCCAGCACCACTTTGCGGTCATCCAAGACCTCTAGTTGGAATATCGTTTCCAGGAAACCGATGATTGCGCATATTTCAGGACATTAAAGTCAATGAAATATAATTTTCTGTACCGGAAGCTGTACTTTACAGGTCAATTTGGAGCAGCCGGATTTTTTTTAAATGATGATATATTGGATCAAAATTTTTGGATTTTTAGTTTGATCAGTGCCTTGTTCCATCAAAAGCGTTTTGGAAATTTTCAGTTTTTCCCTGAGCGAGCATTGCAAAACCACCACAGATAATAGCAGCAATAAGAATTAATTTTGCACCAGTGAAAAATATCTGCATCATTTCGGAAGCTTTTACAGAAAGTCCATTTACGATCGAAATAAATAAAATTGCAACGATCGAGATCAATCGCTGAAGCTCACCAGGAGGAGAACATCCTCAAAATGATATTTTTAAATATTGATAAAAAGAAGTTTGTGATAAACAGTGGGTACTAACCAGGACCAAATACTATTTTGTAGTATCCAAGCTAGTTCAGAACTCTAGTAGTTCTCCTAATTTCTGCTAATACATTGAGAATTAAAAAATGCCGTGAGAACGGTTTTCTTGTCAATTGTCATTTTTTTCTGTTTATATAGGCGAAACTAAAAAGGTACTACATTCACGAATTTTACGACACCGAACAACTAAATCTTCGCATGTCCATACTCATAACACTAATCCTACACTAATAACTGTTTTGAATATAAAGCAAACTTCCGTAAAGAATTCTGCTTTGATCAAGACAACGCTCCACCCGAACAATTGCGCTTTTTTTTACATGAGCATTTAAATTTTTTTGAAAATGGCCTTCACAACACATACCATCGAAAGTTGTTTGAAGGGCTTTACATAACGCTTAATAAACCTACAATAAATAAACAACACAAACATAAAAATATGAAATTTTTAAGTGAGTGATGTTTCACAATTGGGCTTTTAATTTGGCAATCATCTGAGAGCCAAATTGCCAAATTATTTTGTTCCAACTTTCTGCGACTAAAATTATTTTTTCTCATTCTGAAGATGATTTAATAAAAAATCAAGAGGTTAACAAAATTCAATACTAGCATCGAAATTTTATAATTTGAATGAATATTATCATTTTAATAAAATTTAACAATGCCGATTGACGATTTGAAATACGAATGTTCAATTCCCATTTTAACTTCCATGAGAACCTGTGGACTGAAAGGTCATTTTTAAGGAGTTTAAAAATTGGTTCTTATATATAGTAATTCACCAAATTACGTACAATCAAGTACTCCATCAAACAAAAAGTAAGAAAAAAGAAGATTTGTGAAATTTATTCTTATAAAAATGACGTCATTCATGACTCAAGCAAAGTAAATTCTAATAAATATCTCAAATTCCCACTAAATTCGGCGATATTGTCACTTTCGGCTATATCAGCACTTAAATTTTTTGAGCTAAAAAACGTGATATTGCGTAAGTTTCTTGGCGATATTGGCAAATTGACCCGACATTTTCGCTCGGCCCTGTTTTGTAACAAAAAACAGTTATGAAGAGTCAATGGGCTGGTGGCGGTATTTTAAGAGAGCACGACTTTAGAGCGGGGATACAAATATTAAACTTTGTTGAAATATACTTTTTAAGTATAATTGGCGTAAAATATGAATTACGTTAATTTAATTAAGTCGACATTAAGGCAATGCGTTATAATTTTGAAAATGTGAGATAATTTGACTTCGCGGGTGATCATTTTTGACACAAATTTCACTCCACGGGGTACTACATCCTAAACTTTCTTAAACATGGTGTTGAGAAATAGGTCTCTCAAAATAGCGCCTCCAGCTCACTGACTCTTGATCGGTGTTTTTTGTTACAAAATAGGGTCGAGCGAAAATGTCGGGTCAGTTGCCTCGTTCCGGGCAAATTCGGCAATGTTGGACCGGCGATATGGGCCTCCTCTGTAATATTTTGCAAAATATCGGGCGCTCCTCATAATTTTCGTGAAACCAAATGATGCCCGACATAATTTAACAAAAATTCTTGTTATGGGAGACTTGCTTCAAAACATGATTTAAGTTATAGGCCATGACTCATGTTTTGAAGCAAGTCTCCCAGAACAGGAATTTTCAGTTAAATTATGTTAGACTGTACGAGGTTTATCCCATTATGAAAACTAGGGCGTTTTGGGAAATTCTAAAAAGGCCAATCGATCAATTTGGAGACGTTTATTTTGAAAGACATTATTAAATAATCTAGAAATTTTGTAAATGACACTTTCTGATTGGTCTGAAATGAACCAATCAGAAACAAAGATTTGTAGCTTTCAGAATGTTTGTCGTGATTCACTGATTACAGTCATATATTTTTTTTAAGATTTTCATGGAATTTTATCTATAAATTATAGACTATAATCTTTAATTGAAAATAATAAATTTTGACTAAAACTCACATTTTTCATTCATAGAGTTAATAAATGTGAATGTTCAACAAAAATTTTCTCCCTGAAATATAGAATTAATAATTCTACAACTAATAAAATGAAATTGTGAAGCCCTTCTGACTGCAATCGGGTTTTTTTTTGCCGAATTCTGATTGGTCGAAAAATTAAGTTGCTCAGAAGTTAGATTTAGCCCAGAAAACGAAATCGCAAACTAAAATAAGACAAGAAACATTTTTTAACCACATATTGTCGGGCATAAGTTATGGGAATAATTGCTAAAAATCAAATATGTCAAAATGGAATGCTAAAACTTATAACGGTTGATTTAACTAGTAGTAATTATTGACTGCAAATTAATAATCCTGTCTGGCTGTCTGAATGAAAAAACCGCGCAAAAATAAAGACTTAGGCTGTTATCATTTTTCAATATTTTATTATATCGATTCCGATACTCTTTTTCTTAGATAATCTTCCATTTTGGGGCAATAATTACGTGAGCTACTCGTCTTATTCCGAGAAATTGAAGAATGACGCTCATTTTAACGGCATAAGAAAAAGTTTAAACATATAATTCAGAAATGTTTTCTGATTACTAGGATTTCATGACATTTCACCCGTGGATGCCAAAATAGAGGCTGAGAGAAAAAAAAATGCGGGCATGCCAATCTCAATGATTTTGTGCAAAAAAAACGAAAATTTTGTTTCAGAATTTTGTCAAATTTTTTCAAAATGCGAGATTTTCGAATTACTGAAAGTGACCTCAAATGGGTGTTAAACGAAACTTCAGTGATTTCTAAGACAAAAAGGTGAAAAAAAAAATTAAAAAATCTCAATTTCTACAATTTTTTTGAAGTTCAAAATCAAAAAAGAGTCGTTTTGTAGAGCCGGGAATCGTTATCGATATTGGAAGTTATATTTCTATTAAATAAATACCTGGATAGAAGGGTGCGGTTGTATATTCTGCAAAAGCAGTAACAATAACGGCCAAACTAGCTGGTTTTGCCAAAATTATATTTGTCCAGCCAATGAGAAAGCCGACACATTCTCCAAAAGCACAATTACAGTAACTATATTCTCCGCCAGATTCGTCAATAAGTAATCCTAGTTCTATGTAACATAATGCAGAAATTGTCGCAATAAATCCAGAAATGCACCAAATCACCAAAGCTGACCCAACTGAACCAGACATCCTAAATTTTTTTTTGACAACGGTAGGTGACTTTTTGATATGTTCTAGGAAATCATGAATTAAAATGATCTTTGCGAAATTTTTTTCAGAATTTTACTAGGAAAGTGTTCAAAAACACAAACCGTTGCTGAAATTGCCTATCTTTTGGCTTGGAATCTCTAAAATAAATTCAAGAAGAATTTCGAGCCAAATGATAGACAAAATGTTTTCGAAAATGCTTATTTTTGGAAAACGGAACAAAATTTTTCAATTTTTTTTCCTTCAGCACAGAAACTGAAAGTGCTCCGAAAATAAATAACATCTGAGCTATGATTGCCAGTGTTTTAAAACGGGATCGGGATCCTGAGTCGGGATTGAAATTTTCACATAGGTCGGGACCGGACTCATCCCGTTTTAGAACACTGCTGATGGCGCCCCTTTAAATTTTTTTTTATAAAAAACTTACGCCAAAATACTTGTAGGCGAGATAAAAATGCCGGAACCAATCATTGTGCCTACAGTAAGCGCTATCCCACCAAATACGGTAACATTTCGCTGCAGTTTTATTCCTCCACTTTCTTCTTTTGCTTTTTGACCTTCTATTTTAGGGTGGATAATTGTTTAAAAAAAAACTGGTCAAAATTTTTACAAGAATGAAATAGAGTGGTTTCTCAAAGTTTTCGACAAAATGGTCTGAATCATTGACGTTCAACTTTTTGGCATCAAATTTTACCATAAAAAATATATTACCATAAAAAATATATTACCATAAAAAATATATTACCATAAAAAATATATTACAACATATCCTATTACGAGGAAGGTAGATCAAAATTGCCTAGGTAAAAATACAAACCAATTGTGTGTTCAATTCAGGGATTTGATTGGTTGGTTGGCCCGTCTCACTCTCGTTTGTATTTGGTTTGTATTTTTACCTTGTTATTTTTACCTTGTAATTGGTTTGTATTTTTACCTNACGTCATTCTGACTCAAGCAAAGTAAATTCTAAAAATATCTCAAACATTCCCACCAATTCAGCTATATCAGGACTTTAAATTTTGAGGCTAAAAAACGTGATATTGCGTAAGTTTCTTGGCATATTGGCAAATTCGGCAAGGTTGGACCGGCATATGGCCTCCTCGTAAATTTTGCAAAAATCCGGCGCTCCCTCATAATTTTCGTTAAACCAAATGATGCCCTACAAATTTAACAAAAATTCTTGTTATGCAGACTTGCTTCAAAACATGATTTAATTATAGGCAATAACTCATGTTTTCGAAAAGCAAGTCTCCCAGAAACAGAAAATTTTCCAGGTTAAAGTATTGTGTTAACGGTACGGTTTATCCCATTATGAAAACTAGAGCGTTTTGAAATTCTAAAAGAGCCAATCGATCCAATTTGGAAACGTTTATTTCGAAATAGATTATTAAAAATCTAGAAATTTGTAAATGACACTTTCTGATTGTCTAAATGAACCAATCAGAAACAAAGATTGTACTTTCAAAATGTTTGTCTGTTCACTGATTACAGTCATATATTTTTTTTAAGATTTTCATGAAATTTTCTATAAATTATAGACTATAATCTTAATTGAAATAATAAATTTACTAAAACTCACATTTTCATTATAGAGTTACATAAATGTGAATGTCAACAAAAATTTCTCCCTGATAATAAGAATTAATATCTAAACTAATAAATAGAAATTGTGAAGCCCTTCTGACTGCAATCGGTTTCTTTGCCAATTTCTGATTGTCGAAAAATTAAGTTCTCAGAAGTTAGATTTTACCAGAAAACAAATCGCAAACTAAATAAGAACAAAACGATTTTTTACCACATATTGTCGGGCATAAATTGGAATAATTGCAATATTAAAATCAAATATGTCAAAAATGGAATGCTAAACTTATAACGATTGATTTAACTAGTAGTAATTATTGACTGCAAATTAATAATCCTGTCTGCTGTCTGAATAAAAACCGCGCAAAAATAAAGACTTAGCCTGTTATCATTTTTCAATTATTTATATATCGATTCCGATACTCTTTTTCTTAGTAATCTTCATTTTGGGCAATATTACGTGAGCTACTCGTCTTCTCGAGAAATTGAAGATGACGCTCATTTTAACGGCATAAGAAAAGTTTAAACAATAATTCAGAAATGTTTTCTGATTACTAGGATTTCATGACATTTCACCCGTGGATGCCAAATAGAGGCTGAGAGAAAAAAAAATGCGGGCATTGCCAATCTCAATGATTTTGTGCAAAAAAAACGAAAATTTTGTTTCAGAATTTTGTCAAATTTCTTTCAAAATGCGAGATTTTCGAATACTGAAAGTGACCTCAATGGTGTTAACGAAACTTCAGTATTTCTAAGACAAAAGTGAAAAAAAAAATTAAAATTCAATTTCTACAATTTTTTTGAAGTTCAAAATCAAAAAAGAGTCGTTTTGTAGACGGATCGTTACGAATTGGAAGTTATATTTCATTAAATAAAACCTGGATAGAAGGGTGCGTTGTATATCTGCAAAAGCATGTAACAAAACGGCCAAAACTAGTGGTTTTGCCAAAATTATATTTGTCCAGCCAATTAGAAAGCCACACATTCTCCAAAAGCACAATTACAGTAACTATATTCTCCGCCAGATTCGTCAATAAGTAATCCTATTCATGTAACATAATGCAGAAATTGTCGCAATAAATCCAGAATAGCACCAAATCACCAAAGCCTACCCCCACTAACAGGACATCCTAAATTTTTTTGACAACCGGTAGGGACTTTTTATATGTTCTAGAAATCATGAATTAAAATGATCTTTGCGAAATTTTTTCAAGAATTCACTGGAAAGTGTTCAAAAACACAAACCTTTGCTGAAATTGCCTATCTTTGGCTTGAATCTCTAAAATAAATTCAAGAAATTTCGAGCCAAATGATAGACAAAATGTTTTCGAAAATGCTTATTTTGTAACGGAACAAAATTTTCAAATTTTTCCTTCAGCACAAAACTGAAGTGCTCAAAATAAATAACATCTGAGCTATGATGCCAGTGTTTTAAAACGGGATCGGGATCCCGAGTCGGGATTGAAATTTTCACATAGGTCGGGACCGGACTCATCCCGTTTTAGAACACTGCTGATGGCCGCCCCTTTTAATTTTTTTTATAAAATACTTACGCCAACAATACTTGTAGGCAGAATAAAAATCGCGGAACCAATCATTGTGCCTACAGTAAGCGCTATCCCACCAAATACGAACATTCGCTGCAGTTTTATACCTCCACTTCTTCTTTTTGCTTTTTTGACCTTCATTTTAGGGTGATAATTGTTTAAAAAAAACTGGTCAAAATTTTTACAGAATGAAATGAGTGGTTTCTCAAAGTTTTCGACAAATGGTCTGAATCATTGACGTTCAACTTTTTGCATCAAATTTACCATAAAAAAATATACCATAAAAATATATTACAACGCATTTTTGATCTACCTTCCTCGTAATAGGATATGTTTTGAGGATAATTTAGCCCAGAAAAAATATTTTTTTCATGTCGGATTTAATTTTCGGAAATTCACATAAAGACAAATTCTTGACATTTAAAATAAACAATTGACTATTTTTTGACTTTATTAGGGCAATATCTTTTAACAATATGGATAATGAAACCGTCGCCCAGTGGTGATATATATAATAATAAGAATAATATTATTATTGGGTACATGGAGCATCTATTATGGAGCATCTAGTAGCATTAATCATAATAGAACCATATTAGGGCTAATTCACACATAGCGACCAACCCAAAAATAAAAATTTAAAAAATTATTAGAAATTAAAATCTTTTGAACTTCCAATAAATTTGAAATTTCTTCGCGAAAATCTGTCTAAGGTATTTTTTCTAAACATCTACCGTCTCCAGCGAAAACCGTGAGTACCAAAAGAGAAATTTCGAATCTTATTCCGAATATCCCTTTATCACACTTTGAATTATAAATGCAGGTGAATTAGCCAAAAAATTTTAATAATTCGGCTTTCGAAAACGACTTATCCGATTTAGTTCTTAGATAGCTCAAACTGAGCACAAATATTGAGTTAATAAGAAAATAAAAATTGGACCATTTTTTTTCTCATTTTATTTAATTGAAACAATGGTCTGATTCGGACCATTTTTTTCAATTTATTTTTCTCTGAATACTTGTGCTCAGTTTGAGCGACCTAAGAAGTTAATCGTATAAGTCGTTTTCAAAAGCCGAATAATATTAAAATTGTGGATAATTCACCATCATTTATCAATCAAAGTGTGATAAAAGGATATGTAGGGTTAACGTTGCAAGATAAAAATAGCAATATCAGTTGGAGTTTAGTCTATACCAGTGTTCTAAAACGGGATGAGTTTTAAATCCCGATCCCGCCCGGATCCGACTCATATTTTTTTTTACTAAATTTGTAAAGACTATACCAGGCTAGGAAAAGGAACGTTCCCCAGGCTGTATAAAGCATTTTTGTATATCTCAAGTTACCGTTTTTCGCGGATTACCGGTAAAATGGTCGACCTAAAAAAAATTCCAGTTAAGTTTTTTAGTTAACAAGTTAAATGCAAAAACAAATTCTTTCTCGATCTGGCCCATGTTTATTTCGTGATCTTCATCGGGAGGGTGAGTGCATTTAAAAAAATACCTAAAAACATTCAACCTAAACTGAAATGGGCGCCACTGAAGACACTGCACTTATCGTTGTATTTCTTTTCGACATTTTCTCTGATACCAAAAGTTACCAAATAATCTGATTTGTACTTTTCGCTAATATTGGCAAATCGTAAACTAAGTCAAATAAAATTTAGTTTACAATTTAATTCAAAGGAATTAAGCCTTTCATGAAATTGCTAAAAAGCAAATGAAAAATAAAAAACTTTTGTTCAACTTCTTTGTCAAAAAAAATGAGAAAAATCGTCTTCATTTGTTCTTGTATGTTGCGAATTTCAACTTATCAATTATTATTTTTCAACCCTCAAATTATTATAAAGATTGACTTAAGGGGGTGGTCGTCGCATTTTAAGGGTTTTTCAAGGGCCAATTGTCGCAAAAGTACAAATCGTTCGACCACATATTACCTATCACTGATATATTTAAAGAAAAATTTTGCATCCAAAAAAAAATCGAAAGTCCGATCAGAAACATGCGAGGTACAACAAATATTTATAGCCCAAATTAACCAGACAGAACGTGGGCAGGGTATCAAGTTGAGTTTTAAAGAAAAATTCGATTTGGCTTCAGAATAACCAAAAAAAATTATTTTGATAGTATCCAGATAGGGTCAAAATACTGTTTTTGGTGATTCTGAAGCCAAATCCCATTTTTTTCGAAAACTCAACTTGAACTCTACCCATGTCCTGTCTGGTTACTTTGCCCTATAAATCATTGTTTAACCTTTAAAAACCAGGGAGAAGATACATTTTGAAAAATTATTCCGTCACTTTTGTAAGCATGTTTCTGATTGGACGAGCCATCCGTCACTGTCGACTTGTTTTTAGGATGCAAGATTTTTTTACATTTATTTTTATATCCTAAAAGCTCGGTATGGCTAAGTGTTCATCGAAAAAATTCAATTCCAGCGAAAATTCGAGAAAATTCAATTCCAGCTGGCAAATTTAAAAGCCGAAAGAAGGGGGTTTTATATTATTTTTTATCATTATTTTCGCTGATTTTCATCAATTTTAAGTCTTGTATGGCTTTTTACCGCTGCTTGTCTAAAACTTTGGCATCAGATGTCAAATTTCATTTCGTTTCTGATTTGTAAATAATTCGATGCTAGAAAATTCTAATCAATCATAAGAATATTTAAATTCAATTTACTGAGTCAATTTCACGAATAATTAATTTTGAACAACAATTTTTCACGTTGATTTTAATTTATTTCCACTTTTCGAATTTTTTAATTTTGAAAATGCCTTAAGGGGGTAGCATCGACTCGGCCAGACTTCTGCGCAATTTAACTTACAAATAATTGCTGTTCTTATTTTTTTGCTTATTATCGTTAGACTGAACCAAATAAATTGATATCAGTCTTGTAAAAATCATTTTTTCTATTAGGAAAATTGAGGTCTCAACTTTTATTTTTAATTCGAAAAATTTCGATAAAAATTCAAAGCATTATTTGAAATTTCCAGCATTTTGTGCCAAAATTATTTCTGATTATTTTTATGAATCTTGAATAAGAAAAAATGAGCTACTTTAACTTTTTCATGCATGTCTAATATTTTTTGAAGCCGTTTGAAAATATAGAAATGTTTTTGTCATCTTTGTCGGACTCTTAAAATATTATGAAAAATTTTTCCGCAAATCAAGTCCAAAAATTTTAATTTAGTAGTTTTTGAAATCCTCTAGTAAAAAATATCAGACCGAATCATTTGAATTTTCTGTATCTTTTAGTCCGTATTCAACCTGATGCAAGGGTCAGCGCTGAATATGCATTTCTTTAAACTATCGAATGAAATTTACAACACTCATGAATGCAAACGTTTGCATTTGCTAAGATTTATTAAAATTTATTCTAGTAAAATTCCAAATAAATTGTGGTGTAATAGGCGCCATTTTTTAGATAGTAAGAACATTTTTTAATATTCAAACGCAGATTGAGTCAATTTGTATCTCAAAAAAAGTTTTTTCTCTACTTGTTGCCATTTTTTGACCATTTTTCATGGAAAAAAAACTTTGATATGACGAAATTTAATGTGCAGATAAAAACAAGACTTTTTAGCGCAATACACCTGACAATGTCCGAAGTTTATTAATATCGTCCTCAAAAAAAAAATTCTATGGCCGGATTAAGTTGGAAATGGAGTTCCAATGAAAAGTGGGTTTTAATATTTTTACAGATAGTCAGTTACGTTAAGAAGTTAAAAATATAAACGTTTGCAAGAATGGACACTTTTATTGAAGATGAAAAATAAAAAAAATAAATTTTCACATTTTTTTTCTTTCATATCGCTCTGAAAAAATGTACCAATATGCCGGATCGATGCCACCCCCTTAAAACTCACTTCAAACCTGCTTGCAATTAATTGATTTTTAAGTGAATGCGATTGTTATAATGCAGAAAAGTGAGAAAATATTTCTTGAAAATAAGATTCAATTTTAATTTATTCGGGCAGAAACCATAATCATTTTTTTCAGTATTCATTTAAATTTTTCAAATATGCCAGATCAAGTTAAGGGAATAGTTTGAGGGTTTTCGTCCCCAAAATGACTGGAAAATTCAGATTTTGATAATAATTACCACTAAATTTGGATTTAATGGCTCCATATATCAGGTTGTCACTTCCGCAAACCATTATGAATTATAAAATTTTTAAAACTTTCGAATGTTTTAAAAGTTTTTAAAGCAACTTTTCAAATTCAAAATTTTGAAATCATCGGATATGATCTTATAACATTATTATTTACAGTCTTATTTAAAAATAATCAATTTTTCACGTTTCGGCTAAAAAGTCATTTTCAGTGTGCAGAGAACAAGTTTGGTTTTCGAGTTCAGCTTTTTCGTAACTTTTGGATGCAAAATATAAAAGTTTTGAAAAAGCTAAAGTTGAAAATAAACTATTTTCAAACCGACTTTATATAATAATGTCCAAAAAAAATTATATAATTATAAACGGAAATTGCTTATAAACAACTTTTTTGTCCGTTAAATCCGGAAGTGACAGCCTACTCAATATATAAAGCCAAAAAATGATGAAATTGTGACATCATTTGGATCAAGAGGACACCAACCCATATTTCAGTTTTTGAAAAACAGCTGAGTTTTTAATAATTATTTTATGAAACTTATTAGCGGATCATAGTTTTTTAACAATTTTTCTTCTATAAATATATCTCTGTCTTTATTATTATAATGAGTGTTTGATTTTGTGTGATCTCCGGCACATTTGTCATAACTTTCGATACTTTTTCGATGTTCGTTATATCGGACGGATTGTTCCGATCCTGTCCTGGCTCGGACCTTTGCAAGTTTTGTTCCCCGATTTCTGATAAGTTCAGTCATAATCGATATCACTCCTCCAAGCCAAACAAGCCCACCTAGAATCCAAAAGAAAACTAAAACTTTATTAAAGATTTCAATTTGCAATTTCTATTTAAAAATTATCACATACCTACCGGTACAACATTTCTTGAAGGGGCTGTGTGTGATACATAGTTGAAATTCACAAGCATTTTGAAGGATCTACTAGTCTAAGGGGTAGGCTTCCAGCAGTCCGCGTCCAAATATACTCTATAGAGTAAGGTAGTGTAAGGTGTGGTAAGGTTTGCGGAGGGGGAGAGCTAGTAGTCTAGTAGAACTAGCGCTGCAATACGGCTAGTCTTGTAAATAAATAATAGTCTAGTACTTTTCGATACTGTATTTTTGAATAATGTAAATAATGTATAATTAATATATTTGAGTTGTTATTTTGATAAAATTTGTATAAGTTTACTGAAAGTGTAGTTTTTTCAAACATTAATTAAAGGGGTCGGTGCATTTTGACAGATTTGCACTTTTTCAATTTTTTTTCTCTTGATAGGAAACTTTTTGCCACTTTAAAATTTTCGGATAAAAACGTTTTCGAACAAAAGTTGCTACTTTTGAGCTTACTGTGTATAATCAGATTTTTTTCAGATCGATTATTTTTACTTTATAAATCTTTCTTTGAAAAAACACTCAAAAAACACGCGTTTGCGATCGAAGGTGTCTAAATTACAGCAAAATTTACTTTCTATTTTCAATTTATAAGGAGCCCTAAAAAACAGTCTCGACCAACGTTGAAAATTTATTTTATTTAAATTTATACGATTTTTACGTCAAAATCGAAAATTTAAATTTTTGAAAAAAGACGTAAAAAACTAAAATTTTAGCACATCGAAAAAAATATTTTTTTTCATGAGTTTAATTTATTAAATTTAACACGGTGGATGGGTCGGATTACCAATTTGGCAAGTTTGAGTGTGATAAAATTTTTTTTAATTCTGAATAAAAGAGGGCTTCGATGGATTTCTGCCAAACCGAAGTTTCGTCTCAAAAAGTATGATTCAGAGTATATACAAGAGCGAAGAAACAAAACGAGGACATATTTAAATATAGTGAAAGTAGCGATTCCCGATATTTTCAGCTAAGGATTCCATAAAAATAAGTTTGAAAATTTTTAAACAAGAAATGAGGAAAATTTTTAAAATATTTCCAAATAGTTTCGACCGAAAATCCCAAAAAAATGTCATATGATTTTTCAAATAGCATATAAAAAATATGTGGTCATCTTCGCGAAAAGTTAAAGTGGCCATTTTGAAGAGTTTTTTTAAGAATTTTTTATAATGTTCGAAAGTTTTCAAAAGTTTCTCATAATTTGTCGAATTCGTAAAGATTAATTCGAACTCAAAATTTTCTTAAAAAGCAATAACTCGTTAATTCTGTGGTCACAAAAGTTGCCTGGAGTATGAAAAATTACTTTGATGGTATATTGAGAAGAATATATAACCCCTGCAAAGAGTTTTTCATCAAGAACCCATATCCGTATCTGTCAAAATGCACCGACCCCTTTAAGGGGGTCGGTGCATTTTGGCAGATTTGCACTTTTTCAATTTTTTTGTCTTCATGGGAAACTTTTTGCCACCTCATAATTTTTGAATAAAAAGTATTTCAAACGTAAGTTGCCATTTTTGAGCTCACTTTTTAATCTGTTTTTTTCAGATCGATTATTTTTACTTTATAAATCGTCTTTAAAATAAACAATCTAAAAACGCGCCTTTTGTACTTTAGGTGTCTAAATTACATTAAAATTTATTTTTTCTTGTTTATTAATTAGGAGCTTTAAAAAATGGTCTCGATCACCATCGAAAATTTATGTAATTTAATTTCATATGATTTCTACGTCAAAATCGAAAATTAAAATTTCCTAAAAAAGACGAAAAAAACAAAATTTTAGCACATCGAAAGAAATATTTATTTTCATGAGTTAAATTTATTAAATTTTGCGTGGTGAACGAGTCGGCTTACCAATTAGGCAAGTCTCGGTGAAATATTTTTTTTTAATTTTTGATTA
>SCLH01000313.1:652649-674619 GCA_004367855.1 Oikopleura vanhoeffeni | reverse complement strand
TTAAGGGGGTCGGTGCATTTTGGCAGATTTGCACTTTTTCAATTTTTTTTGTCTTCATGGGAAACTTTTTGCCACCTCATAATTTTCGAATAAAAAGTATTTCAAACGTAAGTTGCCACTTTTGAGCTCACTTTGTATAATCTGTTTTTTTCAGATCGATTATTTTTACTTTATAAATCGTCTTTAAAATAAACAATCTAAAAACGCGCCTTTTGTACTTTAGGTGTCTAAATTACATTAAAATTTATTTTTTCTTGTTTATTAATTAGAAGCTTCAAAAAATGGTCTCGATCACCATCGAAAATTTATGTAATTTAATTTCATATGATTTCTACGTCAAAATCGAAAATTAAAATTTCCTAAAAAAGACGAAAAAAACAAAATTTTAGCACATCGAAAGAAATATTTATTTTCATGAGTTAAATTTATTAAATTTTGCGTGGTGAACGAGTCGGCTTACCAATTAGGCAAGTCTCGGTGCAATAATTTTCAAAAATTTTCAAAAATTTTTCATAATTTGTCGAATTCGGAAAGTTTTATTCCAACTCAAAATTTTCTTTAAAAGCAATAATTCAAAAATTCTGTAGTTACAAAAGTTGCCTGGATTATAAACATCATTTTGGTGGTATATTGAGAAGAATATTTAAAACCAGTAAAAAGTTTTTCATCAAGAGCCCATATCCGCGGATATCCGTATCTGTCAAAATGCACCGAGGCCCTTAAACTAAATAGCTAAATTTACATCAAATGATTTATATATCAAACGGAAGCTGATGTTTTGATATGTTCTTGAATATTATGAATGAAAGTTATCCATGCAAAATTTCACAAAATTTCACCAGAAAAATGTTTAAAACTGCAAAAAATGTTTTTGAACTAGTCTATCATTTAGCTTTGTGTTAACGAAATAAAATTCAAAAATTATTTCAAACAAAATGCCAGGGAAAATTTTTTCGAAAAAATGCTAATTTTTTGAAACCAAGACATAATTTTTTCAAATTTCTTTCTGTCTCAATTTCAGCACATAAACTAGAAGTGCTCCGACAATAAATAAAATCTGAGCAGGTAGATTTTTGCCGTTCCTACCTGATAGTTTAAAATAAGTGAAAATTAAATAGACCGTGTTTCAGCAAGAAACTAAGATCGGGAGCAAAAAGGTGACATACCGTTTATAGTATATAAACTTTATACGGTTATACTTATTTGGTCAAAATTTAAGCGTTGCGCTAAGAATCGGGGTGTTTTCACTTAAGGGCGCAAAAGTGACAAATTTCAGTGATTTTGAAATTGCTTGGGATCATACAGTTTATATACCATTTAATTTACATTTTTGATCAAGCGTTATAAGAAACTGGTAAGATCAGATTCATCTTTATTTGTGAGCTCACCAAAACAATAGCAAGCATAATGCCAGACTTTCGAATAAACGTCACATACCGTAGTGTGAAAGTCAGCAAACTTTTCTCATTTTTAGCTAAACCCAAAACAGACAAATTTGAAAAGTCGGATGTAGTACGAATACTTATACCCTTGCAATGAAATTTACATCGGCCAAACTGCTCGTATGCTAATAAACAGAGTCAGAGAACATCAACAAAATTCATCTCAAACAAACATCAGTTTACATATTTCATGCTGCGATGCATACATAAAAAACTCGAATGATTTTGTCGATGAAAACTCAAAAAACTTTACCAGCCCCCAGAAGGCTAAATTTGCAAATTTTAAAGACAAATTCAAAATTATAAAGAGTGGGTTTANGATTAAATCACCAGGTTAGGAATTTAGCAAAAATAAAAAATAAAATGTTATTCAACAAGAAATGAAAAAAATGTCACCTCGGCTAAGAATTTATGTCAAAAATGCGAAAACTGAATTTAAATATGATAATTTAGCGCTGAGGTTAATACAGTTCTGTCGTAATGCATGTGTGCAAATTTTATGTGGGCAAATTTTCGAATTGCATACACCTGTGAAAATTTGCGATCACCTATCTATGGCAGAATGTGTGATCAAATTCTAAGATATTCTAACAACAATCGAAGATAAACTTGGAATTGCTTCTGGAAAATTGCTGGTCTCGATACTTCGAAAATCCAATGTGTTAAAACTCACAAATATTTTGAAAAATATTCGTATCAATTCGCTATCTGAACAATTGTCAAGAAGCGAAGAATCCGACATGATTCTAAGTAAGCCATGAAGAAATTACAATATTCGAGGAAATGTTTGTGTTTACGAAGAAATTCATAATTTTGACGCAAAAACAAGTGGTTTTAGCGGTTAGAAATCGTAACAAGAAAAAAACAAAACAAACTTTATAACAAGTTTTTTTTCAAAAAAATGAGACAAAAACGCCTGCTGGATTTGCTTGGTGTAATAAAAATAATGTTATACACAAAACTTTCTTCAATTTACCGCAACGATTTGACCCACAAATAAAGCAATTTAATATGCAAATGTAAGCTTGTAACAAAAATTATAGGGGTTATCTCTAACTGGAACACTTCCTCTAACTGAACGATTTTTTACGTCGGTAAGTGCGTTCCAGTATGGAAGGTTTGTGGACTGTAGCATATAAAAAATATGTGGTCATCTTCGCGAAAAGTTAAAGTGGGCCATTTTGAGAGTTTTAAAGAATTTTTTTATAATGTTCGAAAGTTTTCAAAAGTTCTCATATATTTGTCGAATTCGTAAAAGATTAATTCGAACTCAAAATTGTTCCTTAAAGAATAAATAACTCGTTAATTCTGTGGTCCAAAAAGTTGCCGTGGAGTATGAAAAATTACTTTTGTGGTATATTGGAGAAGAAATATATAACACCCTGCAAAAGAATTTTCATCAAGAACAATATCCGTATCTGTCAATGCAGCCGACACCTCTTTAGGGGGTCGGTGCGATTTTGGCAGAATTTGCACTTTTTTCATTTTTTTTGTCTCCATGGGAAACTTTTTGCCACCTCATAATTTTTGAATAAAAAGTATTTCAACACGTGTAGTTGCCATTTTTGAGCTCACTTTATAATCTGTTTTTTTTCAGATCGATTATTTTTACTTTATAAATCGTCTTTAAAATAAACAATCTAAAAACGCGCGCGCCTTTTGGTACTTTAGGTGTCTAAATTACGATTAAAATTGATTTTTCTTGTTTATTAATTAAAGGCTCAAAAAAGGTCTTCGATCACAATCGAAAATTTATGTAATCTAATTTCATATGATTTCTACGTCAAAATCGAAAATTAAAATTTTCCTAAAAAAGACGAAAAAAAAAACGAAAATTTTAGTCACAGTCGAAGAAATATTATTTTCAATGGAAGTTAAATTTATTAAAATTTTGCGTGGTGGAACGAGTCGGCTTAACTCAATAGGCAAGTCTCGGTGCAATAATTTTTTTTTAATTTTTGATTAAAGAGGCTAAAGTACATTTTGCGCAAACCCATTCTTTCATTCAAAAAGTAGATTCAGAGTATAAACAATGAGCGAACGAAACAAAACGAGGACATATTTGATAAAAGTTAAAGTAGCCATTCCAAAATATTCTCAGCGTCAGCCTTAAGGATTCCAATAAAAATGAAGTTTGAACAAAATGAAAAAATTTTCAAAATATTTCCAAGATAAGTTTCGACCGAAAATCCCAAAAAAATATGGTATGATTTTTCCAATATCATATAAAAAATATGTGGTCAACTACGCGAAAGTTAAAGTGCATTTTGAGAGTTTTTTTGTTGATTTGAAACAAATTACTGTGAAAAAAATTTGATGGAAAAATAAGGCATTTTTTTATAATGCTCGTAACTTTTTTTAAAAATTTCTCATAATTTGTGGAATTTGGAAAAGTTTAATTCGAGCTCAAAATTTTTTTAAAAAGCAATAACTCGAAAATTCTATAGTTACAAAAGTTCGCTGGAGTATGGAGACAATTACTTGGTGGTATATTGAGATAAAATATCATAAACACCAAGATGAAAAGTTTTGTCATCAGAGCCCAGTATCCGTATCTGCCAAAATGCCCCGTAATGGCCTCGGTCATTTTTGACAGATTGCACTTTTTATTTTTTTTGTCTGATGGAAACTTTTTGTCCTCTCGAAATTTTCGGAAATAGAACTTTTTCAAACACAAGTTGCCACTTTTCAGCTTAACTGTTCTATAATCTGAATTTCTTCTGAGATTTATTATTTTACTTTATTAAATCGTCTTTGAAAAATTACTCAAAAAAACCGGCGTATAAAAGTTACGTGTCTAAATACACGTAAAATTTATTTTTATTAATTTAGTAAACCTAAAATAACGGTTCTGTCACCGTTGAAGAATTAATTTATTTTTTCATTCATATCGATTTTTTAGTCAAACATGCGAACAATTTTGAAAAAAATCAGAAAAAAACGAAGATTTTAGCAACCATGGAAGAAAATAGTTTTTTTCATGAGTTAAATGAAATAAATTTAAAACGGTCGAGCAGGTCGGCTTAGCCATAATTAAGGCAAGTTTTGGTGGAATACATTTTTTTAGATTTTGACTAAGAGGGCTTGTACTTTATTGTCGCGCAGGACCGTTTTCATTAAAAAAAGTATGGATTCAGAGTATAAACAAAGCGCAGGAAAACAAACAAAGCATATTTGAAATTATAGTGAAAAGAAGCTATTCCTTATATTTTCAGCTAAGGATTCCAGAAAAATTAGTTTTGAAAAAATTTTGAACAGAAAATAGAGTAAAAATTTCAAAATATTTTCCAAATAAAGTTTCGAATCCAAAAATCTCAACAAAAGTGTCAATGATTTTTCAAATAGCATATAAAAATATGTGGCTCCACCAGCGAAAAGTTAAAGTAGCCATATTGAAGAGTTTTTTTTTGTTAATTTTGGAAACAATAACGCAAAAAAATATTGAACACAAAATAAGGCCATTTTTTTGATAATGTTCGGAACTTTTTTTTTCCAAATTTCTCATAATTTGTCGAATGTCGGAAAGTTTTATTCCAACTCAAAATTTCTTTAAAAAGCAATAAATTCGAAAAGTTCTGTAGTTTCACAAAAAGTTGCCTGGATTATACAACATCATTTTGGTGGTATATCCTATTACGAGGAAGGTAGATACAAAATCCTAGGTAAAAATACAGAAACCATTTGTGTGTTCAATCAGGGATTTGATTGGTTGGTTTACCCGTCTCACTCTCGTTTGTAATTTCGTTTGTATTGTTTACGTTGTAATTTTACCTTGTAATTGGTTGTATTTTTAACCTAAGGCATTTTTGATCTACCTTCCTCGTAAATAGGATATTGAGTAAGAATATTGCAGAGACGCAGTAAAAAGTTGTTCATCAAGAGCCGCTATCCGCGGGATATCCGTTCTGTCAGAAATGCACCGAGGCCCTTTAACTAAATAGCTAAATTTAACATCAAAATGATTTATATATCAAAAACGAAGCTGATTGTTTTGATAGTGTTCTTGAATATATGAATGAAAGTTATCCATTCGCAAAATTTCACAAAAATTTCACCGAGATAAAATGTTCAAGAACGGCAGAAGAAAATGTGTGGTGACAGTAGATCTATCAGTAGCTGTTGGTTATAGCTGAAATAAAATCAAAAATAATTTCAAACAGAAATGCCAGGGAAAATTTTTTTCGAAAAAATGCTATTTTTGAAACCAAGGACATAATTTTTTCAAATTTCTTTCTGTCTCATTTGCAGCACATGAAACGTAGAAGGTGCTGGCCGACAATAAATAAAATCTGAGCAGGTAGATTTTTGGCCGTTCTAACTGAATACTTTAAAATAAGTGGAAATTTAAATAGAACCATGTGTTCAAGCAAGAAACTAAGATCGGGACAGCAAAAGAGGTGACATACCGTTTAAGTATATAAACTTTATACGGTTATCTTACCGTATTTGGTCAAAAAATTTAAGCGTTGCGCTAAAAATCAGGGTGTTTTCACTTAAGGGCGCAAAAGTGACAAATTTCAGTGAATTTGACAATTGCTTGGATCATACAGTTTATTATACCATTTAATTTAACATTTTGATCAAGTATTTTTGATCAAGCGTTATAAGAAACTGTAAAGATCAGATTCATCTTTATTTGTTGAAGCCACCAAAACCAATAGCAACATAATGCCAGACTTTCGAATAAACGTCACATACCGAGTGTGAAAGTCAGCAAACTTTGTTTTCAATTTTTAGCTAACCCGAAACAGACAAAAATTTGAAAAGTCGGATGTAGTACGAATACTTATACCCTTGCAATGTAAATTTTTACATCGGCAAACTGCTCGGTATGCTAATAAACAGAGTCAGCAGAACATCAAACAAATTCATCTCAAACAAACATCCAGTTTACATATTTCATGCTGGCGAGCATACAATTAAAAACTCAAATGATGTTTGTCGATGAAAACTTCAAAAACTTTACCCAGCCCAGAAGGCTAAATTTGCAAATTTTAAAGAACAAATTCAAATATAAAGAGTGGGTTTAAATACAAAAAATGATGCAAATAAAAGTCTGAGGCTTTTATGATTCCGAGTAAATAGATCCGCTTGGCGGCCGCGGTTTAATCTAGAAAATGACGCGTCAAAAACACCCAAGAACAGAAAACCCGATTTTCGAAGTAATCTCTATATTTCTCCTTTCTGTTATTTTCTCTTAGCGTGAAATTTTAACGCGTTTTTTTCCCTCAGGAAGTAATGGGCTGTGATAGTCTTGAAAAAAGTTGCGCGGGATTTTATGATTTTTGTCATTTTTCATAGTCCGAGTTAGGAGGACTGTCCGCTACATCGATTTTCAGAAAAAATTTGTCAGAAAATGTATGTTTTCAGACTGCATCTAAAAAAAATAGTTAGACGAAACTAAGTACCAAGCGCCTATTTTTAAAGTTGAAAAATCATAAAATTGACGAAAAACAGGTTGACCAATAGTAACCTTTTCAAAAAAAATTTCATATATTTTTTTGAACTTCTGGCAAGTTGTTTAGTCACTTGAGTCATTTAAATATATCTATATATGAAATGTCAAATCGCATTTCCCACCCTAAAATAGACCATCTCTTAATGACCAGTACAACCACAATTTCCTTTAAGCATTTAAACTATTTTGATATTTTAGCTGTGAAATTCTCCTTTATCAGCATGAAAAATGCAATGATAATCGAAAAAAAATTTTATTCCATAAACTTAAAACTTGAGTATTTCTAGACTTCCGTCAATTTGTGTTAAACTTGAAACTTGTTAAAAATTCTTAAATCTATGATTATGATAATAAATCCAAAGCTAAGATAATTCTAATATGTTTTTGAAAAAAATAGATTCATCTTTGTCGATTTTTTTCTCTTCTTGAAACAATTTGAGAGTTAATCGGCTCTAAAATACCATAAAAATTACGACTCCGATTCTTCGAAAACTGACCCAGATAACGCCAAAAATTGGAAATCTGAAATTAGCAGAAATAATGCGGAAAAAGCTAAAATTTTGATCCTAACAAAATCAGCCTCAATTTCGCTGAAAACGGGAATCTTAAAACTCAATAAAATGAGAAAATTAGGTAAATCATTTTTTAGCTTTTTGCTAGCGCTAGTATAAATCTAGGTGTTATTATTTCTTAAACAAACACGTATTTTATTGTACACAAGTCTTATCGAAAATAAAGCAACATAAATATCAAAAAAAACATACAGCTTTTAATTTTCTTTGAAATTGTTTATAGAATTTATTTTTGCTGACTGTGGAAACCTGCCAGGGATACGTCATTATTTATATTCTAGAACCTCAAATGATTCATTGTGGATAATAAAGTTAAATAATTGAATCTTTTCCTCTATACATATTAAACAAATATTCGATAGTTGGTGGCCAGGTGGTTGGGTCACAAAGTTCACTGAGACCAGAAACATTATTCAAATTTTGGGATGGGATGGGATTAATAAGAGCTTCAAAACACGCTGTGTCATTTCTCACATAAGTTGCATATCTATCAGGGGGCTCCATGCTGGGAATGAAATCACCAAAACCGATCGTTGATAACGAAATAAAAGAATAATATACAGCATCTAAAATTCCCCACCCTAAAATTTTAAAATAAAAACTCTAAATTCTTCCATTTAAATAAAGTGATATGGATTAGGGGCCCTTAACCGACAGAGCGTGACTATTTCAAAAATGCAGAACCCGAGCATTTGACTGGAAGATTTGAAATCAGAAATTAAAGTCAAAAATGGGTACGGATATCATTTGCCCATCTTGTAGAGAATAATTTCCGGTAATTTAAAACTCAAGATTTTGTTTTGTTTGAAGATTTGTTTTCCAAAAAATCGAATTAAAGGTGCGAAAACTGACCTTTTAGTCCGCGGGTTCTGATGAGAGTTTAAATGGCGATAACTAAAATAAAATCAGCTGACTCGAAAACCAAGAGTTGTCTTGAAAAGGGTTTTTATTTTCAACGTTATTGGATGAACCGTCTGCTCAAATGTTCGGGTAAAGTAAAGCTTTCCGGTAACAATCATCGGTATTCTGGAGATTGTATTATGACTGTCTAGGTTTTCTGTAAGGTGGCGCAGCGCCACTGGCGCTAGAGGGGAATTTATTTTTTGAGTGAAAACCGAAAGTGATATTTCAGCATGAATCATGCTGCATGATATAAATTCCAAATAGGCATAATCTTTCGGTTACGGGTCTTAATCTATTTGCAGAGGAAAATCCTCCCAGGAGACCTTAAAGGGTTGTGGGTGTGAAGATTGCAAGCGTTATTTTATTAAAAACATCATTTTTACGTTTAATCAATTCCAAAAAAAGTTATATGTCGTTTGAAATATGTAAAAAATTACCAGCAAATGGTTGTTTGGCACCCAGAACCTTCTTGAGTTAACAAGTTTTGATTATTTAGTCTGATATATAGTATGAAAAAATATGAAATAATGTGATTGGATCAAAATGGTAATCCGCAGGTTGAATCGTTCATATGAGATAATCTCATTGAGATTCGTATAAATTTGATAATGAGAAATAATAATAAATATTTTGTCAGACCTATTTGTTCGTTTGAAAAGTTCAATTTATCGATAACGATGTCTTTTTTTTTAGTCTGCCGAAGAACTTTTTAGGGACAAGAATCGCGTGATGTTTTGTAATTTTTGATAATAATAAATATAGATCATAGCCTACTGTGCTTTATTTGTATTTCATAACCTTGATTGTGACCGTATATGCTTAATTAGAAAATGTATCTTGGTTGAATTCGATAGTATCAACAGTTACGTAATAATCACGCAATTCGTGCCCGAAATGGTTTTTCACAAGAATACAACCAAATTTTTTTTTATATCAACTCGGTCATCGTAATCGATATGAGATGCATGTATATGAATAAACAAAAAATTATTTTGCTGAAAAAACTACATGAACAATTTTAATATTTACAAAACTGTATACTCTTCTTAAATTATTTGTTTGATTCTATTTTGAGCCCATATTTAATAAATATATTTTTAACGTACTTACCTTCCATAAGTGTGAAAAGATAAGAGGGTAAACCGATAAGAAATATGAGTCCAAGGAAAGTGTATAAAAATGGCACAATATAGTCTGGCAAAGTTCGTTTTAGAAGTCTTTCAAACCATTTTCGAATAAAATCCATTTTTGAATTTATCAAATCTGAAATCGCACTCATCATATAGGCAAAATAAGGAATTCCAAAGCTTATGAAAGCCAAACTTTAATAAGGGATTTGAACTCCAAAACCGACGGCAGTCAATAACACGTGACTAACATCAGGCTCAAAATTTATTCTGCGATAAAATTTAATTACAGCGTGAGTCTTTTCGATTTCTTATTTTTTTTACCTAGACGGCTAGACAGCCAACAAATGGGTGAAAAAGCGGAATATATAAACAAAGTTTTTTTATATTATTGACTTACTAACAGCCTGAGTTTTTTTGATTGTCACTTTTTTTTTCGTCCGGTGGGTAGACAGAATTTTGCGGACGAAAAAAAAGTGACAAATAAACAAAGGCTTTTGTCACTTTTTTTTATCCGGATAAAAAAAAAGTGACAATTGCGGACGAAAAAAAAGGTGACAATTTTCCGGACGAAAAAAAAAGTGACAATTTGAGTAGTTGCCTTTGATACTCGTTCTAGATCCGAAATAATTTATAAAATAAGTCAAAAAATTGATAAAAAAAACCATGATTTTTGAATGAAATTTTTTATTTTTCCCTATAAAAGCAGATTATTACACTTTTTATTATATTTTCAATAAATATGGTAATAAGTACAACTTAGACAATAAATCAACTCCCGTAATACTGGGACCAAACATTTGAAAAAACATTCAATTATTTTTGCAACGGAATTGAAATTTTTTGAAGTTTTGGGGTCAAATTAAAACAAACGTTATTTTCTACTTAATTTTGAAAAAATAGTCAGAAAAAATTCAAAATTTCGAATTTTTTTTCTCTTGTTTTTTTGTCTTTCAAAACATAAACGATTGATTTGGTGCATTTTATGACATAATAACTGCAGAAAATGTAGGGACCGGGATACCCTTAACGAAGATTTGAAGAAAAACGGGTTTCTGATTGCCTCAAATTATTTTTCTGAAATTGTCACTTTTTTTTGTCGGACGAAAAAAAAGTGACAAAAAGTCACGTGACACAAATTAGTCATCTGTTATGCTCAAATTCAGCAGTAATTCAATCTCGCTGTCTACCCACCGGACGAAGAAAAAGTGACAATTAAAAAAAACTCAGGCTGTATGAAAAAGTAATTTACGACGTTTTGGATATTTTATTCTATATCTCTTTACGAGGAAGGTAGATATTTTTTAGTTTGGTCTAGTACATTATGTACTTTAAGTAGTACTAATGTGCTAGACCAAATGCGAAAATATCTACTTCCTCGTAAATAGGTACCTTCCTCGTAAAAGGATATTCATGTGAATTGTACAGAATAAAAAACTGAGTCTTCGAAACTAAATTATTATGATTATCATATCAATTGCAATTTGAACGTGTCCAAGATCTTCCGACATAATCTTATTTAATTTCATCGTAATTTTGACCGAAATTCTAGGATAAAAATCCGCCTACGTAATTGTTCGAAATTTTTTTTCATAATATCTAGTTTTCGTTTTCAAAAAGTTCCCGGTTATGAAATGTCGGAAAAAATTTATATTTATAACAATGATATTAAAAAAAATTTCAAACGAGAAATGGCTCATTTTTTCGAAACGGGATATTTGTTGAAGAAAATTAAGAAAAATTGTTCTGAGAGCAATGCGCAAAAGTCCTAAAATCATCCGACAGAAAAAATGGGGGGTTATGCATAAAAACATATCATCATTAATTTATTTCATGCTCAAATTGAGGGGTAGCGGTCGCAAAATGGTAATTTTTTACTCCACTTTACTAAAATACTAAACTGCTTCAAAACTTTTGAGAATAGCCATTTGGTAGATCTATCCTTAATCTACAAAAATAATTTATCAGAATAATTTTTGACTGACCCTCGTGGCCACCATGCAGCAAGATCTAGAACAACTTAATCAAATTTCAAATCACTAGGGCTTTTAGAGCTCGCATACCATTCTACTCAAACTTGGCATGAACCACAGAAACAATAATGCTCGTTATAATTGTCGAAAACACATTATTGAGTTTCGGACTAGTATTTTTTAGAACTGCCAAAAACCGCCTAATTTCAAGGTTTTCGCTCTTCAAAAGCCTAAGGATCCGAGGTCAAATTTCAGACTGCAGTATAAATTTGATAAAAGACGGAGAAATATGTTTCGGGTTTTTTGTCGGAAACAGAATTTTAAAAGTTTTAGCTCAATTCTAGAAAATTGCATTTTAGTAAACCGGAAGTGAAAACTCGAACATAAAAGTGGTCGAAAATTAGGTTTCAATGTTTTCCAAAAAAAATTACTCAGAAAAATTCTTAAAAAATGAAAATTTCGAATTTTTTTTTCAATTAATTTGTGCTTTCTGAGTGTTCCCTAGCAATGTCGTGCTATTTGTACACCTCAAAGTACTCTAAAAATAGTGCGACCGCTACCCCCTTAAATACCAATCACCTGAAAAATAAGTATTTTTCTATTTACGGGCATCATTATCGATTTCAGACGGGAAAGAACCTAATAAAAATGGGTCCATATCCATTATTATCCCCGGGTCACTTTAAAAACTTATTCCCTATTCTTTTAACAGGCAAATAAGTTTTTAAAGTGACCCGGGGATAATAATGGATATACAACAATTGTCAGAAAAGATTAACCTTACGATAGACTGTTCACTTAATCTGAGCACAGAAACTAAAAGTGCTCGGAAAATAAATAAAATCTGAGCTGGTCGATTTTTGCCGTTCCTTATTCAATTTATGCTTTACCTGATATTTGAAAATAAATTTAACCCCTTGACAAAATAATTTTCCTTTTTGAGTTTCAGGAGCAATATTTCCATATCCAATAGTTGATGCTAATGTTCCGGCAAAGAAAAATGCATTATGATAACTCCACCTAAAATGCACTTAGTTAAAACAACTCGAAAGGTAGTTGAACTTGTAGCGTTGCGTTAAAAATATATTTTTTCAAATTAAAGTTAAATAATAAAAAAATAAACTTCATTCGCTAGCGACCACATTGCAATGCTACGAGTTAAGCATCCAGTTTTTTCGAACATTTCTAGAACTTTGAATATCCAAATAAATTAATTTTGAGTATCGATATATTATATCCGTTTTAGAGTGAAAAAACACAAAATCCGAGAGAGATGTCAGTGTGGTGCACGATACTGATTTCAAGCGACGGGTGAGTGTACAGGCCGCCTGTCGGCTAATCAGGGAAGCTTATTCCCCAGTCCACTACATTATTACCGTTTTTGTGTTTTTTCACTCTGAGCAGAATATATTACTATAGAATATATTAGTATATCAACTAAATATATAATTATTTTACCTTTCGTGACAATCTTTATTAAGAGCCAAATAATTATTGACTCCAAATTGAGCTGTTTTTTGCATAATTGCGCGAAGATCTTTTCCGCTTAGTGTTATTTGTTCATCATCAAAACTCGGTTTCATATCAGCCAAATCTTGACACGCTGAAAATTAATATTAATTTTATCCCCTTATCAAACTTTTGTGCCAATCCCGACTCTAGTACACTACGTTTGCTAATCAGGGCCGGGATTGACACAAAAGTGTGATAAGGGGATATATCAGGACCAGTGTTCTGAAACGGGATCGGGATTGAAATTTTCACTTAGGTCGGGAGTCCGACTCGGGACCGGGACGGAATCGGGATTGAAATTGGAAAGTTGATCGGAACCGGGCGGGATCAGGATTTCATCGGGATCCCAAGTGTTTTACCGCGCGGGATCGGGATTAAAAACTCATTCCGTTTTAGAACACTGATCAGGACCCCTTAATTATTATAAAGATATATCAGGTTATTTGTTTCGTAAAAATATGGGGGCAAGCCGACGTAGGGAGAGGACCCCTATACGGTATAGGCTATACGGTATAGGCTAAACCAGGCTTCTAAATATGAGTCATTTTCGTTCCCCTTTCATGCGTAGGTTTAAGGAAAAGATAGGAAAAAAGGGGAAAGGGGGAACAAAACCCACGCAAAATCGTTCCCTTTTCGAAGCCTGGGCTAAACGGTATAGGCTTTACCCTTTTCCAACCGGAGTGAATCTTGAAAATGGTTATAATCTTTATACCGCGTATTCGAATCTCACTAATGTTGTCTTATTGATTGTCATGGGTATAATCAAAGGCTAGGGTGCTCGGTATTGGGAGCGCCAAAGATGATTGTAGCGTTATATCAGCCGATCAACTCTCCGGCTGATATGGAAGCGTAGGATTCGACACTGGTGGGATCGGAACACGTGCAATAGAGATCATCATAGAGATCATTCATTTTCAAGATCCACTTCGATTGGTAGAAGGGTATACTGTTTACCGTATACACTAGCATCAGTACCGTCGATTTTCAAAATTTACCATGAGGGAGTTAAGAACCCAAAATTTGAGCACTTGTTTGTTTTATATTAAAAAAAATTTTTGGAAATTTTTTTATGATTTAAAGGAGGTGGTAGGTGCTCAAACTTTTCAAACTGACTTTTTCAACTTTGTCCTCCTTGAAGTTAAAATTTCAGAGAATATTCAATTTGTGTTTGAAAAATAAATAAAATTTTTTGATAATTTAAGGAGGTATTTGGATATGACAGTTTTGGGAAATTTCTTAAAAATAATTTTTTCAGAATTTTTTACACAAGAGTTGAGTAGTTTAATTTGGAGCACTTTTAGGTTTTATATAGAATAATTGCAAAGAAAAAAATTGAAACAAAATTTGGCCAATTCGAAGTATGACGGTTCTGATGCTAGTTTACACCCCAAATTATTATAAAGATATATTAGGGTCTTTTGTTTGATTAAGTTTTTTGGTGATTGTGTTTTAAAACACAGATGCGCAGGTGCATGATGATAAAACGTGCGTGGAGGAGAGTTACCGCAGGGTCCGGCGGATATGTGAAACCCACGCAAAAACCTACGTAAGCCTCCGCAATCGCCCACGCATCTGAAAATAAAAAAATTTCTCCTGACGTCCGCGGATAGGTGAAAGGCAAAAGATATGGTTTATTGACCAATCAGTGCATATCTTCCCATTTATTGACCAATGAGAGCGTATCTCCAGACGTCCGGCGGATAGGTGAAATCCGGCGGATAGGTGAAGGTTTTGAGCGACAAAACTTTCAACTATCCGCCGGACCCTGTTGTAACTGATTCAAACTAAAATGGTTCAATATCTTACCATTCCAAACTAAAAGATAATCTTTGTTTAGCACTAAATCATCTTTAAAACCAGCAACCTTTTCCAATAATTCAACATATGCAGGTTGGGAACAATTCGCACTCTTTACTTAATGTCAAAAATACAAGATTTGGTTTCAAACATTTTCAATCAAAATTTTTTAATTTTTTTTATAAAAACCCTCGATATCCTACCGATGTCACGCCAAGAGTATGTTTAACTTTTTTTGATTAATATAAGATATTTTATTTATTTATTCTTTTACTTGTGGTAACGTTTTATTTATGGTCAGTATATCGCTGAAGGTTTTTCCAGAACAATTCGGTGATATTGGCACTTTCGGTGATATTGGTACCTACTGCAAAATGCGGACAGAAATTTTTTTTATGTAAAAAAGTGAAAAACGCGTGGGCGTTCGAGATGACGTCATAATTTCAAAAGTTTTTCAATTTTATAAGAAGTTTCACAATAGGTTTAAAAGAAATAAATATCTATTTTTTTTGTGTTTTCTTAGAATGACTCACTGAGCTCTTTTCTCGCGATCAGTCGTAAAATGAATTTTTTGCTTCTCTTATTCGCTTCAACCATCCCCTTAACGCAATCAAAGGAATCGGGAAAAAGGGGATTTTATGCTAATAATTTGATTTTGTAGAAAAATGAGCCCAAAATCGGCCGAAGGACCGGCAAGACATTTTTACTAAATCCAATTAATTTTCAAACAAAAAAGAATCGGATCGGATCGGAGGCTTTGGATCGGATCGGTTGGATCGATTCGATCCAATTTTGAAAAAATTAGATCGGATCGGGATCGGATCGGTCGCCTTTTGCAAAGATCCGATCCGATTCCGATCCGATTCCGATCCCGATCCGATTCCGATCCGATTCCGATCCGATTCCGATCCGATTCCGATCCGATTCCGATCCGATTCCGATCCGATTCCGAGGCAAAAACGATATCGGGTGAGACTTTCGTGAGAAAGATTTTCGAAAAATCCTTAGTAAGGATTCCTTACAACATTTTAACATTTTCCTTCCATTTATCAAATATTTTTAAAATTACAGGTTTTATTTGGTTGACTGTTTGAGGTTTAGTTTTGAATTTTTCGATTCCATCACAAAACTTTAAATTAAGGCCAAGGGTATAAAAGTAATCATCTCCAAATTGTTCTATTTTTTCTTTCACCTCAGCTTTAGCATTTTGACATTTTTTCAGCTAAATTGACATCTCTTAATTAATGAGTTAACTCCTACACTCCCAAAACTCTGGGTTGGCAGTAAAATGCCATGATAGTAGAATTATAGGATGTTTTGTGCGAATACATTTTTTTGTAAATGAATATCAAAATTATTTATTTTTTTAGTGTATTAATTTTCGATATTACATACTCATGAATACAGTATAGTGGTTTATCTTATTTTCTGTTCTAATTTTTGAAAATATTGAATCTCAAAGCTAAGAAACCACTGTATTCTAGAGAAAAAAAATTGTTGAGTGAACAATAGTCATCAGAGGTTGGCGGAGTTGTGTTTACAATGCGCGTCACTTATTGGCCGGGTATACAAAACACATAGCTACGGCTACGCTAGAAAATCGCTGAATGCAACCTATTTCCGATTTGTATTGTAACAGATAATGTGTAAAATAAGGCTCATAAAGTTTATGACATAAATGCTGAATTTTGCCACACGAGAATTTGTCCTCTATATCAAGAGGAAGTTTTGGAAAAATATGATAATATCCCAAATAGAAATACCAACTAATTTTTGAGTGAAAGGGTTAAATTTTTCATGAAAACCTTTTTAAGGATTAAGACCGTGAAATAATGGAAACACTCTATATATACACTCTATTTTTATAATAAACTATATTGGTTTAAAAAACAATTCTTAGCGCTCAAGTTAAACATAAAATGTTAAACTTTCAGCAGGCATACAAAGTCATTTTTTGAAGCCTTATTTTACATACAATCCACTCAGAGGGCATCAACGTTTCACGCAAAATTGCAATCTATTCTTATCATGTTGAAGGGGCCGATCTCTGAAATCAAATCAGAGACGCTCAATCTTTCCACGCTAGAAGCGGGAGTCCCGCTGCGGGACCCTCTGAGTTGGTGGTTTTATTTGTTATGTTTTTTTCTTTATATTACAGTGTTTTTGTAAGTTTTGAAATAAAATATTATTGAAAATTAGTACAGAAAGTAATAATAGAAGGCAAAAAAATCATAAATTTCAATATTTTGAAAATAATGATGAATTTGAGTTTTCAAAAAATGCTGATATTCTTGTTCGCAATCAAATTTTGCGTTTCTTACATTATTTTTTGAAATTAAAAACTACAGTTCATATGAATTATTTTGAAATTGGCCTTTTTTAACAAAAATTTTCGTTTTACGGATTTTCTCGACAGATTTTCATCAAAAAATATTCGAATTTACGTTTTTGTTCTTAATTTCGCTCGAATTTCCATCAATATTATATTTTTCTGTTAAAAAATATTTTTACTGCGGGAAAGCTGTAGAATATTGATTTTTTGGCATTTCACTGCCAACACAAATCTTAGGCGTGCGTAGGTTCAGGTCATTAAGTTATTCCGGTGACAAAGTTTCAATAATTTTTATCGACCTCATCCCCAAAATAAATCGTTCATGTCAAAAAAATTAGAAATTTAATTTGTATTGCGCTCAATTTTCAAAAATTATCTAAAACCTTATAACAGCGTAAATATAAAATTATTTGAAAATTAAATTAAACGAATAAACAAAAAACCTGCGCATAACTTTAGTTTTTTACTGCATTTTTAAAAATATATGGTTAATTAAAATAAAGTATTCAAGAATTAACCTCCACCTGTTTACTGTGTTTTGAAACACAAAGATGAACAATATTATTCAGAAGTATCATTTTGGCCAGCGAATACCGGACGATTTGAAATGAAGCATTTCAAAAGTAAAAAATGAGTATCAATTTTATCGGTCCATCTTGTAGAGAATTTTTTTGGTCATTTTAAGTCCCATGATTTTTTTCTGAATTTTTTTATATAAAAATCGATTTTTTGGTCAAATTTTCGAATCTGTATAACGAGCTGAGGCGCTGATTATTTGGCAGATGAAAATAAAGCGTTTATTATTTAAGTTTTTAAATAAATAGGGTCTCGTATAACCAGTCATAGTTCAAGGTAAATTCCAAGATCACCATATGAACTTAATAGTACAACCAACAAAATTGTCAGGGTCGACTTTCTAATTAACGTATAGGCAACTATCAGTAAAATATATACTGATTGGTCGCTAGAGAGCAAAACCTCATGGTCAATATCATGTCAATCATTATGACTTGGGAAAACTTTTAAAATAATCCTTGGGGTCGACTTTGTAATGAAGGTATTAGCAAGTAAATTATGTACTGAAGGCTTGCTCGAGAACAAAACGGATTATTTTTTCAAAATTGCTCTCTAGCGACCTTTCAGTACATAAATGACTCAAAGTTGCGGATACATTCATCAGAAAGTTGACCTCAAGGCTTTTTTTCAAGGCTTTTGTTGATAGTATTCTCAAAGCATAATGATGGACATGAGATTGACCAGTTATTGCTCTCTATCAACATTTCCGTATATATATGGAACCCAAAGTCGCTAATACGTTTCTGAGAAAGTCTACCCTGACAATTCTTCTGGTTGTACTTTCAAGTTTATACGATGATCTTTAAATTGAAATGGAACTTTGACCGGTTATATGAGGTCGACCACGTGGTCGACCTTAAGCATTCAAAACGGTTTGATAACAAACGCTTAATTTTTATGAGCCAAAAAATCAGCGTTTTAGGTCTTCAATGACGAGTCGTCATACGGATTCGCTAGAACTGGCACTGCTTGTATAATCTCAATAATTTGACCGAAATAGGACTCCAAATAACCAAACAAATCTTTACAAGATGGGCTTATAAAATCGATACCCATGTTTGGAATTTAAATTCCTTAATTCAAATTCTCTCAGATCACGTACGTGATTCACGTTGGAATGCTAAGTGGTGAAAAGGTGGTCTTAGGTGACTTTACGTCAAAATAGTTTTTAATTTGTACTTATAATTGTCCAGAACACCCTTTTGGAAAACAAATTAGAATGACAATTTGTCTTCAAATCGAGTGTTCCTGTAAATTTTTAATAACGTTGAGAGAATTCAATATGTGTTTTAAAACACACAAGCGCGTGTGGGTGATTGAACATCGTGCGCAGGTCGAGGTTAATAATCACCTCATGTGGTTTTTCAAACGTTTGAAATATAAATGCACCAATCGCCAAATAAATAATGTACATTAAAAGTAGAGTTAAATATGAATACCATTTCATTTTGGAAACTCTATTTGCTTCATCACCAAGTTTCCCTTGAACACGTCTAAAATAATATGTGTAAATTGAATGTAAAATACAGTGGGTGAGGACAATAGGTAACAAAATTCGCAATTCCAATTCCATATATCCCTTTATCACACTTTTGTTAAAATCCCGGCCCTGTGTGGTGATTTACCACTGGTAACATAGTGCGAAATTGTATGTGAGTTGGGTCGGCCAGCTAGTTACCACACAGGGCCGGGATCTTCACAAAAATGTGATAAAGAGATATAGATACGCATGTCATAACTAGGAATTTCTTTCAAAATTTTGCCCCTAGTGGTCAAAACAGTTTATTGAGGAGCCTCATGAAAAAGCCTACTTCTAATTAAAATCATATAATTATTTTTTCAATTTGTGCACTTAATTAACGGCAAAGCCTGCTTTATGGCCATAACGGAGCTTTTTTGAATATTGTCATGAAAGTCTCAGAAAATACTTGTCCATTTCTCTTTTTTGTTGGAATTTTGAGCTATTTATGAAACAAAAAAATATATAAGTTCAATTTGAACGTTTTTGGCAGTATTTCTACTCGATTTTCTTCATTTTCATAGTTCAACGTTATAAAAATTAACAAATCGAAATTGTTACCTTTTATTTCAAATCTTAAATTTTCAAAATAATAAATTATCATTTCGAACATAAATTTTTTGAAACCGATTTTATATGAAAAAATCCAAAAGTCAGAAGAAATCCTGCAAAATTAAAATCTAAGCGAGAAATTCTCCACAAACCACGTCATTCGAAAAAGTATTGTAATAGAAATTTCAAAATAAAGAACTTTCTGAACTTACAAAAGTATTATAAGCTTGACAATGTAATATCGAAACGTTGCTTTTAATAATAGAAAATGTACTTCTCAATAGTTTTATGGCTATTCAGACAGCCTAACTTGAAAAATATATTTATGTCTACTTATCCATTGAGAATGAAAGAGCACATTCATACAAATAAAATATACCTAAAATCTTTGCAAAAATTATATTGATTATTATCCATCTCAGCACAAAATAATCTTGGGCTCTTCAATTTGTAAACTACAGCCTCACTTTTTATTTTGCTCGCGGTTTTTAATCCAGTCGGCTAGACAGGTTTATTAACAGGCTTGGAAATGACTCATTTTTAGCTCATCCGACTAATTATTAAAGGTGAAGCTACTTCACCAGCTTTACAGTCCTCACTTCGTTACTGTAAGGTAGGTGACCAGGTCACGGCGCGCCGCGGCGTAGGTCCAAAAACTTTTTTTTTGCCTCGCAAAGTGATTTTTTCTGGGTTCTAGGAAATCATGAATCAAAATGATCTATGCCGCATATTTTTCGCACAGTATATCCCTTTATCACACTTTGATTAGAATGCGTAGCCACAACGTTTAAATCACACGTTAAAAGGAGTAGTGGCTACGCATTTCTAACCAAAGTGTGATAAAGGGATATACTGTGCGAAAATTTTTTGAAATTCCACGAGGAAAGTGTTCAAAAACTGAGAATCATTTTGAAATTGCCATGTGATAGGCAGAAATTTTTCGATAAATGCTGCTTTTTGGAAAACGGGACATAATTTTTCTCGAAATTTTTTTTAAGTGAATTTCAGCACAGAAACTAAAAATGATCTAAAAATAAATAAAATCTGAGCCGGTCGATTTTTGCCGTTCCTACCTTGGCAATTTGCCTACCTAGGCAATTTTTAAAATATTTTGTTTATATGAATCATATAATATGATATAAATTATATCGCATTTTGTGGTACTGATCAGCGTCTATTTATCTCACCGGTTTATGAGAGCGCAAAAAATAATACACTTGTTAAAAAAATAATATGCACTTTTTCACTAAATTTTGTCTCTAGATAATATTAAGTGGAAAAGTGAGGCTCATTTTGAATCTCTACTTAGTATTTTCGTCGAGAATATAAAATTTGAAAATAATTCTTTGATTAGATTCTCTAAATTAGAAATAGGTCAAGTTAACCGGTCAACCAAACCAAAATATTCTTGAATTATTTAATCAGTTTTATATGGGGATTTGGTGTTAAGGAGGTGGCATAAACCCGGCATCCTGGAGTCAATATAACTTACGAAAATAGTAAGTCAGTATATTTTTTCAAGCTTATTATAGTTAGCTGAACCGATTAAAATATGTTTCAGCTTTATAAAATCATTTTTATTCATTTAAGGAAAATCATTAACGAAAGATTTGAGTTCGGGTTTTCATCTTTGAAATCGTAAAAATTTGAAAAAAAATCGTAGCATTATGAAAATTTTCCGCATTTTTTGTCCAAAATTTTTTGTTGTTTTAATAACTGAAATTTGTGGGTAAAAACCAAAAAAAAAGCTACTTTAACTTTTTTCATGGATTCCTACATATTTTCTGACCGCTGTTTGAAAAATCATAAAATTTTTATTTTTCATTTTTATCGACTTTTTAAGAAAAAATTATGAAAATTTTCCCAAATCAAGTTCAAAATTTTTTATTCGTGGTTTTTTGAACTCTTCATAAAAAATCATGCAGAATCACATATTAAATGTTTTGGTATCTATTAAGGAGGTGCCATAAGTCCTGCAGATTGGTACATTTTTTCAGAGCGATATATGAAAAAAAATGTGAAAAGTAATTTTTTAATTTTTTTTTCTTCAATTAAAGTGTTCATTCTTGCGAACGTTTATATTTTTAATTTCTTAACATAACTAATTATCTGGGAAAATATAAAAAACACTTTTCACTGTACATCCATTTCCAACTAAACCCGACTACAGAATTTATTTCGAAGACAATATTAATTAACTTTAGACA
>SCLH01000313.1:638663-651511 GCA_004367855.1 Oikopleura vanhoeffeni | reverse complement strand
TATTATGATTAGAAATAAATAATGTGAAAGTTTGTAAGAATGAACACGTACCTTACTTTTAACATAAACAATTAGCAAAAATAACTCTTCCACATTTTCTTTTGCTTTCAACATATTGCTCTGAACAAATGTAACCATCTGCTATCTGCTGGACTTATGCCACCCCTTAAACATTTAGATTTTTTTTTAATCTTTCAAATATCTCTCTGCTTTGTAAAGATAAAAAAAATGGACAAAACATTGAAAAATGTATTATGCTACAATTTCTAAACCGAATAATTATTTATTTAAATGGGCGAATATTTTATCTAAAATTTAATATTGATATCAAAAATGGACCTTAATTATATCTCAAGAGCATTCGTGAAAAATCAGCAAAAAACATTTTTATCAACCTGATTAGCAAACCAAAACAATGATTGACCACTTTTGATCAACATTTTTTTTATTTTACAAAATTCGGCCGATTTGAATCAATTTTTTAAAGATCCAAGTTTTCAATTTCTATGGGCTTTTGGCCGATTTTGGGCTCAGTTACAAAAAATTACTATTACAGGGGTAGGCACAATATTGTTTTTCAATTTTTTATCGAAAATTACTTTGAGTGCACTATGGATGACGTCATAATTCCAGATTAAATTCCTCAAATCAACTTTTCTGAATTTGTATTTGATTGTATTTGGTGGAGTTTGTAATTCTACACATTTTCGTATTATACCTCTGTTCAAATTATGTCATTTCGAACGGCCACGCGTTATCCATTTTTGAAAAAAAAAATTTTGGGTCTCAAATCGCCGAAAGTGCTAATATCGCCGATTTAAAAAAAAAAACTGTTGGGGGTATTTTCTCCCGTGTCAGCAAATATTTAGATCGATCGTTTTGGTTGGAATTTTTTTTTGTATTTAATAATTTTTAATAATGAAAAATAGTGAAATATTGAATTCTACACAATTCGATGATGAATGTGCCCAATAAATAATTTTTGCTGAGTTATTTTTTCGTAACAATATGAAAATAAAATGGCTAAAGTTTGTATTTATCAAGAATAATTATACTCTTAATATTAAATATAAGAAATTCAAACATTTCGGATTGGGCTGTTTTCCAACTCTCCAAAACTTAAAAATTTCCTTGCAAATGAAAAAATCTGCCTTAAAAATTGACTAAAGAATTTTATGGTTACATTGAAAATCTTAATTTAACGAGAATTTATTAAAAATTTATAAATTATTTCACATAATTGTGTATTCGAAAAAAAATAATTAGCGTCAGGAATTTGTCCCACAAAAAAAAGGAAAAAATTAAGAGTTTTAAAAATTTATAAGAACGGGCGAAAAAAATGTTTTTTCTGAAATAGGAGAATAAAATATTTTTTAAAAGTCGGTGTTTCGGCTCCGGGCTTCAGCGCTGGACTTCCGTCGGAAACCTTCTTAAATATTTGTTTTTAATTTCTGAATGATGACCACTCAGTGATTCCAACAAATATCAAAGTAAGAAACAAATTAATAATTTAAAGGTCACGTGAATGGGGACTTAATTAAAATGCAAATTGAATCCTGTCTCCATTAGCTTCCTCATAATTAAATTTTTTTATACGTGTATGTAATTCACTCACGTATCTCAGTTTAAGCCGTTTTCTCGATAACTGTTCGATCCGGCAAAAACATAAAAGTTATAATTGTTATTTAAAGAACCAGGGCCAAAGAAAAAATTATATGAATAATATTCATTGCAAATGCGATTACACTCCTAGGAAAAATCGGTGCTCAAGGGTATCCCGGTCCCTAATTTGACATATTCTCGATGTAATATTAGTCGAATAGGACTTCAAGGATATTATTCAGATTAACCACTTTTTATAACTAGCCTTCATATTGCGTAAAACATGTGTCAAAACTTTTTTGCATACATTCACTCCCAGACACATAAGCGAGACAGAGAGACCTAAGCCAAAACGGAAAATCTATCTCCTCTCAGGTTTTATTTTGAAATAAACCTAAATTTTAACATAACCTGTATAATTAGTAGGTCTAACTCGAGGGGAGCTGTTGTGTCGATAATTTTTTGTCGATTTTTTCTCTAGAATATGCGATAAACCACCGTTTTTCGGACTTTATTCATCGGAAAATCTATCTCCTCCTAGGTTACATTTCAAAATTTCCTCAAATTTATGCAAAAAATAGCTCAAAAGAAATAAAAACTTAAGGCGAGCCGTTTTTTTCAATTTTGATCCCAAACTGAAAATATGAATTTTTCAAGGTCACGTGAAAAAATTTCCGAGAAAAATGGGCTTCGATTTTTCGAAAGTAGGCTCAAAAAAAGCTGGGGAAACATTAAATAGAAAGTTGCCTTACGTCAAGCCGAAATTTTTAAGTTTTAGTGATTAAATTGAAACGAACTTTTTTTGTTCTTATTTGGGTTGTTTTGTACTTTCAAAACATAAACGATTGATTCGGTGCATTTTTATGACATAATAACTGCAGAAAATGTAGGAACCGGGATATCCTAAAGATGATTGAAATAACAAAAAGCACATTTTAAGCCTGAAATTGTATTTTTTCGATAAGTAAGTTTATAAAATTGTTCCTTAAAGTCATTGCTTGCGCTTGGCGAGAGTGTCAATGACCGCAAACTGAAATAGTGCGAAAGCAAAAAGAACAGGCAGTTATGACCAGGGTTGTAAAAGGGATCATCCCCGACTGGATTTTCGATCCCCATCCCCATTTTTTCTTTTCTTTGGCTAAAACCTACGCAAAAAAGGGGTGGAAAACTCACGCAAAAGCCATCCCTTTTACAACCCTGGTTGAGACAAAACACATTCTGTGCCTATTTTGAGGCTTCTAATTGATGATTCGTAATAAGGAACTTTAATTGGCAACAATGGTTATAGATTTTATTAGCTCATCTTGTAGAGATTTTTTGGTCATTTCAAAACCCACGATTTTTATCGTTTGTGGAATTTTTTCAAGATAAAATTGAATTCTAGGAGAAATTTTCATAACATTATTAAGCCCTAACAGATGCAAATCAAGAGCTACTGTACTTTCTTTCTCTGCAAACAAGTTCAAAGCTTTTTCCGACAATTTCTATTTGCGCGATATCCTTTTCCTAACGGAACTTCATCTCAAAAACGTTTACTATCACTATAGCGCGTGTTCGAATCCCACTTATGTCTTACTGATTGTCTTGAGTATGATTATAGGCAAGGATGCTTGATATTGGGACCGCTAAATTTGATCGGTTGGGAAAAGGAATCGCGAGACCACAAACGGAAATAACTTTGAGACTTGTTTCGGTGAAAAAAGTACAGTAGCTCTTGATTTGCATCTGTTAGAGCTTAATAATGTTATGAAAATTTCTGAATTCAATTTTTTGAAAAAATTTCAAATACGAAAAAAATCTTGATTTTTAAAATGACCAGAAAAATGCTCTACAAGATGAGCCAGATCAAACCGATTTTAAACTTTTGAAATTCCTTATTTCAAATCGTTATTGAGCAAAAAGCATTTAATATATATGAAGCTGAGCTCATGATGGGCATGCCATGATCATAAGCAGCTAGATGGTTGCCATCATATGGTTGCCTTATGATTATTATATAGTCATGAGTTGTCCAAACTTACAAGTTCTGGATATATGTGATATTATTTTTGATATTTATTAAATAACAATATGTGGTATTGAGAATACCATTGTTGAATTTTTATTTAATTTCGGCAAACCATAATGGTTTAACCATTAGAACTTCAATGTCTATTTGCGCTTACTTATAGCTCTAAACTATGTGAGACGAAACAGAACCAGGTGAAGAGTCTAAAACAACTTTTTATTAAAAAATCCGTTAACGCCAATAAATACTACCTTGGAACTACTTATTAATCAATGTTATTTAATACAGTCCACAACCTCTAACTGGAACACTTCCTCTAACTGGAACGCTTTTTTTAGGTCGGTAAGTGTTCCAGTTAGAGGTTGTGGACTGTAATTCATTTTTATTATCGCGAACGTTTTCGTATATCATTATCAAGCAAAATTTAACATATAAAGTTTTTTCTTAGAAACACACAGAGTCAGAAAACAGACGATGTCTAGAAATTATTTAATAATGGTTGAAATTGATTAAAATAAATCGAAAACGTTACCACAACGAATAGAGTTAATATAATGAAAAAAATTAAGGTGTACATTTTTTTGAGCACCGTCTTCTGAAAGAGTTGGCTCGGCAAGAATTCAAAAAAATGATTTGCGCTAATAATTTTAGCTAATAATGAAGCCATGAACATAATTTTTCGACGAATCGCGACAGATTTATCAAAAATATCTTTATTGGTCGTAGTTAAACAGGCATTATTAAAGAAGCGTTATTCGAGTTAAATCCACTTTGCTATATTTTTGGCGTCCTGAAATTAATTCTTTAGTAGTGCGGGCCGCACTGTGCGGCTATTAAGAAAAATGGGCACTCGCACGAAATAATTTCACGTGCTTCACTCAACCTTATTTTCAAACAATTAATTTCAAAAAATCAAATAATATCGAAGTGATTCCAAGTGATGAGTCATCACTGATGACCCTTTTAGACATGTTAATTGGCACTGTCTGAGCAAATTGGTTTGCGGCTTTTTACTTACTTTTACTTGATAAAATATTTTTAAACAATTCTCAAATGTTCAATCAAAAGAGCTTGATTCTTGCCAAAGTCGTTCTTTGTCACGTTATTTGAATAATGAACTTGCTTTAATCTTTATTCATTTTGTTAACGAATAAGATTGGAGGATGAATAATTAATTTTTTCTCTAGTGCTTCATATGTGTATTTATCCTCTGTATATTTTTGATATGGAAATAAATCCACAAGATGACGCCACATGTTACATAATAAATCGACCAGATGGAATGTTGTAATAATCTGACAAAGATTCAATTGTAAAAACATATGGTAAAATCGTAAGTCGCATTTTTAACCTGTTTTATGAATAATTAGCAAAAATTATAAGTCGTATGTTTCTCATTACAAATAATAAATTAAGTAAAAATATGACCAAAATAAAGTTCCTCCGTTAGTCAAAAGATTTAAAAAAATGACTATTTGCCGTACAAATAAATATCGAAAACCGGGTATTTGACCGGCTTATTTTGAATGTTTTTGCCAGTTCAAATCGCTAATATACGCTTACATGATTTTCACATGTATTTAAAAAACGGAATAAAATTCGACCAGTGATGCCAAAATTTTATGGATCTAATGACATCCCCGATTTTTTTTTCATAATGTTGATTGTTATTTTTAAGATAATAATAAAAAACCTAAATAATAATAATAAAACCTTATCATAAAGATTTTGAACTGTACATTGACTCTAATATTTAAAAATAGACCCAGAAAAAATAAATAAATTGAGAAGGAATATACAGTGGTTGACCACTTAAAGCTCTCCACAGCTTTTGCCTAAAAGGGGGGTTTTAACTGGTCAGCGGGGAGTTTAAGTGGTTATAGGCTAGGAAGGTATAACTTTAACTATACCGTATATGTACTCACAACTTGTGAGTCACAAGACAGGAGGTTTTTAGGGTTTATGTACAACCAGTATTTTCCGTCAACCAGTTTAGAGTTTTATGTGAAATTTTGATTTTTCTTGGAATATTTTGGAAAGTTTTTCTTGTTTTTCAATTTTCCGACTACCAGTAAAATTTTTTTTCAGAGACTTTGATTTTTTTTTAAATTTACGAAAATTCAAAAAAAACTCTTATCAAAAAAACTGTCTACTTGTACTCGGTAAATGGAATCATTTTAATTATTGCATGTAAAAGTTAAATTATAAAAGTTTTGAATTTCCGGTAAACGAATATAGTTATTGTCGGCAATGGGCAACACACTAGTTTTTGGACAAAAGTGTTGCTGACTGCTCACACGGTATAAAATGATTCTAAGATTTGTTTGCGCTTATGCTTGTATTAATTCAAAATCCTGAATAAAAATATAAGGTCGACCTATCAGTGAATACCAAAATATCAATAATCGTACTGAATTTATTGCATATCCATTATAAAAACTATCAACAACTACGCAATTTCGGCAATATTGGCTTTTCGGCAATATGAGAAACTTGCAGGAATGAAGTTGTTAATCGAGATCCTTTATTGTGAATTAAGGTGAGTTATTTTAATTGACAACCAAGCGATCAAAAATAGCACAGCCCAATTCTTTCTTATAATTAAATAAAACATTCGATTGTTATCATTTCAATTTATCGATAATTGGAAAAAAATTCTAATATGTTTATTCACCCAAAAAAGGAAAAATTTGTGCGATTTTGTGCTGATTGAAGTCGACCAGCCCAGATTTTATTTATTTTCGCAGCACATCAAGTTTATGTGCTGCAATTCACCCAGTATAAATTTGGATAAAAATTATGTCCCGATTTTCAAAAATAGGCATTTTTCAAAAATTTTGATGAAAAATTTGCTTATCATTAAAAGCTTGAAAAGTTTCTTTAAACTCAATCTTAAATTCCAAGCTAAATGATTTGCAATTTCATAAGCGTTTTTGGGTTTTTGAACACTTTGCTTGTAAATTTTTGGAAAAGTTTTCGAATATATTATGTTTATTCTAGATTTCCTAGAACACGTCAAAAATCAGCTACCGTCGAGAAAAAACGTTTACCTACCTTATACCGTAATTTGAGATATAAATCTTAGACAAATTTGGCGATATTTGCAAACTCGGCGATATTGGCACATTCGGCAATTTTGGCACAGCAAGTATTTTAGCTCAAAATCGTGAAATTGCGTACGTTTTTTCGGATATTTCGGAAAATTCGGCGATATTGGCCCCCTGTAATAAGGTAATTACAGTTTGTAGTTATTTTGTGTAACTTATACTTACGCCTATCAATCTATTATGTGCTTGTAAGGGTTAATGAAGCATATATATAAATAATATTATTAATAAAACCTTTCTATAGCTTTGGCATGTTGTAAAACCGCCGTTAGTTGATAAAGTTGAATCCCCATCTCTATTTTATGAATTTGTCAGTATTATTTATTTAAACTTTTCCTCAGAAAAAGTCTCAAAGTTTGTATTCACATTATCGTTTGAATTTCGTCTTCCAAATAAAATGCAACTATTTTTAGTTGTTTAAAGGAAACCTATTTCTGTACATTTTTGAATAATTGATTGAGGCTGATAGCTAATAAGGATGCTACCAATAAATTAACTAGATTTTATAATTAATTTTTTTGCTGTTAGTGATATACGCAAAAGTTAACATTGTATCTAGGGTGAGCAGTGGGAACCAGAGTATCAAATGGAACGGAACAAAACGGAACGCGTTCCGTTCCGCGCGGAACGGGTTCTCGCGGAATGGAATGGAACGCGACCCCGGTTCCTACGGAATATTCTCGAAAGTAAAACTTAATAGTTAAAAATCGCTTTTCAATCAACTCGTCATAAAATTTGAACTTAGTATCCGAAAAATTTTGAAAGGCTATTTTTAGATTCACAATGTTGAATTTCAAAATTTTCTTCTATCATTTTTGGTTGATTTAAAGTGACTTTAGCCTTTCAAAAGGCTATATGCCTCGGAAGGTTAACCCTTGGAATCACAGAGCCGATATATCGGCTCAAGCCTACCTAAAACTTTCTGAAAAGAGCAAAAAATGTCGCAGAATTGTTTCTTCCAAATACATTATAAAGAATTCTGAGGCGATTCCAAAAATAATACTCATTTTTAGTTTGAATATTTGGTTCAAATATTACGAGTAGTTGATTTTTTGAGATTTTTCGCCGAAGTTTTAGTTCCGAAAAAAATATTTCAAAACTAGACATCAAATAAAAATGTGAGATTAGCCAGTTTTTAGGAAAGGGTTTTGTGCATGCATAACAGTTAATCCGTAGTTAATCCGTAATGAAGGCTCAAAGTCGCCCCACTTTAGTGGTGCAGGAGCCTCTGCCGAATAAAACAATTTGGAGCTTCCAAGGGTTAAATAAAAAAATTGGTATCTAGGNCGAGGTTTGGCGCAAAAAGTTGGTTAGTGACCGGTTAATTTCAGTTCACAGAAAAAAAGTTTGAAATTCAAATCAAGATTAATTCAAAAGAAAATTATAGACAATATTGTAGAGAATTTTTTTTTTGACAAATAATAACAGCATTATTCAGTTTTCTAATACGCGCAATTGAAGTTATTCAACACTGGAGAGAAAACAGCAATTAGGTTTTATGCATTTAACAGTTNAAATCTTTTTCAATGCTAGAAATCGGTCTTAAATTTAAATTTAGAAATTAATCAAATGAGATAAATAAAATTTCATAAAAAATAAGCTATAAAATATTTATGCCAGAATTTTAAAACGCCAGATAATCTCACTGTATTTACTCCAGACTCTCACTGTTTTTACCCACAGATTTACCCGGAAAATTTTCATGAATAAAGTTTGATTTTTACGTAATTTTATTTATTTCATTTGATTGATTTCGAAATTTTAATTCAAGGTTGATTTCTAGCATTTAAAAAGAATTATTTTTTTCAGGTCTTACTAAAACTAGATTATCTGGCGCTTTCAAATTAAATAATATAAATTACAACTTACAATTTTGTTAGTTCGATATTTTCACAGTTTATTTCTCTTATAACTGGTGTGGATCAAATTTTAATTTCAATTTTTTTTCTGTCAACTTAAAAGTTAAAAAAAATCAAACTTCATTTTATGAACCAGCAGAACATACTATGATGCCTTTTTCTGAAGATTCTTTAGATGAAGAATAATAAATTATTTCTCCTTTTATCTTTTTTTCTTATCATTTCTTATCTTTTAAGTTTTCTTTACTTTCATATTCACCTTATTTATCCTTTGTTTTATCCAAATAAAAAGTCCTTATTAAACTCCTAATTAGCTCCCTTATTTAAACGCCGCTTCATAGGTGTCAAAAGTTTCGAGCCAAAAGCAAATAATAGTTTTGAGGCGGACGGGAACGGTTGGGTGGTACCCAAATATAATATCTCCCATTATCGGCCTTTAGCCGATTTGGGGCTTATTTTTCAACAAAATTAAATTGAAAATGTAATATCCCTCTTTATCGGCCTTCGGCGGATTCGGGACTCATTTTTTCACAAAATAAAATATTTAATATTCCTTTTTATCGGCCTCTGGCCAATTTGAGACTCATTTTTTAACAAATTTAAATTAAAAACCAAAAACTTCCTAATGGGAAAATTTAAAAATTAAAAGCAATCTTGTCGAATTTTCAAATTGAACAAATTTACAAATTTGTCAGTAAATTTAATAAATTTTAGAAAAATATATAAATTTAATTTAAATTTCTTAAGATAACGAATTTCTGCTCTCAAAATCGAAATTGAAAATAGACGAATTTCTTCAAATGTGAACAAATTTTTTTTAAATCGAACAATTCAAAAAATGAAATTTTTATAAAAATAAGACAAATTGTCAATTGATAATGTCAATTCCAATTGAAATTATTTGGAGATAAATTTAAGTAACATTTGAAAAATTTAAAATTAATCGAAAAACTTCTTAATTTGGCCATTAAGACTACTTCAAAAGTCTTTTTACCGATGTAAAATTTCCAATATTGTTTGCTTTGACTAATTTAACCCTGCAATTTTATTTTTGGGCTCGAAAGTGACTTCCGAGCAAATTTTATTTTCAACTTATCAGCGACCCGCAAAAATTTTAGTTTTTTTGTGAAAAAAGATACAAATTAAACTCCCGGAAATTCGATATCATATGGCGATCTTTATTGAGTTTGAATTTGCCTTTCTCATAAATTCGTGGTTCGTTATTCTGTTGACACCAAAAAAATAAAAACGGCTCTAGCGCCAGATGTGGTCATCTCAGACATAAAGTTGCTAATACCATTTCCAAAAAATCAATGATTGCGCATCTCTAAAGAATACTTTATCATGAATTAGATTGTTTCAGCATCTCCATCTTGCAGTGTATACGGTAACTGTCATAACTTTTCGGGCGGGGTCTAGGACTTATTTTTTTTGTCTAATTATTATAAAATTTTTCATGAAAAAATACGAAAAAAGAATCTCCGTAAAATTTCCTACAAAATGGCGATCTTCATTTTTTCTCAATTCTAGCCCTTCCCAAAAATAGTCCCCACTGCAGCCACTCTAATCCTATCAGTTAATATCCTATATTTTCAAAAAATATATCAATGAAATAGCTTATAAATAATTTAACCAAAACGGAACGCGGAACGCAAAAAATAAACGGAACGCGTTCCATTTGATACTCCGGTGGGAACCCTACAAATTAAACTAAACCATTGATGATAATTCCTTCGCAAACTGGGGATTATCGCCACCAAAAACAACGATTCCGAGCAAAATATTTTTTTTGCCATTTAGTTAGTTACTTCTACAAACCTTCATTTAAGGAGGTGGTGTTAGTGATTTTCGGGATTTGCAAGGCTTGACGGCTGAAGGTCCGCCGAAACGACTTTAAGATGAGACATTTCTGAGGAAAAAATGGAATAGAATGTATTTACCTTGCTCGCTTATCCAATTTCACAATTGAGTAACCACTCACCAACCATCTAATAATGCGGTGAAGACATACGCGACACTCGGTTTTTTTCAACTAAAAAGGATTGTAATTCTAGAAACTGAGGTAACATGGTTACCTCGTAAAGTTTTGAGATTCTGTGAAAGTCTGGTAAAATGTTCGAATTTTAGCGTTTGCTTCATTTTTTTTCGATTTTCCCTCAAGGGCCAGCAATCGGGTCGAAGGTGCCGAAAAATGCCTTTTTTTCAATGTTTTGGCTTAAGAGTTTTCCTGTAGAAAAGCTAAAAATGCCATTTTTGGGATATAAGAGTTTCAAAGTGTCCCGAATATTGAATAGTTTTCTATTTTAATTTCGGCCTTATAGGCTGTTTAACAGCCGCTGTTAATCGACGAAAAAGTGCGCGAAATCGACAATTTTGAAAATAAAAGTGATAATCAGACAATAAAAATGCCACCAAAAACCGAATTAAATTAAAATTTGAGCTAAAAAAATGACATAAAAGCCTTAGCAAGTTCCGTAATACATATATGCTTGAATCTGATTATACCATAAACTCACTAGTTGGAATCCTGGTTAATCATTTATTACTGAAAGGTATCTCTCAATCTCAAACGGGGTCCCAGCCGTTGAGACCTTGTATTTCATGGCTACCCAGTCTTACATATGATCGTTATTGTGCCTGAGGACAGCATAAACCGATCCGAAGCGATTTATTGCTGACCTCAGCATTAACAGCAGTTGACTTCAGACCAGAATATTCACCTTCGCACTATAAAAATGGAGAAAAACGAATTAATAAGTCTAACTTTTGAAGCTATCTCCTCCTTTTATTTTCAGAATTTTATTTATTGTTTTGTATCAGGCTCAAGAGCAGGAATACCAAAAATTCATGAGCGCCAGATTGTAGGAATCAAAGAAACGAATAGCTTTTTAAGGCAGTAACCGACGCGTTTCACTGTTTTTAAACACCTGTAGTTTGATGAGGAAGAGTCGTTCGATGTTGAAATTACGATATGTTGGAGATAAATGTCTGAATTTGTCAAACAAAAGTAACAAAAAGTTTTTGTATAACGGTACCGGTAGAAGTACCGGTCCAAAAATTCGATTTTCGGCTTTTTACCGATAAAATCATTTCGCAAGGAAATATCAGAAATTTTTTATTTTTCGTACGCCCACTAATAATGAGTTTTTCTCGAGTACTATGGCGTCAGAAATTCGATTTAAGGTCTATTTGCTCAAAATCGATGGAATTTACACGTTAAATTTGCCGATTTCGGTTTCTTCAGCGTTTTATTAAAATCATTTCCAGCAGTGGTATCAAAAACTTTTCACACAAAAAGCTCATTTCCGCAATCGATAGAGACGTGGTACTATGGAGTGGCTTTCTCGATATCTGATTTAGTTTTTGATGGACACATGTGCAAAGTTCAGGTACCACAAAATTTTCCCCATCTAAAAAATATTTTTGGATTTTTTTTCGATATTTTTCATTTTTTTTTATTGGTCTGCAAGATTGAATTGCAGGCTAAATGGTCCAAGTAAAATTAAGATCATCGATCAAGGCGTTCAAAAAATACAGCATGAATACTAAAAACATATATGGGAAAAATCCGAATTTCGGAACTTTATTTTTTGTCAAATTCAAATTTTTTTAATTGATTCGGAAGCAAACCGATGAGAAAATTTTGAATGCAACACAAATTAAGTTTCTCCCACGTATGGATCTCGAGATACAGCCTCCGTCGGTTACTCCCTTAATGTTTTGGAAGACTTATTAAGGGGGTAGCAGCGATGTGGCAGATTATGCGGCGCCTATTACACCCGAAATTTTATTGAGATTTTTTCGCAAAAATGAAATTTTATTTAATTGCGTGACCCTTTCATTGGTTGAAATACGGAAACCAAATAGATACCAGAAAATTTCACAAGTGATTCGGCCTGATTTTTTACAGAAATTTCAAAAAACTACACGATGACTACTCCCATGAGGAGATCTGTGGTTTAATATTTTTATTTAATAATGATTGTCAAAGAAATTAAATTCAACTTTCTTAATTTAATCATAAAAATAACTCAAATTGAATATCATATTAAAAATATCTAAATTCATTATTAATAATTAAGTATTAAAAGTACTACAGTCTTATTCTAGCACAGCGCTAGCCCTACTGCACCAAAAGCTCTACCGCACGATAGCTCTACCGCACCACTAGCCCCACCTCCCCACTAGCTCTACCGCATCACTCTAGTACTTATAGCTTATATATCGATTACGGGGGCTCCTGGTCCTTTTTTACTAGATTTTTAGCCAAAA
>SCLH01000313.1:611802-638031 GCA_004367855.1 Oikopleura vanhoeffeni | reverse complement strand
GAACAATTGTCACCAATTTTTTAAAGAAAACTTAGTAATTTAACAATTTTAGTATCTAAGAAAAAAAGTAAAATAAATTGATCCCGATGCAACTAATTTTTTTTATTTTTACTCTTTCCTTTCTCTCGTGCTCAGTTTGAGATATCTAAAATGTCCTCTCGGATTGAGTTGGCTTCTTAAATAGCCGAATTAAATAAAAAAATTGACTTGAAAACTAGTAAAAAAGGACCAGGAGCCCCCTTAATTGATATGGACGCGGACGACTGAGAGCGAACCCGATAATTGGTCTATTTTTTACACATTTACGAGTGAAGTTTCTGAGAAACCTGGCTTCAGAAATAATTAATTGTTTTTCCAAATACGTAGTTCAACTCTTAAGAAAGTTGCCAGTACTATTGAGAACATCTGATACTTCAACCTACACAAAGAAAATGGTTTTAAGTAGGCGTCCTTAAAACTACTAAAAAGCCTACTCCTCATTCATTTCTCATCATTTGTTTTTGTTATTTGCAATTTAGCTTCCGAATATGAATGCGCATCTCCGATTGGTAAATAAAAATTTTGCCCCTGGTTGGTCAAAAACACGCGTTATTTGGGCAGCCTCACGCAGAAAAGCCTACTCCTCCTTTTGAAAATATAGAAATTTTCAATTTTGTACATTCAACTTCACCCGCCAAGCCTGGATTAAAGTCTGAACGATAGCCCTTTTTTCAAATGTTTCCTCTCCAAAGTCTCAGGAACGACTTGTGAATTTCTAGTTTTTGGTGAAATTCTGAACTATAAATGCTCTACAAAAAAGGGTAATCAAAAAAATTATCTGAGAAATCCCAAATATCGCGTCCCTTAATTTACCCTTTAATTTCAACATCCGAAAAAACGACTTTTCCTTGAAAAAATCTCAAAACCAAAACCAATCTTAAAACTGAAAAAACTTGGCAGAAAATTCTCAACAAAAAAAGTTTATCAAAAAAAATATACGTGAAGCTGAGATATCGAAGCCCACTCCTTTAAGACAAATTTCCATTTTTTCAATTTCTCTTTTGACGGTGAACTTTTTTCTACTTTGAAATTAAAAAATATATTCTATTTAAAATAAAAGATGATTCTTTTGAGCGTACTTCGTTTTATCTGATTTTTGAAAATTATTAATTATTTTTTATGAATTGCCTTTAGAAAAACAGTCAGAAAACGGTAAAAGCTCATCGAAGGTGTCCAAATTGATGTAATATATGATTTACTCCAAAATCTCAATTTTGAAAATTTCAAAAAAATCTATAAAATTTTAGCAAACATTCTTTATAGATTTAGTTGAATAGAGTTGAACAGTGGTCGCCTCAGCTTAACAATTTGACGAGTTTTAGATGAAAAAATTTTTATTAAGTTTTTATTGAAAAGGGGCTGATAGATTTTAACGAATTAGTATTTTGGTTGGAAAAATTATGAATCTGAGACTCAGATGCATCTTTTAAGAGTGACCCGTTTTCGCATACTTTTACTTCGACTAATTTTGATTCGAAATTTTAATATTTTTTAGACATATTTTGTGGGCGCTACAAATAAATTTTTAAAAATGCAATTTCCCTACCACTCACTGACTTTGAGGAGGTATATCTGTCTGATTAATTTAAGGCCTTAAATTCGTAAAGGAAATTCGGGCATTAAAAATGCTCCAAATTCATACGGGGTGATAATTAAGTGTACTAAGAACCCAATCATCAAATTTTTTTTATTAAATTTTCGCATTTTTTCGATTTTTTTTTAAGTATTTTTTAAAGGATGAAGTTAAAAAATAACGTTTGCTCAAATTTGACCACTAAAACTTTAAAATATCGACTTGAAGTAAGCCAACTTTCTCATCTGTGTTTCACTGGCTTTCTTTTGAGCCTATTTTCGAAAAAATCGAAGCACTTTTTTTTTTCGGAAATTTTTTCGAAAATGACCAAAAAAATCATATTTCGAGTCTTAGCTGGAAATTGCAAAAAAACTCGCTTGAATCTCTTACAAATGTTCTGGAGAATACTTGATTTTGAAGTCTGAAATTGTGAATAATCGTCGGTTATTTGGCGTTCTAGAATTGTTCAGTTGCCGCATCAATAAAAGCTCGCCTTAAAAGATTGACATACTACCATTACGTGATCTGTGAAAATTTGAACTCAATTTGATATACCGTCTGGGANGGTCTTCTCTTTGTGTGCTCGATAGACTGTAATTTTTGTTGTTAAGAGATTATAGCGGATTAGCCCCACCTGTTTGAAAATGTTAATATACCACACGCTGCATTTATGTGTTTTTAAATCGTGGTTTCAATCGGCGCCTTATAACCCGCGTGATACAGACCGAGGTTTGGCGCAAAAGTCGGTTAGCGACCGCTTAATTTCAGTTCACAGAAAAAAAGTTTGAAATCAAATTTTGATCACCCAAGTTATGAAGAGAATGACACAAATTGGTAAGTATTTATATTCTTTTTCAATGTGTAATTAAGTGAATAATATTTCATGGAAATAAGCTTATTATGCTAAATTTATAAGACGCCAGATAATCCAGTTTTAATTGACTTAAATAAATCTTTTTCAATGCTAGAAATCGGTCTTAAATTTAAATTTAGAATCATAAATGAGATAACTAAAATTTCATAAAAATAAGCTATAAAATATTTATGCCGGAATTTAAAAACGCCAGATAATTACTCACTGTATTTATCCAGACCTCACTGTTTTTACCCCACAGATTACCGGCAAATTTTTTCATGAAAAAAGTTTAGATATTTTACGTAATTTATTTATTTCATTTGATTGATTTCGAAATTTTAATTCAAGGCTTGATTTCTAGATTTAAAAGGAAATATTTTTTCAGGTCTTACTAAAACTAGATTATCTGGCGCTGTCAAATTAAAATAATATAATTACACCTTACAATTTTGTTAGTTCGATATTTTCCACAGTTTATTTCTTTATAACTGGTGTGGATCAATTTAAATTTCATTTTGTTTTTCTGTCCAAGTCTTAAAAAGTTAAAAAAAATCAAACTTCATTTTATGATACCAAGCAGGACAACTATGAATGCCTTTTTCTGAAGATTCTTTAGATGAGATAATAAATTATTTCTCCTTTTACTTTTTTCATTATCATTTTTATTCTTACAGTTTTCTTTTTACTTTCTATTCACCTTATTTATCCTTTGTTTTATCCAAATAAAAAGTCCTTATTAAACTCCTAATTAAGCTCCCTTTATTTAAACGCGCTTCATAGGTGGTCAAAATGTTCGAAGCAAAGCAATAAGTAGTTTGAGGCGGAACGGGAACGTTGGGTGGTACCAAAATAATATCTCCTTTATCGGCTTTAGCCGATTTGGGGCTTATTTTTCAACAAAATTAAATTGAAAAGTGTAATTATCCCTCTTATCGCGCTTCGCGGATTCGGGACTCATTTTTCACAAATAAAATATTTAATATTCCTTTTATCGGCCTTGGCCAATTTGAGACTCATTTTTTTAACAAATTTAAATTAAAACAAAACTTCTAATGGGAAAATTTAAAATTAAAAGCAATCTTGTCGAATTTTCAAATTGAACAAATTTACCAAATTTGTCAGTAAATTAATAAATTTAGAAAAAATATAAAATTTAATTTAAATTCTTTAAGTTAACGAATTTCTTCCAAAATCGACAAAAATTTTGAAAATATGACGAATTTCTTCTCAAATGTGACAAATTTTTTTTTAAATCGAACAATTCTAAAAAAAATGACAAATTTTATAAAAATAAGACAAATTTCTAATGAAAATGTCAATTCCAATTTGAAATATTTGGAGATTAATTTAATACATTTGAAAATTTTTACAAATTAATCGAAAACTTCTTAATTTTGGCCATTCAGACTACCTTCAAAGTCTTTTTACGATTTTGTAAAATTTTCAAAATTATATTTCCTTGACTAATTTAACCCTGCAATTTTATTTTTGGGCTCAAAAGTGACTTCCGAGCAAATTTTATTTTCAACTATCAGCGACCCGCCAAAATTTTAGTTTTTTTGTGAAAAAGATACAAATTAAACTCCCGGAAATTCGATATCATATGGCGATCTTTATTGAGTTTGAATTTGCCTTTCTCATAAATTCTGTTGTTTATTCTGTGTGACACCAAAAAAATAAAAACGGCTCTAGCGCCAGATGTGGTCATCTCAGACATAAAGTTGCTAATACCATTTCCAAAAAATCAATGATTGCGCATCTCTAAAGAATACTTTTCATGAATTAGATTGTTTCAGCATCTCCATCTTGCAGTGTATACGGTAACTGTCATAACTTTTCGGGCGGGGGTCTAGGACTTATTTTTTTGTCTATTATTATAAAATTTTTCATGAAAAAATACGAAAAAAAGAATCTCCGTAAAATTTCCTACAAAATGGCGATCTTCATTTTTCTCAATTCTAGCCCTTCCCAAAAATAGTCTCCACTGGCAGCCACTTAATCCTATCATTAATATCTCTAATATTTTCAAAAATATATCAATGAAATAGCTTATAAATAATTTAACCAAAACGGAACGCAAAAAATAAACGGAACGCGTTCCATTTGATACTCCGGTGGGAACCCTACAAATTAACTAAAACCATTGATGATAATTCCTTCGCAAACTGGGGATTATCGCACCAAAAACAACGATTCCGAGCAAAATATTTTTTGCCATTCAGTGATCAAGAAATAGACTTCTACAAACCTTCATTTAAGGAGGTGGTGTTAGTGAATTTTCGGGATTTGCAAGGCTTTGTACGGCTGAAGTTCAGCCGCTAAACCGATTTAGATGAGACATTTCTGAGGAGAACAAATGAAAGATCTATCTTACATCTCGCTATTCATTTCACAATTTAGTACCATCTCACCAACCATCTGATTAACTGCGGTGAAACACGGACCCTCGGCTTTTTTCAACTAAACAAGGATTTGAACTTTCTAGGAACCTGAGGTTAACATGGTTACCTCGTAAAGTTTTGAGATTTGTGAAATGTCTGGTTAAATGTTCGAATTTTTAGCGTTTGCTTCATTTTTTTCGATTTTCCCTCAAGGGCCAGCAATCGGGTCGAAGGTGCCGAAAATGCCTTTTTTCAATGTTTGGCTTAAGAGTTTTCCTGTAGAAAAGCTAAAAATGCCATTTTTGGGATATAAGAGTTTCAAAGTGTCCCGATATTGAATAGTTTTCTATTCTTATTTCGGCCTTATAGGCTGTTTAACAGCCGTGTTAATCGACGAAAAAGTGCGCGAAATCGACAATTGTTGAAAATAAAAGTGATAATCAGACAATAAAAATGCCACCAAAAACCGATTAAATTAAAATTTGAGCTAAAAAATGACATAAAAGCCTTAGGCAAGTTCCGTAATACATATATGCTTGAATCTATTATACCATAAACTCACTAGTTGGAATCCTGGTTAATCATATTTTACTGAAAGGTATCTCTCAATCTCAAACGGGGTCCCAGCCGTGGGACCTTGTATTTCATGGCTACCCAGTCTTACATATGATGTTATTGTGTCGCTGAGGACAGCATAAACCGATCCGAAGCGATTTATTGCTGACCTCAGCATTAACAGCAGTTGACTTCAGACCAGAAATATCCACCTTCGCACTATAAAAATGGAGAAAACGAATTAATAAGTCTAACTTTTGAAGCTATCTCCTCCTTTTATTTTCAGAATTTTATTTATTGTTTTGTATCAGGCTCAAGAGCAGGAATACCAAAAATTCATGAGCGCCAGATTGTAGGAAAGTCAAAGAACGAATAGCTTTTAAGGCAGTAACGACGCGTTTCACTGTTTTTAAACACCTGTAGTTTGATGAGGAAAGAGTCGTTCGATGTTGAAATTACGATATGTGGAGATAAATGTCTGAATTTGTCAAACAAGTAACAAAAGTTTGTATAACGGTACCGGTAGAATACCGGTCCAAAATTCGATTTCGGCTGTTTTACCATAAAATCATTTCGCAAGGAAATATCAGAAATTTTTTATTTTTTCGTACGCCCACTAATAATGAGTTTCTCGAGTACTAATGGCGTCAGAAATTCGATTTAAGGTCTATTTGCTCAAAATCGATGGAATTTACACGTTAAATTTGCCGATTCGGTTTCTTCAGCGTTTTAATTAAAATCATTTCCAGCAGTGTATCAAAAACTTTTCACACAAAAAGCTCATTTCCGCAATCGATAGAGAGTGGTACTATGGAGTGGCTTTCTCATATCTGATTTAGTTTTGATGACACATGTGCAAAGTTCAGGTACCACAAAATTTTCCCCATCTAAAAAATATTTTTGGATTTTTTTTTCGATATTTTCATTTTTTTTATTGGTCTGCAAGATTGAATTGCAGCTAAATGGTCCAGTAAAATTAAGATCATCGATTCAAGGCGTTCAAAAAATACAGCATGAATACTAAAAACATATATGGGAAAAATCCGAATTTCGGAATTTATTTTTTGTCAAATTCAATTTTTTAATTGATCGGAAGCAAACCGATGAGAAAATTTTGAATCAACAAAATTAAGTTTCTCCCACGTATGGATCTCGAGATACAGCCTCCGTCGGTTTCCCTTTAATGTTTGGAAGACTTATAAGGGGGTAGCAGCGATGTGGAGATTATGCGGCGCCCTATTACACCCGAAATTTTATTGAGATTTTTTCGCAAAAATGAAATTTTATTTAATTGCGTGACCCTTTCATTGGTTGAAATACGGAAACCAAATAGATACCAGAAAATTTCACAAGTGATTCGGCCTGATTTTTTACCAGAAATTTCAAAAACTACACGATGAACCTCTCATGAGGGATCGGTGGTTTAATATTTTTATTTAATAATGATTGTCAAACAAATTAAATTCAACTTTCTTAATTTAATCATAAAAATAATCAAATTGAATATCATATTAAAAATATCTAAATCATTATTAATAATTAAGTATTAAAAGTACTACAGTCTTATTCTACGCACCAGGCTATGCCCTACGCACCAAAAGCTCTAGTCCGCACGAGTAGCTCTAGACGGCACCACTAGCCCCACCCCCACTAGCTCTACCGCATCTACTTCTAGTACTTATAGCTTATATATCGATTACGGGGCTCCTGTCCTTTTTTACTAGATTTTAGCCAAAAATTTTTATTTAATTCAGCTTTTGCTAACGGACTCATCGGATTGAATCCTTAGATAGCTTAAAACAAGACAAATATCTGGTGAATAATTGAATTTTAAAAATGTCGCGAATCCGACAATTGTCACCAATTTTTTAAGAAAAACTATGTAATTTAACAATTTTAGTAATCTAAGAAAAAAATAAATAAATTGATCCGATGAACTTATTTTTTTTATTTTTTTTCACAAGATATTTGTGCTCAGTTTGAGCTATCTAAAAATGTTTATCGATGAGTTGCTTTTAAATAGCCGAATTAAATAAAAAAATTGTCTTGAAAACTAGTAAAAAAGGACCAAGGAGCCCCCTTAATTGATATGGACGCGGACGACTGAGAGCGACCCGAAATTGGTCTATTTTTTACACATTTACGAGTGAAGTTTCTGAGAAACCTGGCTTCAGAAATAATTAATTGTTTTTTCCAAACGTAGTTCAACTCTTAAGAAAGTTGCCAGTACTATTGAGAACATCTGATACTCAACCTACACAAAGAAAATGGTTTAAGTAGGCGTCCTTAAAACTACTAAAAAGCCTACTCCTCATTCATTTTCATCATTTGTTTTTGTTATTTGCAATTTAGCTTCCGAATATGAATGCGCATCTCCGATTGGTAAAAAATTTTGCCCCTGGTGGTCAAAACAGCGTATTTGGGAGCCTCACGCAAAGCCTACTCCTCCTTTGAAAAATATATAGAAAATTTGTCAATTTGTACATCAACTTCACCGCAAGCCTGGATGAAAGTCTGAACGTAGCCTTTTTCAAATTTTCCTCTCCAAAGTCTCAGGAACGACTTGTGAATTCTAGTTTTTGGTGAAATTCCTGAACTATAAATGCTCTACAAAAAAGGGTTAATCAAAAAAATTATCTGAGAAATCCCAAATATGCGCTCCTTAATTTACCCTTTAATTTCAACATCCGAAAAAAACGACTTTTCCTTGAAAAAATCTCAACAAAACCAATCTTAAAACTGAAAAAACTTGGCAGAAAATTCTCACAAAAAAAGTTTATCAAAAAAAATATACGTGAAGCTGAGATTATCGAAGCCCACTCTTTAACTGTGAGCAAATTCCATTTTTTTCAATTTCTCTTTTGACGGTAGAACTTTTTCTACTTGAATTAACAAAAAATATTCTATGTTTAAAATAAAAGATGATTTCTTTTGAGCGTTACTTCGTTTTATCTGATTTTTGAAAATTCATAATTTTTTTTTATGATATTGCCTTTTTAGAAACAAACAGTCAAAAAAACGGTAAAAGCTCATCGAAGGTGTCCAAATGATGTAATATATGATTTACTCCAAATTCTGCAATTTCTGAAAAAAATTCAAAAAAATCTATAAAATTTAGCAATAATTCTTTAATAGATTTAGTTGAATAGAGTTGAACAGTGGTCGCCTCAGCTTAACAATTTACGGTTTAGATGAAAAACATATTTTATTAAGTTGTTTAGTTGCAAAATAGGGGCATGATAGAATTTTAACGAATTAGTATTTTGGTTGCGAAAAATATGAATCTGAGCTCAGTGCATCTGTCGGGTTAGGTTAGACAAGCCAGGAGCGAAAGCACCATAATTGTTCGCTCGAAATAGTTTTGGCTATCTAAGAGCCGGGGCAATAATAAAGCATGTTCCCACAACTATAATGATTGTCTCATTCTTTCAACAAGAGCATATAAGCAACTGCGTCAAATGCATACCAGACCCCTTTAAGGGACTAATTTGCAATCGACCTACCGGACTGACAATGGTGCCGAAGTGGGATATTCGAAACCCACGCCTTCCAGTTGGAGATAAGACAATATAAAAAACTCCTATATAGTTGATAGGCGTTGGTACATTTTTGATGGCTCATATAGTGATTTATTATTCAGTAATATTCCCTGGAGAAACAAAACCCAGTTGGCAGATTTACTTAGTAGGGCCTGATAATGTTGAGCGCAGCAATCTGATTACATCTGTTGGTAGCAAGGAGTTCTTAAGGTTTGAATTTTTAAGTTAATGATATAAATGTTAATTTTTATAGACCTTCTTGGGTCTCAAAGGACAAAGTTCCAGTAAAATTAATCAATAAGAAGTCCTTCCTGAGGCACGCTCATTCTCTGTTAACCTTCACAGAAAACCTTTCGAAGATGAAGCATCTAACTTGATCACATGAATGAGAATGGCTAATGCTCAGGAGGTGAAGATCCCATAGCTTGGTAGGATAATTGAGGTCATAAGCAAATCGGGTCTTGGCATTTCTTAAAGAATGCCAAGACGCGGGTTTACCAAGTTGCAAAAACCCATTTCAAATTAACCCTGTAGCCAGTTAGCTTATGAAATTTTCGAATAAACATAATCTCCGCCAAAGTTTTTTTGTACCAGTTAAGCTACGTCCGATTTAGCATCAAGTTCCATAATGACACTTCCATCTTGGCGCTAGTAAGGTATTGAATTAATTCGAAGAATATATTTCTTCCTGGCCAGGTTTATCACGAGGACGTAACTGATTTTGGTCAATCCTGCAATCATTTGTGTAGCCAGGAAAGGATCAGCTACGAACCAAATTCCCCCTTTTACTACAACCTCCCCGACAATCTGGTCAGGGCAGATTGCAATACATGGACATCTTTCATTTTCAGAGCCATGTAACGGTTATAAACACGGTATTAACTGTATATTTGTGGATTTAGTCGGTTTCTGATAACTGTCCCAGTGAAGATCAATCAGCGATTCGTACTAGCGCGTGCGCTGGTCGATAGGGTTTTTATTTCATTTTTCAACCCCCAGTAGTTTTAATCATCTTGAATAGAGGAGTGCGTTTAAATCTGAATTGGTGAATGAAACGTGCCGAGCTTTTTGGTACTGAATTTGAAATTACACGTAGCCTGCCGTCCGGAAAAGTAACCGGCGTTTTAGAGAGATCCATAGAGTTTTTAAAAGGATGCATTTTTATCTCCTGTTTTGAAGGAAAATCACATGGCTTGACGCGTTGCCATTAGTTGACCAAGGCGCTTAAACGTATCAAATGCACAAAGTATCGGGTCAGTTCCATTCGAAGTTATTTTCGGACACAAAAATTAATTGTAACGTACCATTAGAGTCAAGACCCAATTCAGGGATAGTCCTGTAGTCAACAACTAATAACTAGGCTTAATTTTGAGACAATATGTCAAACGGTTGGCCAAATGATAGAAATCTGCTGATACAGATATGGAAAAATATTACAGTCGATCTGCAGCCACTGATCTTGTGAGATCGGCAGAAGTTTCTTGAAACGCCCCACTCCGTTATTGCAAAAGAAAATAATTCCGTTTTTGTCGTCCATATACAGTTGTAGGTACTAATGATCTGGTCGTATGTATTTTCTGGACTGTGACGGGCAACCGAGATTATGTTCATAGAGCTCACGTTGTCCGATACCCGAACGTTTCGGAAAACTTTAATAAACCCCAAATTGATCTACCTATCCACGATTCGGACCGCTGAAAACCAAGTTCCGGATTCAGAAATTGGCATGTCAGAGCATTAGAGACGTTCTCGGCCAGTAGTCGAATAACCGCGCACCGACCATAATCCGGAAAAACCGGGGTGTCCGGTACCCCAAAGACTCAGGACACAAAACCAGTCGGTTGAACACCTTCGTGCCACAAAGGACCAGACTTACTAAGTCTTTTATACATTTTTTTGTGTCTGTCTACGCTAGCTGTGTACTTTACCGTTTGTCATTAATTTGACTGTATTTTGCAAATGTTAAAACCTGTGACGTCCCTTTTCAGCGCTATTTTATGTACATGTACAGCATTTTCCTTTGCATTTCATGGGTTATTCCATCAAATTTTGTTTTGACCGTGTTAATGTAAACAAGAAATGTATTTTTTGACCGCCGACAGACTTATGGTCTGCATATTTTTGTAGATATTCCGAGTAATTAACGGAACTTGATGAGAATTTTTGCAAGCTCCTATGATTTATATTTTAAATTTGATTTTTGATTACCTTTTTAGTATAATTTATAATCATTACACAAAAAAATTGAATTCAAAGTCTTTTTCGTCATTTTGAGGCCATTTTTTCCCAAAAATATTATGAGTCACAAGTTCAAGTCTGAAAGAATAGCAAATTTTGAAGTATTAATAACAATTTTTGGATGTTTTTGGACCTGAAAAATGTGAAAAGTCTTGATATTTATTATAAAAAAATTAACGATTTTGCGTGTGTAACATTTTATTTTTTGTTCTATATATTTATATTAATTTACTGTTTTGAGGACCATCATAGATGGCACAAGCCTATGCTTCGACAATGTGGTAACTGGATCTGTAGTTCCGGTCCCAGAGTGCTCCACAGTTTGCCGGAGGCAGCTCTTCGATGCATCTGAGACCAGGGAGATTCCACGAAAGTGAATCTGGCGAGGTAAAATACGCCGTCAGAAAGCGCGAGCGAGGCTCACGCTAAACAGGAGCTGAGGTCGTGAAGGCGCAAAGCAGTTTGGCTTCATAAATGAGAGCAAGAAATGGTGGGCGGATGTGGCTAAAGATGCGCGTATAAAAGAACGGCCAGAGGGCACGCTTGAACTTCACCGCCTTAGGGCATCTCAAAGAAATCGAAACACCTGGGCCCTGATGGATCATGGGCAATCCTTGACTCCTGAAAGGTTCAAGGCGATTCGCTGAAGGCGCCCGTTCATCCGCCTGGAAGGCAATGCCACGGCCGAGGTTCGAAGCACCTGCTCACAGTGCACAAAGTTCACCCCCTGACCAGAAATGAAAAGCTCTTGGCTGAGATCGGCCTCAAGCCAAAGATTAATTTAAGTTCATTTATTTATTTACGTTGACACTGCCACCTTTTATTTTGTACTCGTAGTTATGTTGATCGTTTCTGGCTAGTCTGGCGGAGTGCTCGGGTTAGGTTAGACAAGCCAGGAGCGAGCACCATAATTGTTCGGCTCGGAAATAGTTTGGCTATAAGAGCCGGGCGCAATATAACATTCACGATACTCATAAATGATTGTCCTCATTCTTATCAACAAGAGCATATATAGCAACTTGCGTCAAATGCATAACCAAAGACCCTTAAGGGACTAATTCGCATGCGACTACCGGAACTGACACAGTCTTTTTTAAGAGTGACCCGTTTCGCATACTTTTACTTCGACTCATTTTGATTCGAAATTTTTAATATTTTTAGACATATTTTGCTGGCGCTTACAATAAATTTTAAAAAATGCAATTTCCCTAACCACTTCATGACTTTGAGGAGGTATATCTGTCTGATTAATTTATAGGCCTTCAGATTCGTAAGTAAATTCGGGCATTACAATGCTCCCAATTCATAGGGGTGATATTAAGTGTACTATGAACCCAATCAATCAAATTTTTTTATTTAAATTTTCTGCATTTTTTCGATTTTTTTTTAAGTATTTTTTTTAAAGGATGAAGTTAAAAATAACGTTTGCTACAAATTTGACCACTAAAACTTTAAAAATAGTCGACTTGAAGTAAAGCCAACTTTCTCATCTGTGTTTCACTGGCCTTTCTTTTGAGCCTATTTTCGAAAAAAATCGAAGCCACTTTTTTTTTTCGGAAATTTTTTCGAAAATGACCAAAAAAATCCATATTTCGAGTTTTAGCTGGAATTGCAAAAATAACTCGCTTTGAATCTCTCTTACAATGTCTGGAGAATACTTGATTTTGAAGTCTGAAATTGTGAATAATCGTCTTATTTGGCGTTCAGATTGTTCAGTTGCCGCATCAATAATAAGCTCGCCTTAAAGATTGACATACTACATTACGTTATTGTGAAAATTTGAAACTCAATTTGATATACCCGTCTGGGAAGGAGATAGATTTTTGCAGTTTGGAATAGGTCACATTGTTACGAATACTGTACTTATTGGTGTAATCCAAAATAATTTGTGATGTACTTTTTGCATAGATCACAAGGATAGAATTACAAATAAGCATTTTGTTTTTCTCATTAAGCTTTTAGTTTTCAGAATATATCACCGTGAATATGCCAAATCTGCCAGATATACCCCCTTAAATTTAAGCCTTATTTATAAAAAATGAATAAAAAGTTGATTAAAAATCGATGTTTTGAAAGGGGAAATAATGGTTGTTTTATATGATGTTCTCTCAAATTAGTTGATTTAAATTGCTTCTATAATTTACGTGTTTTTCTCTGCATTTTAGTGTCAAACCGTTCAAAAAAAGCTTTTTTTCCAGTTGCGAAATATCTTCTGAATCTGTTCTAACACGAAATATACTTTTTTTGTCAAATAAATCTAATGGAAGAAAGAAACACTTACCTATGTAAATCCAAGGCTAAACCGGATAACTGGAAGCATCTTAATTTAAAAGAAATTTAAGACAAAAGTCAACTTATCCAACACATTTTTTTTAAATAAGCCCATAATCATTTTAAAACTCTAAAGTTTATAATAAACTGTTTATTAGTTTTATCGCTAACCCAAAATAGCCAAACAAAACCTACGCAATTTCACGATTTTTAGCTAAAACACGTCCAGTTCCAATATCGCCGAATGTGCCAATTTCGTCCAATTTTTTTGGGATTTATATTACAAATTACTTTTTTGGCGTTATGAATGACGTCATTTTCAAGATTGAATTACCCAAATTTACTTTTTTCAACTTTAATTTGATTGCGTTAGGTCGAGAACTTAATTTTACGTATTTTGATGGTTCAATTCATTCAAACGTACTGTAAAACTCCTTATAAAATCAAAAAAGTTCAACATATTTGTCATTTTGAACGCCTACAGTTTTTTTTCATTTTTGAACAATAAGATTTATTTCTCTTCGCCGAATGTGTCTATATTGCCGAATGTGCTAATATCGCCGAATGAGCTAATATTGCCGATTTTTTTGTCGAAAAACTTTCAGCGATATTGAGTCCCCACCTGTAAAATGTTTTTTAACTTTTTTAGTTATAATTTGAAGCTGTGAATTTGGATATCTACTGGGAAAAGATGTTTTGTGTGTTATTCATTTAAGGGGGTCGGTGCATTTTGACAGATTTGCACTTTTTCATTTTTTTTTGTCTTGATGGGAAACTTTGTTTGCCACTTTAAAATTTGTCGGAATAAAACTTTTTGAACACAATTGCCACTTTTCAGTTACTTTGTATTAATCTGATTTTTTCAGATTTTTTTTCGATAATTTTTAGAACTTTTTGGGAAAGATTTGCAGAAAAAAATATTTTTTGAACATGTTAAATTTAAATTACAAGGGTTAACAAGACTAGTCCAGATTGTACTGACTTTGCTACATTCCGGATTTTTTATAATCAACCTTATCGTAGGTTTTGTAACTTACAAAGGATTTTTTTTGAAAAAATGTTTTAGGACTATTACTTAAACCAACAAAACCTTTGTCCGTGGTTGTCCATAATAATCCAGTGATTAGTTTTACTTTATAAATCGTCTTTTGAAAAAACACTCAAAAACGCGCGTTTGCTTTCATGGTGTCTAAATAACAGTAAAATTTATCATTTTATATTTTTTACTAAGGAACCCTAAAATACGCTTTCGACCACCGTCTCGGATTTATAAAATTTTATTTTATACGATTTCTACGTCGAAATCGAAAATTTAAATTTGTGAAAAAGACGGAAAAAACCGAAATTTGACCAGATTGAAAAAAATATTTTTCTTCAGGAGTTTAATTTATCAAATTTGACGCGGTGGATGGTTTGGCTTATCAATTCGGCAAGTTTGGGTGTTATAATTTTTTTTTAATTCCGGATAATAAGGGCTTTGGAGTATTTCTGCCGATCCGTTGTTTCGTTTTAAAAAGTATGATTCAGAGTATGATTTCAGAAATGTTAGTTTGAAAAATTTTGAGCAAGAAATGAGGAAAATTTTCGTAATATTTTCAAATAGTTTTGACCGAAAATCCCAAAAAAATGTCAGATGATTTTTCAAATAGCATATAGAAAATATGTGGTCACCTAAGCGGAAAGTAAAAGTGGCCATTTTGAAGAGTTTTTTTCGTTGATTTGAAACAAATAATGGAAATAAAAATTGAACAAAAAACAAGGCATTTTTTTATAATTCGGATAACTTTTTTTCAAAAAATGGTTTCGAATTCGAAAAGTTTTAATCGAAACTTCAACATTTTCTAAAAAAAACAAGTATTCAAAAGAATTTATAGCTACAAAAGCTTACCTGGATATTCACAAATTACTTGTGATGTTATATGAAGATCAATAATAAACCAGTGAAAGTTTTTCATCAAACCCCCAGGTCAGTAATCTGTCAAAATGCCACCGACTCCTTAACTTTTGGAAGACATAGAAAAGAAATCCGCGGAAGCACCACATCCTTTCAGAAGGCTTTAGCCTGAAGGGAACTTGTTTTAAAGATAAGTTAAATGCGTCGGCTACCCCTTAATTATTGAAAAATTTAAAATACGAATCCTATTTATAAGTTTTCGCGGTTCGCCTACTCTTTATGATTTGATTGAACACAAAATAGTAGTTAAATTATTGACCGTCAATGTTATTAGCTGCTTGTTTATAAGTGCTTGATTTTTGTTCTCCATCAGGAGAAAACTTTCAGATGCTGCATACAAATGTGGTGCAATTTTCAGGGATAACCAGTTGAACGCCCAAAATTGTGCGTTTTCATATGTTCAGTTTTCGGTCAAACTCTCTCAAAAAAAAGGATAAATACCGAAATTCTCCATTGTTGTAGAAAGTATAAATAATCAGAAACGTCAATCAATTAGTTTGTGGTTTTTGCAAAATCTTAAAAATTGAAAATGCTTGTTAAATGCGAATGTTGTGAAACATTCGAGAGTCAAAACGAGCTAAAAAATAAATTATTTTCTTATCAGCTATGTTTATAGTTTGAATTTACATATGCATATTCAAAAATATTCACTCCTGCAATGTCCTGTTCAGAAAGAGTAAACAAAAAAACGCGAAAATGTACTAGACTGAGAAAAAACTGTCCCTGACAGGACGACAGGCGGATTCTACATTCACCCATCGGCGATGGGCCATCGCTTAAAATCCCTATTCTACACCACACTCATATCCCTCTACCAAGATTTGTGGTCACTCCCTCTGAACAGGATATAAACAAAGTTAAATCCAATTCAAAATGCTTGCAGTAAGCTAAATTTTGCACTCACAACCCCTGTAAAGTTTGATTTGGGTGAGAAAAGCCTTAATTTTTTATAAATATTGTACCTAAATTTTATAAAAATTAAATTTATCATCATCGAATAGATTTTGGTGTTGATGCAAATCCTTTCAAGTTCACTTGAATCGAGACTATCGCTTTTATTTCTGAAAATATAAAATATATTATTTTTATAAAATATGATATTATTTAATCAATGAAATCAAGCTGGGTTTGAAACTTTATTGTTTAAATATTCAAGTAGGCATATCTGTATTTCGACGGGTGAGTGTTTTCTTCGGATTATTTCGAGCAGATTTCCTTGAAGCAGACTATAAAATTGTATATTAGCATATTATATTCACAAATATACGAATGAATTAATGATACAGCATAACTGAATTTTTTGGGCCTTATTTCAGTTTATTATTAATAACTATTTAGCAAATGTTTTTATGAACTAATTAAGTAGCACGAACTTTTTCAATTTTTTTTTCTCAAAGTCAATAAAAAAAAGAGTGGGTCTACCGAGAATTGAACTCAACGCAAATAATATTTTGGTCAATCTTCGGTGATATCTAATGATTTAGGAAAATGTTAACATTGCGCTTTTTTGTAACCTTTGAATACAAAACCAATATTGAATATGGTTTTCCATAGGTAGCTCGACTTGAACCGTTATTGCCATGAAAAATAAAGTTTAAGATTCACCCAATCTAGACATTTTATTGAAATAATAACGCAATTCTTACCGATATTTGTGAATTGTCAGAGCCTCGTCGATTTTTCTCGACATTCTTTTGCCAATTAATTCAGAGATAACATATGATATAATTGGATTTCAAATGTTTACCACACAAAAATGTATAAGCAAAATTTGCTCAGCAAATTATTTTTTAATTAGACGGCTGAAGGCTCAAAGAAAAAATTTTAAAAATCAAAAATCGGAGTTTGTTTTAAGCCTGCTAGCTTAGCCTACCTTTTTTAAACTTCAGACTGGTCATTTTTGTTTGTAGTTTTGTTTTGACATTTTATTAATAAAGATTTCAAGTCTGCAAGAAGACGCTTTGGTATGATGATATTAAAATATTTTTTAACCATATTAATGAGAGCAAAAGTGAACTAAAGTTATCTAAATCCTGAAACTTTTTAGTTTGTTTTAAAGCAAGCATAACTGTACCAACCGAATCAGTCCACTTTTCATTCCATTTTTCTGTTGAATCGAGTTCTCGAAGCCGTTTTTCGAATAATGCTTATGTCAAGATTTGAAAAAAAAATTTATGGGGCTTAGCGCTATGATGAGTCACCAGACCAAAATAAAATAAATATCGGATCAGCATGGAAAATATCGAAGTATAATTTGAGGGAGGGTCTCGGGCCTCCCCTCACGTGGGCTTGCCTTCATATTTGCACAAAACGATCATTTTTCTGAGGAATCGAGCATTCGAAACCGTTTTCAAATGATGGTTATGTCAAGATTTGAATCGTTTTTTATGGGCCTTATTTTTATGGGCCTTGAGGCATTTTTATAATATTATACAGGCAGAAACATCAGAGTCGCACACCCTCTTAACGATGAAATGAGTCAACAGACCAAAATAAAGATCCAATCAGTTTGGCTCAGAAGCTTTCGAGTAAATTAACCTTTGGAGGAACAGAGACTTTTGAAAGGCTCAAGCTACTTATAAATTATAAGTTAAAATCATCCACAACTTATGAAAATAATGTTCACAGAGACTTCAATTCCAAATACATAATGTATTATAAAAAAATTAACTTTTCCTGCTCACACAATTTTTTCGTGAACTATTGAAACTTATTTTAGTCTTCTCTAAAAAACCTGAAATATGCTAACGCGAAACTTAGTTTAATAAAAATATCGGAATTAATTTATTATACAGATAAAACGTATTCAAAAAATCAATAAAAATATTTTAATTTTATTTTTGTAATAAGGTTAAATTTTATGGCGAGTTGATTGAAAGGCAATTTTTTGCCTAAGTCTCACTTCTGATACAATAATTTTCGACTTGAAAGTGGAATAAAAAGTTCAAATAAGCCAGTTTTTAGGGGTTTCGGGTCACTTTTCCCGCTTTTAAACAGGAACCCTGTTTTAGAACGAGAACTTGCCAAAAATCGGGTTCCCGCACAAAAAATGGGAACAGGAACTCGCCAAACATCGCACAAAAAAATAAACTGAGAATTATGATGTATATAACTTTATTATTAATTCAATATTCTCTATGAATCTTCAAAGATCGTAGAAAAAAAAACTCGTGCCCAGTATACACGGGATAAAACCGTGCAAAACTTGTTTGTCAGGAAACAGGGTTGGAGTGAGAAGATTAGGGATCCGTCGGAACCCTAGTCTTCTTGCACCAACTCTAGTTTTTTTTTGACAAAAAGTTATGCCGTGCCCCGAGTATACACTATAATTTTACGTGTACACTAATCTGATTCAATCTTGAAAGTATTAGAATTAGGGTGAGGTAAATTTTGTCCAGTGTACACGGTATAAAACGACGCAAAGCTGTTTCTTGGGAAAGGCTAGGGTTATGCAAACGACCATATTTTGTAACAATAACCATAGACTTTTCCGAGAAAAGTTTTGCAATGAGATGCCACGAGTGTACACTCTACCAGTTATTTTCTGTGGACCAGAAAAATTTTTTTTAAGGCAACACAGTTTTATCAGCATGATAACTAGAATATTATAAGAGATATAAATCAACTAACTAATGTTCACCATAATCTTTTAAACACAAATTGTAACATGTGACAGCCCTCGGTAGGGCCCGTCGGGAGGCATTGCTTTCTTAACCTCCTCACACCCAGAAACGAAAACTTCGCCTCACACCCAAAAACCTATCTAAAGGCAATACTTTGAGCGCTTATCACGGGAAAACTGGAAGAGATATCAATTAACTTATTTTTCACTGATTGAGATCAAGAATAGAATTAAGTAAATAACACATAACATTTCCAAATTTCGAAGTCTGTGAACTCGATCACTGCCAGAGAAAAGAGAGGTTCACTCACCTTGTATTTCTTGGAAAACCATACATTTTTTACAATGACATATAAGTTACAAATTCACAAGTGAAACTCTAGCTTTTCATAACTTGTCTCAGATTTGAAATATGATATCGCTTACAAAACAATTATTCATATCGCCGAGCGCCAAATATATGCAGCAAAATGTGAAAAATATTGCTAATAATCTGATAACTCAAAATCAGTACCAGCTTATGTTCTACACTTTGATGATTTGTCTTTGTCGGCTTTATTGAGTTAAATTGCCGTTCAATTTTTTCGGAAAATAATTTTGAAAAAATATATTTTTTGTTCATTATTTTGAGTTTGCATAAAAATCACTGTGAAAAAATTATTCTTCGTAAAGAAGACTGCAAAACAAATTAACTTATATCAAAAAGAATCCTGAAATAATTTCCTAAAAATTGGCTTCCTCAGAATTTCGATTTTATGTATAGTTTTTACACAATTAATTTTTTTAGAAATTTTGGCCAAAATCCTAAAAAAAAGAAGGAAAAAATATCATTCGAACGGGTAATTGTATAAAATTTTCAACAATATTTTTGAAGATAAAATTAAAAACTCTATGACGCATTTGAATTGTAGGTCTGTGACGATGTTATTTCTGCACCGTTTTTGCCCCCAAAATTTGTTTTGCCTTCAGAAAGTCAAAGGGTGTGAAGGGGTTAATTATGAATCAAGAGAGAAGCCTTATAAAAAATCTTAATATAATGGCTAAGAGCAGGTTCCCGCACAAAAAATGGCAACGGGAACTCGCCAAACATCGGGTTCCCACACAAAAAATGGAAACGGGAACTGGTCAAACATCGGGTTCCCGCACAAAAAATGGAAACGGGAACTCGCCAAACATCGGGTTCCCGCACAAAAAATTAATTACAGGAACTCGCCAAAAAGTGGGTTCCCGCACAAAAACGGGAAGAGTGACCCCTACCTTATTAAGCAAGTGTTTTGAGTCTTTTTTGCAAAAAAATTACGATATTGGGACATCTGCGGCAAAATTATGTTTTTTTAAGTGAAATTTTTATCACGATATTGGTATGCAAAAAATCTTTTGAAAAATGTTTAAGGGGGTTGTATAGGCTGGAGAGGATTTTTCAAAAGCTCATATCTTTTTATTCTTTCATGGCAATCTGATAAAAACTTCACGAATAAAAGTTCGTAATCTCTGAAACACATTTTATTTCAAACTTTTATCATAGCATGTTCGACCAACCGGTAAATTGAGTTGACCACGAGCAAAAATTTTTTCTTAAAAGTCGTATTTTTTTCGTTGTATTTAAGAATTCATTTTCATTCAAAATAGAACATTTTCAAGACAATTTGGAAAAAATGATATTGTCTGATGGTCAAAATTCTGGCCTTAACTCCCAGGATCACAGTTTGAAATTACTTTTTTTGAGGTCAAGGTCATCGTATCAATTTTTGGATAATCATCAAAGATTCGCAACTATCGTGTTTCGGAAAACGAGATTATAAACCATTGGTCAAATATTCACCGTTCCGCGCAAGAGCAAAGAATTTTCTCATCTTTGAACACTTAAAAAAAATTTCAATATTTTTTTGCAAAATTTGGTTTTTCACAATTTTTAAAATTCATATAACTTAAACAGGCAACGTTGAGATCAGAAATCGTAAATTACACGGTCCAGGCACTTCCAGTTCAATAGATATGGACTGCCTATACAACCTCCTTAAGTTATATGATATAACTTATACTGTATACTTGTTTACTTGAGTTTTGGTGCTCTTTAATTTTTAACTGTAAGCCAATTCGCATAGGTTGATTTCAAATAGAGAGGGCTCATGAGGAAATTTTGTTAAAAAGAGTCGCCCGAGAAATTTTTAGAGAACTCAAATATGCTTCCAGACTTCTTTAATATATGACTTGTTTCTGCTATACCATTGATACCGTTATCCGGATTGTTCCTAATCATGATAGAATTTAAAAATTATCACGGGATTCACCTCAAATTTTGGTTGTGCTCCCTTTTTTCATCCTGACCACGAACCGGCCTCTTTTTTCAAAATTCAGAAATTCCTCATGAAGGGTGCTATCTTTGAAATTAACCATTGCGGATAGAATCATGTTTTTCGTTTCATTTTTTTAAATCGATTTCTTTTAAGGGGGCAGTTGATGGCATATCAGAAAGTGCTCTCCACTTGTCCTCACTTTGTTGAATACATAAATTACCTTGGTTTTCAATTATAGTTAACTAAAAACAAGTCGAAGAAGAAGTGATTTTAATTTGGTGAAACTGGCGCCGTGTACACTCAGCCGAGTAGGCTAGAAGGCTAAGCCTACAACAGTAAATAAATCATGACAAGTTAAAAAAATTTTCAAAATAATTTAATTCCGTTTTGTAGACATTGGGTTCGAGAAAATTAATAAAATGACAAGCGCTATAATTAGAGTTTTGTGTTGCGGTTTTGATCGCCTAGAAAANAAAGATACCTAAACAATTCATTTTTAAGAGACACAATATATTTTTTCAAGTACTGTCAGTATGACATTCTTTGTCGTTCTTAATTTTTATTTATTTTAAATTTAGTAAATATAAGACTTAATATATTGCTTGTTTCAAAAATATTAATAACTGTTTATGATTGTTATTGTATATATAGCTGGAGTCTTCCGGAAACAGACCAATCACCGTCCTTTAATTTTCCGAAAATGCTTTCATAGTTAAAATTGAATATTAATTTCGAAATTGATAAAAAATCCATCTTATATATGCTATTATAATTTGTTTAATAATTATGATATATTTCTAAAATATATTTTTCTCTTAAAATTTTTCATGAATATGTTTCAAAAAGTTTCTTAACAATGTAAACTTCTAATAACCCCTTCCAAAAATTCAAAGAAAAGAAACCTTCTAAAAATGATTTCAGATTTATCCAGAGTCCTGTTCTAATCAGTTAAAAGATGTTCGTAAGCTGTCTCCTTCCGTTAAAGAAAAAGTTTTAGTTTCACCAAAAATAATAACTGCTTTATAATTTTTAAGATTCCGAGTCCCTGCATTTTAATAAAATTCAGATACGAAAACTTTTTGACGAGGAGATTTTTATTTTAAATGTACAGTTATAAATTTTTGATATTTGTTTCGGAAATGAATATTAATAATGATGGTGAAAACAGTCAAATTGTTATATTGAAAGTTCTCATGACTGTTATTAAATATTAAAAATGTAATTTTAGTTTTCGCATGTTAAAAACTGAAATTATTATATAATAATATAATGTTTTTGCGACAATATTTCTTGATTAACCTAAAATGGTTTTCAAGAAATATTTTTCTGGAATCTAAGATATACATTTTATATGGAGTTTCGCATGTAAAACAGGATGAAAGAAAAAATTATTTTGTATTTCTTGCGTTATTATGTCATTTTTACTTACAATTTCTGTGTTTAAGACACATACTAAACAGATATTTAGATCTGTTAGGCTATACTTAAGACATTGCTGACATTTTTGGACTGGGCGTTTGTTTTCCTAATTTTGTTATTTTTTAGAAATAAAGAAAGTGAAAAACATATTTGCAAATTATGTTGTAGACCACTTACACGTTTGATAAGTTAAAAATAATGTCTGAAAAATTTTGATTTTTGGACTTCGACAAAAAGAGAGAGAATGTAAAGTTCTTGATTATTTTAATGAAAAAATTCTTTCTCTCTCTTTATAAAAATGATCTAGACTCATTTTCCTCCCTCGCACCTTAAAAAAATGTGATTTTTTATTTTTTATGCTATTAATAAATGGGGATAGCGAGAGGATAGAAAGGCGAGAGGAGAGTAGAAAAAAATTTTTATTTTTTATTATTGTGTATCATCTTGATATAAAAAATCTTAATATAATGGCTAATAGCAGGTTCCCGCACAAAAAATGGCAACGGGAACTCGCCAAACATCGGGTTCCCACACAAAAATGGAAACGGGAACTCGCCAAACATCGGGTTCCCGCACAAAAAAATTAATTACAGGAACTCGCCAAAAAGTGGGTTCCCGCACAAAAACGGGAAGAGTGACCCCTTCCTTATTAAGCAAGTGTTTTGAGTCTATTTTGCAAAAAAATTACGATATTGGGACATCTGCGGCAAAATTATGTTTTTCTAAGTGAAATTTTTATCACGATATTGGTATGCAAATAATCTTTTGAAAAAATGTTTAAGGGGGTTGTATAGGCTGGAGAGGATTTTTCAAAAGCTCATCTTTTTATTCTTTCATGGCAATCTGATAAAAACTTCACGAATAAAAGTTCGTAATTTCTGGAACACATTTTATTTCAAACTCTCATCATAGCATGTTCGACCAACCGGTAAATTGAGATGACCACGAGCAAAAAATTTTTTCTTAAAAGTCGTATTTTTTTTCGTTGTATTTAAGAATTCATTTTATTCAAAATAGAACATTTTCAAGACAATTTAGAAAAAATGATATTGTCTGATGGTCAAATTTCTGGCCTTAACTCCCAGGATCACAGTTTGAAACTTATTTTTTGAGGTCAAGGTCATCGTATCAATTTTTGGATAATATCAAAAGATTCGCAACTATCGTGTTTCGGAAAACGAGATTATAAACCATTGTCAAATTATTCACCGTTCTCGCGCAAGAGCAAAAAACATTTTCTCATTTTGAACACTTAGAAAAAATTTCAATATTTTTTTGCAAAATTGGGATTTTTTTTCACAATTTTTAAAATTTCATATAACTAAACATGCCACGTTGAGATCAGAAATCGTAAAATTAAGGTGCCAGCACTTCCAGTTCAATAGATATGGACTGCCTATACAACCCCCTTAAGTTATATGATATAACTTATACTGTATACTTGTTAACTTGAGTTTTGGTGCTCTTTAATTTTTAACTGTGAGCCAATTCGCATAGGTTGATTTCAAACAGAGGGAGCTCATGAGAAAATTTTGTTAAAAAGAGTCGCCCGAGAAATTTTTAGAGACCTCAAATATGCTTCCAGACTTATTTAATATGACTTGTTTCTGCTATACCATTGATACCGTTATCCGGATTTTTCCTAATCATGATAAAATTTAAAAATTATCACGGGATTCACCTCAAATTTTGGTTGTGCTCCCTTTTTTCATCCTGACCACGAACCGGCCTCTTTTTTCAAAATTCAGAAATTCCTCATGAAGGGTGCTATCTTTGAAATTAACCATTGCGGATAGAATCATGTTTTTCGTTTCATTTTTTTAAATCGATTTCTTTTAAGGGGGCAGTTGATGGCATATCAGAAAGTGCTCTCCACTTGTCCTCACTTTGTTGAATACATAAATTACCTTGGTTTTCAATTATAGTTAACTAAAAACAAGTCGAAGAAGAAGTAATTTTAATTTGGTAAAACTGGCGCCGTTTTACACTCAGCCTAGTAGGCTAGTAGGCTGAGCCTACAACAGTAAAAAAATCATGACAAGTTTAAAAAATTCTCAAAATAATTTAATTCCGTTTTGTATACATTGCGTTCGTGAAAATTAATAAAATGACAAGCGCTATAATTAGAGTTTTGTGTTGCGGTTTTGATCGCCTAGAAAACAATAATGAAGCTGAAATCTTTAAAAGATAGCATTGGATCTCTCTTTGATAATTGTTTTGAAGCCTCTGTTATGTGTAGATATGATTATATCAATTACGGGGCTTCCAGGTCCCTTTTTACTAGCTTTTTAGCCAAAATTTTATAATAATTCGGCTTTTGAAGATAACTCATCCGATTACATTGTTAGATAGCTCAAACTGAGCACAAATATCTTGTGAAGAATAAAATTGAATAATTTGTCCGAATCCGACTATCGTTTCCATTTTTTTTAGGAAAAACTAATAATTAAACAATTTCAGTAATTTCAAACAACATATAAAATAATTTGGTCTGATTGACAAATTTTTTATTTTATTATTCACAAGATATTTGTGCTCAGTTTGAGCGATCTAAGAATGTAATCGGATAAGTTGTTTTCAAAAGCCGAATTATTCAAAAATTTTGGCTAAAAATTTAGTAAAAAAGGACCATGAAGCCCCGTAATAGATATCACATTGCTGTTATTTCTGAATAATCGCAGAAAGTTCTATTCAATTTAAATAAGTTTTGAAATATCTACTAATCTAGTTTGTCGATTAACGGAGTCGTAAAATGTCCAAATCAGCGACACCCAAAGTTTTTTAAATTTATCTGATTGGTCGAAATTTATTTTCATATACTACATACATAGTAATGATAAAATGACTTCCACGAGCGCGTTGGTCTTAGCCTTTGAACTTAGAATAAGCCTTAGTCACTAAGGTAGGCCCGTCAAAACTGTTTTTTGCCTACGGTAGGTAATTTTTAAATATGTTCTAGGATCTCATGAGTAAAAATTATATTTGCAAAAAATTTCGAAATTTCACGAGGAAAGTGTTCAAAAACGCAAAACCGTATTGAAGTTGCCTATCATTTGGCCTTAAAATTATTCTTGAAAAATCCAAGCCGAATGAAAAGTAATTTCAAAAATGGTCCGCGGTTTTGAACACTTTCCTGCTGCAATTTTGAAAAAAATTTCCCAAAGATCATTTTAATTCATGATAAATTGACCAAATGCCGTTAAAAAATTCTTCAATTTCAAATTTTTGATGTTTGAGCTAGGCTGTTATCGGTCTTTTTCGACCACCTCCGTTGGTCGATAAGAAGTTATATTTGGGTTAATTAGAGGGTGTCGATCATATTCCTGGAGTCAGTGTGCCTCTGCAAAAACTATTATTTAAGTGTAGTTTACACAGCTCCGAGAAACGATTTCTTGGCATTTTGTGCAAAAAACCAGTTATTTTTGGGAAAAAATGGTATTTTCCCAAATTTAAAGTGGTGATAATTCAAAAAATAGTTGACCAAA